>JAHNEJ010002127.1:0-325332 GCA_022559845.1 Amorphophallus konjac | reverse complement strand
GCGGAAAAGCCGCGGACACACTCCGGGCCTCCGAAACAACTCCGAATTGCACCGATCCGAACACGAAAGATGTCCGAAACGAAATTTTAGACACAGCGGAGCCGGACACTCCGAGAAAATAGATCCGAGACCCAAGAAGAAGGATCCGAAAGATCCGGTATATTACAAATTCTCTCTTGCACCGAGAGGATCCAAACTTTTAAATTATGTGATCAAAAGCTTAATTTTCATAGAAGATAACATAGTTTGACTAATATTTTTTAGTTATTTATATTTTTGCACCACATTGAATATATCCTCATGAATAAAACTCGTACATTTTGCTTCTCCATGATGTCATTTTTTGATAGTGTAGTGGTCGAGATTCGTCACTCTGATCACAAACTACACCCCCCAAGGATTTGTTTGACGAGAGAAGAAACTGTGTCACCGGAGAGGCACTTGCAAACACGAACAAGAGTCAGAAGGAGTCTTGAGAGGTATCCCAAGGGACAACCCTATGACAGTTAAGTTAGTCAATTTAAGGGACGATGGCGAGCGCTTGGGAGAGGAGAGGGAGAAGGGGACAAGAGTGAGATTGAGGGCCTAAGGGGTTTAGGTTGTATACCTCCTTGGCCACTGAGCCAAGATCCTATTTATACCATCACCGCGGGGTTGACCTATGCCCTCTATGGGTTGGTATGGGCGGAGGAGACGTGAGCTGCCCTACCTGCATGCCTGACGAGGCAAAGAGGAGTGGGCACTAACTCGCTATTCCTTCGTTGGAGGAGATAGTTCTGCCATTAATGCGGTGGTGGTTGCCAAAGACGTGCGCCTCTGGCGTAGGACGGTGGAGGCGCAAGTGGCGTACATGGACTAATTCTGGGTCATTTTTCTGGTAGGCCCTAGCGGACCGTGTGCTGGACCGCCAATCAGTTGTTGTTGGGCCTTGGACCGTGGGTCGACTGGAGATGGGTCTTGGGTCATGTTGATGGGCCAAGCGGATTTCCCCCTCCTCACTAGTCCCCCACTCCCAAGCAATGAGAATGCTCGGTGCTCGGGAGGAATATGGCAGGCCTTGGCAAGGAGGTCTTGGGGAGCTCTTCTGTGGAGGAGGTACTCATCTTCATACCGGTGCCGCTCGCTCCGCTCTACCAGGGCAATCTGCGCTGCCGCTTATTAGTGGTTGGATGCGGTTGAGAGGCCACATTTGCACAAGCATCCTCTTCGACCCTAGTTGTTGTACTAGCTCTCCGTCAAGTTCGGGGGCACAGGAAGCGGGTCCGAGTGTTGACGGAGGATCGCCGAGCACTCCTGCAGGCGCTCCGAGTGAGTCGTTGGAGACGTCGGGCGAAAAGCACAAGGTCTGAGCATGGTAGCGAAACTCGCGACAGACCGCTAGAGGCGGAAAAGGGGCGAGTTGGCATTTAGCTCCAGGGTGACCGTAGCCCATCGCATGATGATTGTCGTTGCCTAGACTTCCGCATTCTTGGACGATCACTGCTGGACGGCTAACATAGAGAGGTCTCAGATGCCAAAGGTCCATGACTGTTGACTCGCCCTAGTGCAAGCCTTGGAGGGGGAGAAGTAGTCGCTTTAAGCAATTTTCAAATCCCTAGAGAGGGCTTAAGGAGTGCGTTAAGTGGGCGGGGGCGACATCCCGAGCATGGTTGTAGGCGGTGGAGGCATCATGGAGCGAGGTAGTGGTGAGGGTAGCGATAGTAGAGGCGAGGGTAGGAGAGGCAAAGGTGAAGACGACGCGTGGCAGTGACCGAGGCGCTGGTAGCACCGGAGAGACAGTAGGGCATGTCGGGGAGCCTAAGGGGATAGCCGAGGACTTGGTGGCTTTCCCTGATAGCCCCCCAACGTCTGGCTCTACAAGACTCTGCTCCTCTAGTTGTTGAGCATAAGGATCCTGTCGTTGAGTGAGAGTAGCCCTCGTCTTCTTTATGTAACCAGAAGTTTTGTTCCCCTCTTTCTTGATTGCGCGATAGCTATGCTTTTATTTTTCTTTAGTGATTGAATGTGCAGTGCTGCAAGAGTCCCGAGGGAAGGAGGTTGTGTTGACTGGATGGATCCCAGCCGACCTCTGGCGGGTGGCACGGTTTTCCTATCCGACGAACGAGAGTCTATCATATTGGGGGGGCGGTTGGTCACTTCTCTGTGAGGAGCTGACTAATTGGTCCCCCATTATGGAGCTTGTCGACCTGACTCATGGCGAGTGGCTCAGTTTGCCAACCAATATGTAGCACCCTGGATAAAAATAATAATACATTTTCACTAAATAAATAAAAAATTAAATGAATACCTTCTACCAATCTATATACATACCTTGAACGGGCCTAAACCATATGACGAATCATCAATTATATCCCAAAAACTTTGAAACCCATATATTCATCAAATGGGCCAATCTCATACGCATACGCACAAAGGAGGCCAAAGGAAATACATAAATGTTAGCTTATATATACATGTACATCGAATGGGCTAATCTCATATAGGGGCTCTCACCCATGCACACAATGGAGCCCAACCCATCGTATACATACTCATGAGGCCTTAAAATCCATGCACGATTGAGGCTTCTCTTCATCGAACACCAACCCAACCAACCTCCGTTACCCTTGCATGTCTTGCAAGCTTTAGGGTTTAAGAAAACAAAACAGAGAAAGCGGTGGTGCATATAGCAATGGAATTAACAGCGCTAGAAAGGGATTTTAAAACCTTTCCCTTGTAGCGTCGACCTCCCTATAAGCTTCCCTTTTCTATAAAACATAACCCCCATCGAACGAGCAAGGGTTGTTGCTGCTTGTGAGTTCGAGGAGAGGCCGTCATCATCATCCATCCTGCTACTGATGTTTCTTCTTCCTCCCACGAACGTGAAGAAGATGTGAAGGGCATCTTCTTCCTGCGTTCTCCTTCCTGCTGTGTCGCAGTTGCTACTACTACTACGGGAGGAAGATTTGTTTCTCTTATTCCTCCTGCCGCCTCCTGCCGTTGCTGCCGAAGGCCGTGGGCGTGCGACGTCCTCTTCTGTTGCAGTTGCGGCTGCGTCGTCGTCATCATCGTTCCTTTCTTCTACTGATTATTGTGACTGCGTCAGCAACGTCGTCTTCTTCCTTTTCCCCTCGCTGCAGTTGCTGTGATTGCAGGAAGCCTTGCTTTCTCTATTAGCGCATGCTGCTGCTTATTCTCTCACTTTCTCTCTCGATCGTCGTTCCAACCACTCCACAAGGTAGGTTTTATCTAATCCAAGATCAAACCCCGTTAATATGTAAAAATAATTGTCATATGCATGTATAGTTCATGTCATGCTAGCTCTCTATCTCTCGTTATTTCATTTTCTGATATAAAAAGAATTAGCGTCCAACCCCGTGGCCGCTTATTTTTGAAATATGCGACCACCAGTTCTGACGCTATTTTAATGAACGCCGGCCACCACCGTCGCCAATTTTTACGTGCTATTAATAAATCACTCATGTTTAAAAATCCATATATATTGAACCATGTATCTGAAATTGGCATAAAGTATATTTTTAGATTCTTGATAATTTTCTCTTTATGACCATGTTTTTACTTTCCTGATTTTTCCCATAAAAAGCAAACGACACTGTTCATCCCCAATATGAACAGTATCAATAGTATTATGTATCTGTGAACGCACTCGCCCGGTGCCCAGCAGCCTCTAAAACAAAAAGAATGAGTGTATGTCTCACTAGACGCCAACTCTTGATTTATCTAATAAAAAGTTAAAATTTATTAATAAGCGTCTGATCTCACGGACGCCAATCCTTGATTTATTTAATAAAATGCTGGCAACAAAGAATGAGCGTCGGAATATATTGACGCCCATATATGAATGAGTGCCGGCTATAGCAGACGCGAATTCCTGTTAACGTATTTTGAATTTCGAAAAATTATAAATTGACGCCTCTTCAGGGAGACCCCTATTCTTGAATGGGCGTCTACCATGTGAGACACCAATTTCCTGATTTTGTGATTTCCTCATGTTTTTAACCCTTACCCGTGGGTTTCTAGGCACTCTCATCTCACATCCATAGATGGAGTCCCAGTTTTGGTTTATATCGTATACCCCTCAACTCGGTGATGTTTGAGCCCTCCGCGAGATATTCCTTCCTTCGGACTGGTGATATCATCATAGAGACCTCCGTAAGTCTACGCTAGTCTTGGATTCCCTCAAGGCAGTCGAGCATGTTGTACTATAAAAACCCTATACACCAAGTCACAGTCATGTCTATCTGAAGAAACATGACGAACTAGACCTCATAGAGATCTGTTTCTGGCCTCTTTTGAGAAATTAGTCACTTTCTGGAATTAACGTCCAGGAAAGTAGACGTTAATTTGAATGGGCGATCGAGTGCACGGATGCCAATTCTTCGTGTTTATAGCTTTTTCCCAAAATGAGCGACCACAATGGTGGACGCTGGCGGCGACCATGATGGACGCCATTTTTCGAGATTTTCTTATGTCTCATATTTATACATAAGTCATCCCTATATGAATCTCTGTCCTTGAAATCCAAGTTCCGTGAATCTACCTTATTATCTTATGAAGGCTTATTCCTTTGAAATTCCATTGGCTATAAAATTATAGTGGATGTCTAATAAATATTACATGACCCAATGCCTGTGCATATAGGGCCCGATCTGGTCCTGGGAGGAGCACTCGAAAGCACTTGTGCCCATGAGAGTTGATTGATCACGATGTGGCATTGCACCGAAGTGCATGACTACCTTGATTTATGACATTCCACGATCTCTTTAGTGCTTGATATTACATGGCATGACATGCGTGGCCCGATATGGGCAGTACTTGAATGAAATAGCCAATTCTCGTGACTCGACTTGTAAACACTTGCTCAGAACACTTGATATTACATGCTTGTACACTTGATATTACTTGCTTATCTCCCCATGAATTAAATGCAATGTTCTTGATATTTCCTTTCTCAGTATTCTTTAATGTTCTTGCATACATGAGCATGCCATATTGATTGATTGGCTAATTACTTAAAGAAATGTATGGAATAGAGATATAATTCCTACTAAGCGTTCGCTCACCCAGTTTCATTCCAACATTTTCAAGTAACTCGGATAGCGACAACTAATCGGATGGAAATGAGACCGAGTGAAGAGTGTAGAGTTTCCGAATGTCGAGCCGTTGCTGAGTCATGTCTTATCGTGTCCTATCCTTTTATTTAGTCCTATTTCATTTTACCTTTTTGTCATTTGAGTCTAGTTGTGAAACTTGTTAAGGCTTGTAGCCTTGTGGTTATTATGGGTCATTATATTGTGATTATTTGGATCATTGTCTTTTTGGAATGTTGGTATTGTTATGGAAATTTAAATTCTGATTATTTTTCATTATGCCTTTTGCACACTCTATCTTTCTGTGGAACTCCTTGTTTGCTCTGATTGACATGATCGATATAAACTCGGCACGCGTACCTGGTTCCTTCCGCACTCGGGCCGTGACAGTTACGAGAGACTGGTACGTCCTTCTGTGGACTGGTATGTCCTTCTGAAATTTTCGGGATACTACCAATATATGTAAGTCCGGAGGCTCATTTTTTGATGAAGGATTGGTACGTCCTTCTCTCCGACGGGAGGAGACTTATTAGCCTGCCTCTGGGAAGGTAGGAAAATACCACCCATTATTTTCGAGGGGGCTAGTATGTCATTCTCTCCTGTTTAGGAGGAGACTTGTCAGTCTGCCTTTGGGAAGGTAGGAAAATACCACCCGTGGCTTTCGAGGGGGTTGGTATGTCCTTCTCTCTTATTTAGGAGGAGACTTGTTAGCTCGCCTTTGGGAAGGTAGGAAAATATCACCCGTGACTTTCGAGGGGGTTGGTATGTCCTTATCTCCTGATTAGGAGGATACTTGTTAGCCTGCCTATGGAAAAGTAGGAAAAGACCACCCGTGGCTTTTGAGGGGGCTAGTATGTCCTTCTCTCCTATTTAGAACGAGACTTGTCAGCCTGCCTCCGGGAAGGTAAGAAAATACCACCCGTGGCTTTCGAGGGGGTTGGTATGTCCACCTCTCATGATTAGGAGGAGACTTGTCAGCCCTCCTAGGAAAATATCACTTGTGGCTTTTGAGGGGCTGGTATGTCCTTCTCTCTTGAGACTTGTCAGCCCACCTCCAGGAAGGTAGAAAAATACCACCCCGTGGCTTTCGAGAGGGCTAGTATGTCCTTCTCTCATGTTTAGGAGGAGACTTGTCAGCTCGCTTCCGGGAAAGTAGGAAAATATCACTTGTGGCTTTCGAGGGGGCTAATAGTCAGGTCTCCCAAGGGAGCTGGCCAATTAGTTTCTCTCTTAGAAGTGTAGAGATAACCATTGGGTCCCCGTGAATGAGTCACAAGGGATGTTACAAAGGAGTGGGCTCCTTAAGGTGCTCCTTCGCCGAGGCTCTCGAGGATGAGGCATGGGTGTGCTTATCCTCATTTACCCTTTGGGCGTACGCTCGACACTTGTTTGAGCTACTTCCATCAGAAGAATGGTCCCTCCCGGATCTCTATGAGGGCATGCTCGGGGGGGGGGGGGGGAGCGGTTAAGTAGGCATACCGCGATTGTGGCGTTTTCTCTTTGCACAGTCATGCTTGGGGTACTCGGCCGAGCATTTCCGCTCAGTGGGGTCGCCTCCAGATGCTCAATCCGCAGTTGGCATGCTTCTGGGCCATCGCGAGGAACTCTGTGACTGTGGTGGGGGGCTAGACCCCTAGTGCGCAGTGGAGGATGTGGTATCGCGTCCCTTAGGTCAGTGCGGTGGTGACAATGCTTACATCGAGGCGGGGGATGCGGAGTGCCTCCTTGTGGAAGCGGGCGACAAAGTCCCACAAGGGTTCCTGGCGCCCTTGCTTGATGGTGAGCAAGCTGACATCGGAGCGGGATTCCTTCTTGCAGCCGTAAAAGTTTCCCTTGAACATCCGTTTCATCTACTGGAAGGAGTTTATCGAGCCCGCCAGCAAGGATTCAAAATTTCAAACCACGCTCGAGCACTCTCCCTAAACATGGTGGTGAAGGTCAAACACTTCACAGCGTCCAAGGTCCCGTGGAAGATCGGACTAAACTCGAAGCTGTGGAGGTGGTCGGTCGAGTGGGTGTTGCTATCGTATAGAGCGAACGGCGGCAGTTGGAGCTTTGGAGGGATGGGAGCCTCTAAAATCTCTTGAGAGAAGAGAGCTTGGAAGTTGGTGTCGTCGTCGACCAGGCCCTTTGTCTTAGTTGTTTGGATGATGTCATCCAAGTTGCGCATCATCCCCTTTCACTCTCGCTCAATATCATCATAACGTCGCAGACGCCGGGCCATCCCTAGGTTGGAGTGGAGGGGGCTCGGCGAGGGGCGTTGAGAACATCTAGGCTGGTGCAGGGTGCACGACACAAAGGTGATTGATGGTGCTCGGCCATCGACCATCTACTGGACTCTGCTCCTTGGTGGGGGGATCGTAGCGGTGCTATCTTGCTCTGCTTGCTGGTTGAGGAGGCCTTGGTAAGCTTCTGTCAATATCTGGAGCTGGCGGCGCATGTCGGCCAACTTCTCTGCCACAGAGTGGGCGGAGGGTTGGAGGTGGTCTCCCTGGGACAGGTGGTCGTTGGCGGGAGCTTCCCGAGACACATGGGGAGAGCCCGCTGTGCCATGCCGGTTGCTAACATTGTGGTAGCCGGTCCTTGGTGCCATGGCTTTTGTTTTCGTTCCCACAGACGGCGCCAAGAAGTGTAGCGGTCGATATTCGTCACGCCAATCACAAACTACACCCCCAAGGGTTTGTTTGACGAGGGAAGAAAGAGGTGTCGCCGGAGAGGCACCTACATGCACGAACAAGAGTCAAAAGGAGCCCTAGGAGTTATCTCAGGGGACAACCCTCCGACGATCAAGTTTAATCAACTGAGAGGGCGATGGCGAGCGCTCGGGAGAAGAGATGGAGAAGGAGATTAGAGTGAGAGAGAGAGGCTGAGGAGGTTAGGTTGCGTATTTCTCTGGACGTCGAGCTAGGGGCCTATTTATACCATCGCCACGGGGTTGACCTATGATTTCGCTGGATTACCGTGGTCGAAAGAGACGTGAGCTACCCTGCCTGCATGCCTGACAAGGCAGAGAGGCGTGAGTGCTGACCCGTCATTCCTTCGCATGAGAAGGTACCTCTGTCGTTAATGCAGTAGTGGTTGCCAAAGACGTGCGCCGCTCCTGTGGGACGGCGGAGGCGCACGTGACGTACGAGGACTGGTCTCGGGTTATTCTTCTGGAAGGCCCTAACATACCGCGTGTTGGACCGCCAGTAGGCTGTTGTTAGGCCTTGGACTGTGGGTCGACTGGAGATGAGTCTTGGGCCTTATTGATGGGCCAAGTGGATTCCCCCCTCCTCGGATAATTTTACCGATTCTTGGATTACCATATTCAAAATTCAAGTTGAATTGTATTTGAATACACTTTGACATATTGTACTCGATCTGAGTTTAATTAGTCGTGTCCTCCAATTAGAAAAGGGAGAATCTAGCATTTTCCATCCACTACCATTCTCCTGACAAAACAGAAGAATTGCAAGGATGTTCACAGCTTGATAGTGAGTAGAAACATTTAGTTCAAGACGTAATATCTAGAAGTAATTCCAATCAAATTAGGGATCCAAATGGCCAATGGTTTAGGCTCATGAATAGACTCCGGATTCGCCCTTGTAGGGCTAGTCCAACGATTTTTTCTCCTTTTGTCCAGCGGCCCTTGCCTCCCCCGACGAGGGGTTTGAGGATTTTTGAGTAATACGCGCTGTAAAGTGAGTTTGTAGTTTTCGCCCCCTCACATCATGCTGATTACATGTAAATTAACAAAATGAGACTTTACAATCTTTATTAAAAAACCCATATTCCCCTTGGTTACCCAGAATCCAACACAACTGGTTTAGAACTTAATCTTAAACATTTGACATCTCGAGTTTGAAACTTAATAGTGCCACTATCAGATGTAATAGCTTTTCGCCAACAAGGTGCCACTAGATAATTCCCCCCCCCCCCAACCCCATATCTTGCGACAAATATCACTCGTTTCCATGAAGTGTTGCCCTTCATCGAAACTGGATTAATTGACACTAGAATAACCTGACCTGACTTGCATATCAAGGATTCCTCGGCCCTTCGCCTTTTGAATCGAATTACACGATTCCCACTTTTATTGGCGAAATCCGGAAAGAATGGAACCACTAAAATCGTTACCGAGTTGATGCCAGCTTGACGTCGCGTGTCAATGACCTCCTCCTTTTTTTTTGGAAGGTGTCAATGAGAACCCAAGCATTAGACTTCAGGTCATGTCACCAAAATCCACGCCCCCCGGTTGTCCCGTAAGGCCGCATGCTCATGGTTAAAAATTACTTTTTAAATCATAAAAATTAATAGTATTATAAAATAAAAATGATTTTAACACGTATATATCATTTTGATTTGATTTTACAGGTAAAGATAGAAATCCCGGAGTTTATGAAGGGTATTTGTAAAAATCATAAGAAGAAGAGGAGGAACGCTCTTTCAAGGTCAAAACGTTAGACCTCCACATGTCAAGATGCAAGCCAGCAGATTCGAAGTACAGACGCTGCTACTAGGTGCCAATATGAACAACAGGTGCTAAACATCCAACCCAAACATCCAAGGAAGAAAAAGAGTACTGAATTGGGCGCGTGTCCCACAAACTAACACAGGACATGAAAAAAAAAAGATAGGGTCGAAAAGCAAACTTGCTCATATGTATGTACATGGCTCAAGGAAGCCTTCGAGGAAACCGGCGCGAGACAGCGCTGCATCCTGCAACCAGAGGCAAAGTGAAGGAAAAGAGAGACGAAATGAGATTTAATAAATGTTGTCTCCAAAAAGCTCGAGTTTTTAGATTAACAAGAGAAAAGAGAGTGCAATAGTAGTGGCGCAGACACTCGTGTAGAGTCTAAAGGTCAGGTCAAACATTTGAACCCACAGTGAGCAAAAAGACAATGCCACAAATTATTTAATGCCAGAAGAAAATGGGGATAGAAAACATTTATGCTTTTCGCAAACGAGTAGTTCGAGTGTACTTGCAGAATGAGTACAAGAGATTTATGTCATTGTAATAGACTGCTATATGACTACTCGCAAGCGAAGATCATTCGTCGTTTGTTCACGATATTCTCAAACTGCTCTAGGCGCGCGCACACAGTTCTCTCGGAGCTAGCATGCGGCTTTGAGTCATTTATCAGCAACCATATTGGCCATTAATGGACGTTCTACACGACACCTACATTCATAGTTTTCCTACGATGATGTGAGACGAACCAAACAAACCAACATGGAAAAGTAGGGATGTTGACATGCTCGGGACTCCAGACCCGACCAGATTTTTGCGTCAGGCCTGCCCTAGTTTCTGGCCTGTGGGCCAGAAAGATAGGTCAAGGCACAACTCGGAAGCAAGGGTGGTGTGTTAGGACTGCTGGCAAAATACATGAAATTTAGTGGTGATATACACACTAAAAACTTTGAAGGAGAAACTAAAATTTGCCATGTGGGCTTTAGGGTCCACGAATTTGACTCACATTTCCAGGAGAGGCTGGACCCACACATTTTGAAGCAGTTGGGCCAAAGCCAGCCCAGCTGCTAACGGTCAGTCTGGTGTAGGTCAAGGTGTGCAAGGCTCGAATCACCCCTTTGACAACCCTGCCAAAGGAATGACAAACTAGAGAACTGGACAAAATACTTGCCAATTGTATAACCATGCTGTGGCAGCAAAAATATCAATCCTAAGGACCACAGGTGGCTTGGGAACCAAATCTCTAACGTCATCTTCATCATTATCTTCAGCATAAATCTCTTCCAATCAGCATGGGTGGCTGTAGAAAACTACCTCCTTGGTTGTGCAATTGAATCTCATGCAACTGGAAATAAACCATGAAAAGTCTGACGAGGAGTGGTGGGTCATCGTTTTGGTGCAGCACTCAAAAGTTCCTTTTGGGATTGCATAGGTCTACATGAAGAGAAAAGAAGGCAATGTTGATATAGGCACCGTTATCCTATGTAAATATCTCATGCAAAAATATGTGACGTGTGTTGACCTTCGGGAGAACATATAGCTATCTAGCTATATTATGTCTAGTTACCATGCGCAAATCACAGCTGAATATAACTTGGGGTGCATTTGGGAACATTGGGGAAGTCCTTCGAAATGACTTCTTAAAAATGTGATTCTTGGAAAATAGTAACCGTTAGGAAACTTCCAAATTTTCACTTCTTTCTCCGCGCGGGAAGAGAGAGCCCACTCCACACTGAAGGAGAAAATTTTTCCTTCTGTGCAAAGTCAATTTTCTCCTCCACACGGGAGGAGAAACTTTTGGAAAGGGCGTTGTTTCCCTTCCTCTCCACGCCTTTTCTTTCCATTACAGAACAAGCTCTCCTTCTCACCACATCCTCTTCCATTTTCTGTGAAGTCTTGGCAGCATCCCTCTCATCTCCCCCCTCTTATCCACCGACACCGAACAGAAGTTCTATGGTTTCGCCATTTGAGCATCCTTCTTTAGTTGTCTCTCTTTTTTTTTCCTTGCTTTGAAGAACACGGGATGGATGTGGCAGGGTGAGGATGGAGCTGTCAGCCAAGCTTCCAGGTGTTGGACGCTAACCAAAGTTCTCCATGATTCTGGGCATGCATCCTTGATGACAGAAGTCCGCTGTGGATGGGGCTATCCGCCATGTTTAGGATGGCAATGATTGTGTTATTTTTGTAAGCATGATTGTGAGATATGCATGTGTTTAGTCGTTGGTTTCAAATGATTATCTTATTTTAAAAGCATTGTTCATGTCGCCGTGTTATTTCATCCACTGTATTGATTTCTATTTGTCACAATAGAGACTGATTTTTTATCTGCCAGTGTTTAATTTATATTTTTTGATGTTCAAAGATCATATATTTGTTTGGACATTTAAGTGAAAACAATATTATAAATATTATTTTTACTTACAAAAATAATTTATTTTATGTTTATTACATGTTTCAATTGTTGTTTGCACTAAATTTGCACAATTAACATGAAAGTATAATAGTCAAAGTTCTTAGAGAAGTGTTTTTAAGCATTTCTATCTATTTCTTATTGCCAAACTCCTTCCACTTCAAAGGATCCCTGGTGTAGTCTCACGCCGGAGGTCGTTCCTGGAGTCCTTCGCCTCCCGGTGAGGGGTCAACGCCTCTGTCTGGTGCGAACTGAGAGGTCTTCATTAACGGAGGGCAGAGCTGCCCATAAGGGAGGGGCCGCATGGTCATCCAGGGCTAAGATCTGCTACCGTTGCCAGAAGGCTGGCCACATCCAAAGGTTCTGCCGACAGTGAGGGCAGGTGCTCGGCCGATCTTATGTGGAGGTCATCCGTGCGGGTGTGCCACATCGGCAGGGGAGGGATGGCGGTAGAGGATGCTGGGAGGCAGGGAATGTCTCATTTGATTTCCTCCCAGTCTAGATGCAAAGGCTATGGAAATGTGTATGGGTCGGTCTGATCGTCAGAGTGGCAGATGCGGACAAAGTGCGCTCCCTGTTGGAAGAGAGAGGAACAGGACGGGGCAAATGGGAGGTTCGAAAGGTGGCGAGGTCTGGCTTTTTGGCGGTTGGCCAACAGGAGGATGAGCCTTCAGCGGCAGTAGAAGCGGGCTTCGTTGCGTCTGACGGCGTCCTCTTGCACCTATAGTGATAGACCTTGGGAAGGGGTGCTTTCCCTACCCCAAGGGATCCCATTGTCCTCCTCAGGGTAGTGGGGATCTCCCTTATTCTTTGCGATGAGGTGGGCCTCTCTTTCCTCTTCCGGGCCCTTGGCAAGGCGGTAACAAAGAGCCTGCAACTTGTGCCAGAGGGCCCTGTAAGATGGTGGACGCCTCTGTCGTCCTCATCGACAACTCGGCAATACTGGAGGTCATTAGCTTCTTTGTCGGCGGTGTGAGTTTTGCGGTCCGGATTTCGATTCAGTCGTCCGATGGGGCGGCGGTGGGAGCCCTAGGGTTGCAAAGGCCCGGTTCAGAGGTTGAAGATGACTAGCACTGGGCAGGGATTCTAATTTCGAATCCGTCGTCGGATCCTCTTGGCGTCGAACCAATTTCGAGCGGTCGATCCGTTTCGTGTACAGGAGAACCCATACAAGGTCATCTCCCCTACCTGAATCCACCCCTTTGGCCCAACTGTGGGTCCCCAGAGATGGGCCCCTACAGCTACGCTCCTCAGGCCGGCTCTTCAGATCGGATGGTGGTGACCGATGGGCTGCCGCTAAGCAATCCTCTCCAGCGAGGGTTGACTGTTGTGCAAGACCAACCATCTTCACCCCTCCGCTTGCGACTTCCTCACCCCCGGAGACAACGAGGCCTTATGGCAAGCAGAGCTCTGCAACAAGCCCAACGGGACATCAGCGATCTTTCATTCCATCCTGCCGACCCTAGAGCAATCGACGACGGGGTCTTCTGTGCCCCCCTTCCCCCCCCACCACCAGAGGGCGTCCGACGATCGTCTGTTTTCGACAGAGGCTGTCCCAACCAGCCTTCTACATCTGGTCCGGGGGCCGTGGCGGCAAAGGTAGAAGACGACTGCTTCAACGGTGTCAGGGAGGCGATGGCTCCTAGTTTTCAACTGTTGAACCGGCCAGAGGCGAAGAACGATAGGAATCGGCCGGTTCTTCTGCCGACGACAGCATACGAGAGGAAGAGTATGTCCCCGAGTACATTTAAGCCGGGGGAAAGTGGATTTCTTCTGATTGTTCCTGTCGTTCTAAGGCAGCTACAGAGTGAAGCAGAGAAGGGCTTGACAACAGTCCTAACTCCCGTAGCATGCCGACAACCAGCAAGCGAGTTTCAAAGGTCGGAGGCGATGTGGTCCACCAGCGGGGGTTGCAGTGGTGGCGAGGAGGGGGAGGGAGCCCTCAACGCTCTGTCTATCCTTTCCGTGCTGTTCAATGAGCCTGAGCAGGCACCTCCGGGGATATGCGAGGGGGTTACGTCTTGCCTTCCGAAATTGGAAGCAGGCTCCCCGCCCTCCTCGACCGACAGTCCCTCAGCGACGGGGCTTGCGAGGACAAAGGAATCTCCATTTCTAGAGGGGGATGTGGATTCGCTTCAGGAGGGGGGTAGTCATGACCAGCAGGCTTTATTAGTTATTAGCACTGCCTCCCCCGTCCTTCGTGCTAGAGGAAGAGCATTTTCATGTTGAGGCGGGTCTAATCAATGACGCTAGTCAAGGGTGTGTGAGTTTAAATTGGGAGGGAGTGGGTAGTCTCGACAAAGACGAGGTGAAAGAAATTATAGCTAAGGTAGAGAGTTTTATGGGGACTCAAGCTACAGAGGTGGCAAGTTTGATTGGAGTGTCCACTGAAGGTGTTGACAAAGATGTGAGGTTTGTCTTTTGCAGAATCCAGAGAAGATGGCAAACGAATATAGTAAGGAAGGCTAAGGCAGCAAAAACCGGTAGATGAGGGGGAGCGAAGAGGGTAGAGTAAGAAAGGATTCAGTAGACCATAGTGGTTGGGAGGAGGGTGGTACAATTTAACAAGAGGGGGATAGCTGCCAGCTTATTTTAGGTGGTAGTTGGTGTTTGAGGGCCTCATGGTAGGGCAGAGGAGATAGCTCGGATGCTTGTTTGCCCTTGAGACTTCCTTTTCTTGTGTATGGTTGGGGGGCAGCTCTGGTGGAGAGGTGTTTTGTTTCATTTTGGCATTGCTCCTGGGGTAGAGGCTTTCTGCCGGATTTTTTGTACTTGGGAGTTTTGTGGGAGCACTCTCTCCTTACTTGTAAATTCTTATCTTTTTTCTTTTATAAATTAGTGGTACAATCCACTTTTAAAAAAAAACCTCCTTCCACTTCTAAAGATTAGAAGTACTTCTACTTGAAGTCACTTCTACAAGAAAGTGCTGCTATGTGAAGTACTTCACACTAGTTCCCAACGCAGCCTTAACGGCACCATTTTTTTAGCTGAGTCCAATAGGAAAACCCTCTAATCTCAAACATCACCATATCTGAAGCTAAAGCTAGAATCATAATTCGTAACAGTTGCTGGTGGGATCCAAATGATCCCACCGTCATTTTGGTAAACATTACACTGCCTTCTAGTCTCAGAATCAACAGGCCAACCAAAGAGCAGCGACTCCACCTTATGATCCAAACCATATGGTTGTAACATGTACAAACTCAACAATGTCTTGGAAATGAAGAGATTTTTTGAAAAGCTATAGTCGTGTTCAACACATCCCTTTGAAGATGAAAAATTAAGTCAAGACAAGGAAGAAGCCCAAAGTTTCACTAATGAAGATAGTATGATTAAGATAATCACATCATGTAATGGTCAGGTTTTTTTTTTTAAGTGGGTTGTACCACTATTGTATTAAAAGAAAAAAGGATATATATGTAAAGTCAATGAGCTCTGAAAAAATCCCTATACAAAAGAGGCATTCCACTCCAATGCGGGGTGGTTGGCGCTAACCCCCCAACAAATCAAAAATAGAAGACTTGTGAGAATTCACTTTACAAAGGAACGCCGCCCATTCACTCACTCTCTCACAAATAAAAGCAACCACCCTATCCACCGCTCTCGCTTCTCCACTAAAGGATCTATTATTCCCTTCACCACATAATGCCCACAAGGTAGCGTGAAGAATCAGCCACCAAACTACTCCATCCCTTTTTAGATTCCAGCTCATGTGCCAAAGGCCAAACAAATGATGCAAGTTCCACTGCAAGTCGATACCTCCTTGTGACTTTAGTCCACACTTCCTGTGAATAGGAACATTATGTGAAGAGGTGATTCAACGTTTCGTCCTCTCCCCCACACAAATGGCACATTGTAGGAACATCTTGGAGAAATGGCGCAATCTAGGGTTTTATCTTGGAGAAAACCCTAGATTGGCCACTTTGGACCAGTTAAAGTCCTGGATGGGAACCTTTGGATCGGTTAAACTTGGTAACAGCTCCTGGGCCCTATAAATATCCCTGTGGGACTCCAAGGCGAAGAACGCAGACATATAGAGAGGAGAGATTACAGAGAGGCAGAGCTCTGAGGATCCTTGTGCTTGTGCTTTTAAAAGCCCATACTTCGAGAGAGTTTGTGCTTGTATTGTCCTAGTGTTTGTGCTCATAGTGAGAGTATGTTATAAAACTTCCCTCTCCTAGTCTGTGCACAACATGATCTTCATGTGATTTACGTAATTTCTTTGGGGAAGATGATACAATCCCCCAACACTCAGTTCATGTAAAACAGGGGCCCATATGAGCCTCACAAATGTGCAAAAGTCCAGAATACACTCGGGAAATGTATACAAGTCATGTTCATCTGCAAAAAGGGCTTTGTAAAAATCGAGAATTTGTCGAGAAAGTGGTTAAATCCCTCGAAATGGGACTTTGGACTGGTTAAAACCCTAAATGGGCACTTTGGTCCGGCTAAAAGCCCGGGTTGGAGACTTTGCCCCGATTAAACCCATAAAACCCTCAAACTAGGACTTTGGACCGATTAAAGCCCTAGAATGGACACTTTGGTCTGGATAAAACCCTAGGTTGATAAACCCCTCATTGGGGAGTTTGACCGGGTAAACTCCCCCATTTAGGGAGTTTGGACCGGATAAAACCCCAAGGTGGAGAGTTTGGACCGGATAAACCCCTCCACCTTGGGGGTTTGGACCGGATAAAACCCCAAGAGGGGGACTTTGCCTCGGTTAAACCTATAAAACCCTCAAATTAGGACTTTGGACCGGCTAAAGCCCTAGAATGGGCACTTTGGTCTAGATACAACTCTAGGTTGGGGGCTTTCCCCCGGCTAAACCATAAAACCCTCAAAGTGATACCTTGAACCAGTTAAAGCCCTAGAATGGGCACTTTGGACCAGTTAAAACCCTAAACATGGTATTTTGGACCGGTTAAACCCTAGGCTGATAAACCCCTCATTTTGGTCGATCCCCGACGTTGCACTGACGAACGCATGAAACTAGATCACAATCCATGAGCTCAAGAAAGAGAAACAACTCCTGAGAGTCTTTGGCGAGCGCGCCTCCACCAAGGAGGGACTTGCACCTCATGCCAAGATTACACGAAAACCCATGCCCTGTCTAGATGTTACAAAATACCCCTGGTCTATACAAACTACACAAATACCCCTGAACTTTTCTAAGAGTTGCAAGCCAACCCCTACTTAAGGAAAAATCGCAAATAAACTCAGAAAGGGTTCAAAATCTCAAATAAACTCAAAAAAGGGATTCACGATTGCAAATAAACTCAGAAAGGGTCCGTAATTGCAAATAAACCCAAAAAAGGGTCCAAAATTACAGAGATACCCAGGAAGGTTCCAAATTGCATAAATACTCTGGAGGGGTCCAAAATTGCATAAATACCCCCGGAAGGGTCAAAATTGCAAATATATCAAAAAATAGGTTTGATCTCTATGAAACTCAAATTCAACGGTCTGTTCTGATGGTGGAATGAAGGCCAAATGTAAATCAAATGACCCGACTATATAATCGAGATTTCATGTATTTTGCAAAGATGAATCCAAAAAATGAAATGTTTAGTTTTTTTCCTACAAATGTGCATCTCTAATGGGTGATATCTTTGATCAAATCTGTTAGATAAAACCCTCAATATTACAGCGGATATGTAGAGACTGAAAATCTTTGACAGTTAATCAAAGGTATTCGGACTTTAGGGTGATGTAAATAAACATCGACTACGATCGATGGGAAATTGTCTCGTACCCGAACCCAAATCGTCTGATAAACCTAAATTCGCAGAAATAATACTACACACGCTGTTTAAATAACCACTAATATGCATTTTCTTCTTCAAAGAGATATTTATTTATTTATTTCCGACATTAATGTATTGCAAATCGGTGATGGCAGCACCACTTGGGCCGGCCCAGAATCCTCTGATCAACCCTGCCAACTCAACCCTCATCCGCACCCTACTCAAAATGTGAGCAACCAACACAAAGAGGAAAGGAGACATGGGGTCACCCTATCGGAGCCCTCTACCACTATGGAAAGATGCGGTAGTCTTCCCATTAACTAAAACTGCAATGGAGGCAGATGAGATACAAACACTAATCCAAGCAATCCATCTATCACCAAAACCCGTTCTATCCAGAACATCATATAGACATTGCCAGTTGACCTTGTCATAAGTTTTTTCAAAGTCAAACTTGAGGGCCACTCATTTCTTTTTCTGTGCCATCATAGCAAAGAGACACTCATGGGCCACCAAAAAGTTTTCCTAAATTTGCCTTCCCTTGATGAAAGCCCCCTCAAAACCACTTGACCAATTTGTCCATAATTGTATCCATTCTTCTTGCCAACAGCTTAATGATAAATTTATAAGTGCCATTCAACAAACTGATGGGCCTAAAATCTTGAAAACATTGTACATCTTATTTTTTCGAGATGAGGACCAAAAGGATTTTATTAATTCCCCTCAGGTGAGCCCTGCCCTCCTGGACTTCCTTCAATGCAAGCATAAAGTCCTCCTTTATAATTTCCCAACTCTTTTGAAAGAAAGCGATAAGGAAACCATCAGGGCCCGGAGCCCTATCACCTGCAAGAGAAAAGATTGCTTGGTAGACCTCCTCTTCTGAGAAAGGCAGGATAATGGCCTTCCTATCCTCGGGAGTAAGGCAAGAGAGGAGATCAGAAGCAATCCTCGGTCTACTGATATCATCCTCGATGAAAAGGTTGGAATAGAAAGTCCTTGCCTGCCCCCTGATATCCTCATCCCTAGAGAAGAGCTGATCTCCCACTCTGATACAAGTGAGGGAATTAACTCTTCTTCTCCCAGAGGCTATGTGCTGAAAATATGCAGTGTTTCTATCTCCTTCCTTGATCCAGCTCTCCCTCGACCCCTACTTCCAATAATCTCCTCTACAACAAGGATCTCCTCGAACTCTGCCCTTAGACTGTCCTTGAGACTCTTGTCTGCATCATCCGTCAACCCTGCCTCCTCTAGGCTTTCCAACCCCTCTATATGTTGCAAGATCATGTCTTTTGCTACTCTGCCAAGTAAGGTTTTGCTTGCACCTCATGCCATAAGAGTCTGTACCACCTGCCTCATTTTGCTGACCAACCTAACCATAGTTGATGACTCATTCCTTTGCACACTCCATGCCCCTCTGACAGTATCTAGGAAATCATCCTCCCTGAACTAGAATCTCTCTAATCTAAAGCTTTGTCTCCTCGCATCAGGGCGGCTGGTTTTCAGTAGAAGGTTTGTAGTCTGAAACTGATCTAGTCAGAGATGACACCTGTACATGAGGATAACAATCCTCCCAATCCACAAAAACCAGAAATCTGTCCAGCCTAGAGCAAATGGGATCAGCCCTCAGATTGGATCAAGTTGAGCATTAGCCATTTCCACATCAATAAGGTAGTTGCCTGTATAAAGTCGGTGAAGTCCTCCATCACTCTTGTTGGAGAGTGCATCCCATCCTCTCCCAAGGTGTTGCAATAGCATTAAAGTCCTCACCAACACACAGGCCGGCCAGAGCTAAGATGATACAAAGTAAACTCTTCCCACAATAGCCTCTTCCCCACTCTATTTTAAGTGCCATACACCTCGGAAAAGTCCCATGAGAAGCCATCCTTTAAAATTTTAAAATGTAGGAAAATAAGTCCTTGGTTAATCTGTCTATCTTCCTTCACTTCTTCTACCTTGAACTGATTCTAGAGGATCATAATGCCCCCGGCCCTCCCCTCGG
Source organism: Amorphophallus konjac (assembly GCA_022559845.1). Lineage (NCBI taxonomy): Eukaryota > Viridiplantae > Streptophyta > Magnoliopsida > Alismatales > Araceae > Amorphophallus > Amorphophallus konjac. Next base: position 305,636 of record JAHNEJ010002127.1, on the reverse strand, counting down.
TCGGAGAACCTCTTAGATAATCTGGTTCCTCCAATCTCCCTCATGAGAGACTCTGCATCCCTTTCACATTTGGACTCTCGCAAACACATGATGTCATCTTACAACGCCTTACCAACTCCTTCACCACCCTCCTCTTCTCCCCCCCACATTCTAAGAGACGATCCTCCTAAGGATAATGGGATGTCCCTATCTCTCTCCTCCCCCTCCTCCCTCACTCTCCCCGGCCCCCTTCTTATAAGCTTTACTGCCCTTAGCCTCCCTTGCATTGTTCATGCCCCACCTCTTCTTAACTCTGTTAAATGCCACCTTCAAGTCCTTCTCCAGCCATAGGAAAGAGACACTCACCCTCTCCCCTATTGCCCTTTAACATATTCATGCACCATTCTCTCCACCACCGCTACGATCTCCCTCATCACCTCCTTACCTAGATTGCCCCTCTCCAGGATCCGTTCTCCTTCTTGCTGCCTGCCCTATCTCGGTGTCTCTAGGATAGCTTCCTCCCCTGTTGAGGCCATCTCCTCCCCCTCCTCCTAGACTCTAGAGCTAAGAAGGTAGATGCTCGAGGCACCCTGAGGTTGCACAGTGCCTGTCAACACCTCCCCCCGGGCCTTAGCCCTGGGAATGGCCCTGGCCGCAAAAGAATGTTGACTCCTGGAAGGCTCCCAACTGTAGGGCTGTTCACCAATGCGTGATGGCCCTTTTCTTGTCGTGTGGAGCTGTGATTGGTGCCCTTATCGGACACGACCCGGCCTGTCTGTCCTCCCCTTCCCAGCCCCTGAGCAGGAGGACTAGTTGCCTCATCTTCTTCCAGGCTGGACTTCTCCTATTGTCGTGAACACCGAACAGGAATAGCACCACCTAGCAAGGTCTGCATCCCACTGTCTGGCTCCAGGTGCTTCAGCATCTGGCACTAGAGACCAACAGGGCCATCCGACCTCCTCCGCAAGCTTGTTCACTTCTCCGACGGGGAAGAGTCATGCAGATTGAGCTGTCTCGGTGTCCCTAAATCTCCTTCAGAGGCATACAGATGCACAATCACCACTGGCACTGTGGGAGCCGTCAGGTAGGCTTCGTCCTCTGCGCGTACGACCAAGACCCCCTTTAAGAGGCCGCAAAACATTTGCATTCCGAGCTCCACCGACGAAGCATGGGCATCTGCAGATGTCGGAGGGAACTCGCCACCAATACTCCCCATCAGCACACTCCGTCGATCCTCGCTGCCGACTGCCGCTCGGCTTCGCCTTGCCTTGGTCGAAGGATAGTTTCTGTCGCAGAACCCAAAGCTACGAAGGGAGGAGCCGTCGGGTTGAGAAGGCAAACAATACAGGGTCCAGCACGAACCCAGTACGCTTCTAATAGGCCGACAGACCCGTGACTCCAGGTTCGGGTAAGTCACGGTTGTCGGATCCATGCCTAATCAGGGTCTGTGGGTTTCCAATTGGCGGGTTATCGCGGGCGTTGGTTAAGCCCAACATGGGACCGGATCAAAACCTGACTAGTATCTGCGAGGATCTAGCGAGCTGTTTGAATTTGAAAAGAGTCTGCACCATCTTCCCCCCTTTGTCTCTAGGAACGGCGGCCTCTGCTGCTCCGATTGGACTTCAACCTTCACCAAAAGAGCCTCCCCGGCCACGTCGACTGTAAGGGCTGCCGGAGTAGCCCTCACGCTGCACACCTAGACCACCAGCTCCACAGCCATGAGCCACCCACCTTCGACAAACGCCAGACCCCTGTTCCACCTGCTGACGTGTCGGAGGAGATGGGAGATGCTACACTTGTCACACAGGATGAGTGGGATTTACCTAAGAGTCTCAGCTGGACCCTACATCCTCTCAGGTCCAGGAAAGTGCCCATCGGAAGGCTCCACCTAGTCAGCCAAAGCAGGATCCCCTCCGCCAGTATGTACCCCTCCCTGAGTGCCGCCTCCACCTCCTCCTCACTCCAGCCCACCGCCCGGAAGCTCCCTCCACCCACCTGCGCTACCTCCCATCCGGCATCCACCCCTTTTCCCCTGTTCAGGAGGGTCTTAACCCTGTCCTCTGAGACCCCGCCATCCACCGGATCTACAAGCACACACCTAGCAAGTCACCGCGGTCTCCCCTGCACCAGGGCTTCAAGAAGGTGGTCCACCTCCAAGCATTCCCAACCAGCCTTCACAGGGACGCTAGTGGTCGGCCTCCCTCGGACCACATCTGCAAACGAACGCTGAGGCTGAAGCCTCCCTCCGCCATTCACTCCATTCCCCAGACTCGAACAACTTCTCTCCGCCAACGGATCTCTGCACTGGCACTGCAGATGGCCCTTGTGCCCTCATCGGAAACACGACAGCCCCCTGACCCCCAGAGCAAACCCCGGGATCCTCCCCTCATGCATGGCAGTTTCCCCAGAGCTTCTCTCTCTAGAAATGGCTAAAGAGAGAAAACCATCTCACTTTCCATGTAATGGTCAGGTGATGCAGATCATATTACTCCTTCAAAGCACAAGATACATTATGTATAACCTTATAGTACTCAGCTAGAGAGCTTGGTATTACATATTGCTAGTGTAGGGACATATCCAAGAACAAAGGTTACTTGAAAACTGAAAGCAGCGCCTCCAGAAAACATGGCAAAGGCTCATCTGACCCTCCCTAGAATGCACATTGGTGGAAGCACTGTGGCACTGGACTGCCCCTTGGGAACACATCCAAGAGCACAACTTAATTTTGTTGCCTTGGCATTTCTAAGATGCAAGTGCTCTTTTCCGTTTTGCCTAATGTCTGAGATTCTGCCTCATTCAAGGTCATCTATATCACCCGATAAAAAGATAATGGCACTGATCCCTCTGTAAGCCTGAACATTACATTAGAGATCCACCATCCTCATGTGGTGGGGAGACTTTGAGTGGGCATATGTTGTGGCTAACACTGGCATGGTGTCAAACTCCTCCCCTTTAGTCCCACCAAGCACACTTGGCATGGAAGGATGGAATGTTGTTAGAATATTGAAGATTGAGGAGGTAGTACTTCTCCATACAAATAATTTCTTCCTCCCCGACTTTGACTTTCACAGCTTCTTAACTAGGGATCCCTGGATTCCTTCTATGAAGTTACTTCTAGCTCTATATTTCCAGATTCATCGCAGCATACTATAGTCTTTAACATCTCACCATGAGTACATCCATCTTACGTTCAGGTACCATCTTAGACCTTGTTCCTGTTCATGTCCTTTCTTGTTTTGTAGGTAGGGTAATAAAATCCTTATTCCCACCCAGATGATGATTATACGCTCAATAAAGAAATATGAAAGGAGTTTATTCTTGACTCAAGTATTTTAGAAAATAGCTGATAAACCACATTGTCAAACCACTGGTAAACCTAGCTGACCCAATAGGACAATGTGAAATTCTCCCACCCTTCACCCCTCCTCTCTCTTCCCCCCTGCAGCAATCCCCTCCTCTCCGGTGATATGATCCATACATCAAAGATATCAAAATAGTTTAATTACCAGTTGAATTAAAAAATACAACCAAAGATGATTACAAGAAGAAGCAACTCAGAAGCCAAATTACTTAATCTTGACAAATAGGTGCATGGAGGGGGCTACTTGTACCTGCCTTTAGCAGTAAACCGGTGCAAAAATTATTCTCTTTCTTGTTCATTGCTTATTGCAGCTGCTTTGCTGGAGTCTAGGAACATCCATCTGTGGTAAATATTTAATTTCTAAAAGTATTCAGCCAAGAAGCCGGGTAAATTAGCCAAGAGTGTTTGTCTGGCTTCATTGACACCAACAGCGGCTCTTCCTATTAATCTGTCAATATCATCTTCACATTGCTCATATATGATGAAGACAGTGAACAAGCTTATGAAACCTGCATTTATTTGTTTCATTATTTTAAGAATTCCATGCATTGGTGGAATCTCAAACAAAATCGATAAAGATTGCACCCACCTATGCCAATCAATAAAGAGGGTGAAAATTGCAACAACAACTTGAAGAAACATAATGCAGCTGCAACCTGTACCAAGTACCAACATGGTGTCAGAGAAGAAAAAGTTATTTTACTGCATCTCAAAAGAAAAATAGTATTAAAACAGCTCATTTATTAAAGGTTACTTTCATATCAGGTACAGTATTCAGGGTTAGAACGTAGTTTTCTTCATCATCTAAAAATAGAAAATTCTCTCACCAAACAAATTGAAAAAATACTAACAACTGGAATTTAAAAATTCAGATTGATTTCTCACCCTAAGAAAAGTGCTCCCATCTTCTCCTCGGGATAACATATTCAGCAAATAAACACCTCTGTTCCACATCGATGATAAGGACATGAGTACACTCTTCATGGTTGTCTCTGAGACTTCAAAACAGAATGGAGAAATCTTCTCAATCGCGAAACCAAACCTGTAGAAGAGAGTTAATTAGCATGACCACGCAATGGATATGAGCATAGAATGGCTATAGACAATTGCAGACAGAAATGTAAACCATATAGAAACACCACCACTACTAATATGTGGCCTCAAAACATTAATAATCTCTCATATTAGACCAATAGCCAAGCTTCTGCAAAGAGGTGAAGGCCCAAGTGCTATAGTTTATCTTTGCCAACTTCAAGCAAGCAAATATGATAGAAGTTGATATTTTCTGAAAGAGAGGACACTTTTCTTTTCACCCATCATTTGCATGACTTGGAAATTTTGTATCATTTGAACGGCTTGGAAATCTATAGCCACATTCTTCACAGTTCAGGAAACGGGCCTATCTGAATTCTGACCTTAGCAGCAGACCCAACTAGAACAAGTTTCAAAGCCTAGATACAAGTAAGCTGGAACTTTCTCAGAATAACATGGATAACAAAGTGATATTTGGTGTTCAACCTCGTGCATTCAGCACTGCTCCTAGAATGTACAACAAAATTTCATATATATATATAAAGGCACCAGATAGAAGCTATTTTCTCAATAATTATATGGAATATGGTGCTAACATAGTACCTACATTGTGGGAGGCAGACGGCCATGGCCAAATAGAACCACTGAAACCAGAAGCAGAAGCTTGGCCATGGATGTGAGGAAGGTCCTTCCAGAAAGAAGAAACCAGTGAAGTAACAGGAACAGTGCAAGTGCATATGCAAATGTCTTTTTTTCATCCCGCCATAATAATATGTCTGCAACTGCAATAAGATAACTAATGATAAAGCACAATGATTTCAAGATGGATCAAAGATGAATAGCATAACTGCACGTAAAATTCCAAAACCACGGTTGTACTGTTCATATGCTATAGAATTTGGCAAAGACAAAAAAGTGCTTTCACCTCGTACATGGAAAAGTGGCACTTATGCGCCTTTCTTAAGTAGTTGCCAGCAACATCTTATTTTCAGATAAGAATAAGTAGACAAGGATAATACAGAAGCATGGAAACTAATTTCTTTTACTACTTTTAGAAACATTAGAATTATGGAATTAAAAGGAAAAGAAAATAAATTGAACAATCACATTTAAATGGCAAGCACACCTTTTCCATGGCCTAACAGTTTTTCAACATTTGAACACTTGGAAAGGTCAAGTTCTCTCATATAAGGAGAACCTTTCGCTAAATGAGAAAATGAATCAATAGTTGACATAATGCCTTCCTGCAAATTCAGCAATCAAAATGAGAACATAGAAAGTCTAGAGCTTCAATCCATTCAAATGACATAAAAGTATGTTGTTCAATTTGAGATCATGGCTTCAGAACCATCAGGTGTTATTGAAAGTGTGATTTGACACAAATTAAGCAACTAATATAATGGATGACCATCTTCATGGAAGTTCAAATATTAGGAATGCATTTGAAGGAAGCATGCATGTGTATGGAATAATAGAAAGTAAATGGCTTTGATATAAAAAGATTTGGGGTAAATGAACACCAGGAAGCTAAATGCAGTTTTCCATGGTAAAAAATACCAAGCAGCAAAGTTGAGAGGCAACCTGACCTCCAAAGTAGCCATTGGCGAATAACCAATAATTTTTTGAGCTTTTGAACAATCAAAAGTCCTTGTGCATAAGAATGACTGGAGAAAAGCTATTCTTAAATGTAAGGAACTGCTTTGTAAGCCGAACTTTTTGTACACCCATCCAACAAGCATTAAAATGAAAATTAGCAGCCTGTGCGGGAGGGGAAAGCTGATCCTGGAATCAAACAGGGAGCATTGTGTCAGGGGGGGGATAGATTCTGAAAGTTTGTTGTGTACAACAAAACAACAAAATTCCGTGTGGGGTTCCCCCTCTCCTACATGAAACCACATGACAGGGGATGAACCTTTGGCCCAAAGTTTAACTCTATAAAATTCTGCAAAGAACAGAGGAAACTTAACATTTATAACAAAAATATTAAGACATAAGAGGAAGGAACATGGCTCTTTGAGTACAGCAAAGAAGGTACATGTTGTACATATCAGAGGATGTATGGTTTGGACATCAAATCATTAAGATATTAAAAAACTTCCTAGTGCAACATTAAACCTCTTGCAAACTGTAGTCTACTGTTGAACCCTGAAAAGTTCATGGATGAATTGCTGACAAAATTACAGTGCATTTCAGAAATGAAGAAAATTATGTTTTCATTAAAACATAACTCAGTGGTACAAAGCTATGTGCACCCATTCTACGAGTTATTAAAGATCCGGACTGTGAAGTCTTTTTAGACGAGGCCCGGATATACAACACAAGCCCATGAGGCCTTTCCAATTGAAATCCCACGCTAACACGAGCCGTTGGCTCTATTTATGACAAGTGGAAATTTTACCGAACACCTCACGGGCAGCATGCAAATACATGCCCGTGGGTTCAAGTCCATACAAGAATGAATATTTTAGGGGTCCATCTGTTTCCCCACGAAGTTTAATCAAAGTTCTAAATCAACCTCAAGTCAATCTGGCAGCAAGACGACGTCCGGAGAATTCTCAAACACAAAAAACGAACAAGTCTCCACGTGGTATCCCTGCACAAGAAGCCAAAAAAGACAGAGTTAGTCAAGTCCACACCTCTTTTTATATATATAGGGAATTGACGAATATTCAAAAAGGGGGGGGGGGTCTCTTTCCCTCTCTTTTCTCCATGCGCAAGGGGGAACTCCCCCCGGCTCCATGTACAAGCGGGGGAAACCCCCCGGGTCCGACCGCGACCGGGGGAGAGGCCCCCCGGCCTCCTTCCTACCGACACAACCGGGGGAGCCCCCCCCCCCCCCCCCCGGGGCCTCCTGCTGCTGACGCGACCGGGGGAGCCCCCCCCCCCCCCTCGGCTCCCTGTGCACCGGGGGGGAGGCCCCCGGCCTCCTGCTGCCGACCGCAACCGGGGGAAGCCCCCCTGGTTCCATCTGCCACCGGGGGGGGACCCCCGACCTTCTGTTGCCGCCACGGGGCAGGGGGGGGGGAGCCCCCCGGTTCCCTGTACCACCGGGGGGAAGCCCCCCGGTTCTGTCCACCACCGGGGGAGCCCCCCCACCCCGAGGGCCTCCGCTGCCGCCACGACCGGGGGGGAGCCCCCCCGGTTCCATGCGCCACTGGGGGAAGCCCCACGGGGGCCTCTGTTGCCGCCGCGAACGGGGGAGCCCCCCCAAGTCCACTGCGCCACCGGGGGGACTTCCCCCGCCCCCTCTGTTGTCGTCTGCAACCGAGGGAACCCCCCCGGTTCTGTCCGCTACCGGGGGGACTCCCCCCCGCCTCCGTCCGCACCGGGGGGACTCCCCCCCTTCCTCTGCTGTCAACCCCCCGGTTCCATCCGCCACCGGGGGACTCCCCCCCTTTCTCCTGCGGAAGTGGCTTTGCCACCGAGGGAACACAAAAAAAAACAGAAGGAAATGAAGAAGAAAAGACGGGGAAGATGAAAGGATGGGAGTTACCTTCTCCAAGCCTCCGGGGGAGCTCCACCAAGCTTTCTTCCTTCCCCTATATAAACCCAAGACCTCTCCACAAGAGAGGAGAACTTTTTTTGGAGAGACCTCTTTCTACCAGAGAGAGCTTTTAGCTTGGAGAGGACTCTTTCCACCAAAGAGGAAGCTACGCAAGAAGGCTTGGAGAAAAGAAGAGAGAAAAAAAAAGGATAAAGAGAAGAAGGTGAAACAAGATGGTCCACTTCTCTTTATAGAAGATTTGTTTGAAAGTCTTTGTAAAACAACCCTCCCATGGGAGGATCATATATGTAAAATCATTCCCTTCCATGAGGGGAGATTATGTTGATTGAAAGAATACTTGAACTTCATGTTGATTTAACATATTATGGAAAGTATATAATACCGTCCGTTGTTCAAAACAAATTGAAAAAATAGTGTCACAGAACAGAAAATTGTAAATATACCCCCGGTGGGCAGAAAATTACAAACATACCCCCGGTGGGTAGAAAATTGTAAATACACCCCCGGTGGGCAGAAAATTGCAGAAATACCCCCCGGTGGGCAGAAAATTGTAAATATACCCCCGGTGGACAGAAAATTACAAACATACCCCCGGTGGGCAGAAAATTGCAAATATATCCCCGGTGGGCAGAAAATTACAAATATACCCTCGGAAAGCGGAAAATTGTAAATATACCCCCATGAAAAGGGAAAATTGTAAACAAATCCCCGAAAGAAAGAAAATTGTAGATGCAAGATTGCAATACACCAAAGGGTTACGAATGCCACCCATTTAAAAAATGCACGACGATCCCTCGGGGGCAGACCCGGGATATTAGAGCCGACATGACGGTCAACAAATTTTGGCAGTTAATCAAAGGTGTTCGGACTTGTACCGATATAAATTAACACCGACTCCGGTCGGTGGGGAAAGGTCCCGTACACGAACCCTAAATCGTCTGATAATTCCTAAAAAATGCGGAATTCATAGAATATGCCCAAAAAAAAACTAAAACAACGCCATGTGCTTGTTCGGCATTTTCCACGTCATATTTTTCCGCGTGCAAACAGACTGGCACGCCCGGTGGGACCTTTCCCGCCTTTCTTCTTTCTGCCAAAGATTGTTATACTTAGTAAAGGCTCTGATCGCCCCTCTCTGCCCCCTTTCAGGAGAGAGCCAGGAGAGGATTTCAGCATCGAGCGTGCATTCTCTTCAGTAAGCTCTTCCGTGAAAAATGGCGGCCGTAACATATGGACCTCTTGTCGTCGCCAACCACGCCCGGTACGGCTACCTGGCAACCCCAATCGCATTTGGGGACTTTCCAGCTGTTGTGGGGTCTCCCTTTTTCCTAGGGGTGGTCCCCGCTCCCCAACAGGTTCCTGCATCGCCAGTTACCTCCACGGCATCGGGGGCAACCAGTCCTGCTCCCTCTCGAGCCAAGTCTTTTCGGTTCATGCTGTTTCTTCCTATGCCGTCCCCGCGAAATGGGGGCAACGAAGGAGCCGTCAAAGCCGCATGCCTTCAGCAAAACTCTCCAGGTCGGGTAAGACCGTCCTGGTTGGAGGGGTCCGCGTCCGACTAGACGAAACTGGGCCAAGCCTGCCTCGGGATAATCATGTCCCGGCCATATCAACTTCCAACTGCTTCGCCCTCCTTCGCCGAGTGCAGGAGGACAAGCCAGAATTCAAAGAGAAGTCCAATTCTAAACTTGGGAGCAGCAAAGTTCAACAACGCTCCCAGAAGATGAAGAAGATTTCGGTCACCAAGCCGAAGGCCAACCAAATCAAACGAGCCAGGGCTAGTCAGCCCGACCAAGCTCAAACCTTCCACCAAAAGCATGGTCAAGCTACCCAGCAGGTTGACCCCTCACCCCTCCAAGGGAAGAAGAGAAAAGGGGTCTACCGAAAATTTGACCGCGCTCCCCGAAGCTCGGAGCCCTGTCAACCCGAGACACCCATTCGTGGTCAAACACCACTTAATCGGGTTTCGGTCTTTGATAGACTGGCAAAAGCTCCGTCACCACGGCCGTCAGTCTTTGACAGATTGGGGGCATTCTCCCGCACGGGGCTTCAACCCCCGAAGAAGCGGAGAACAGTTCGAGTCTCAGACACTGAAGATAGCATGAAGGTATATACTTGCTACACCTCCGACAGAGAAGCCACGGGTCCCGCCGACAATCCAGCCAATGAACCTCCCCGGTCAGATGACCCGAACCTGGCTGCCGGCGCGGTGTACCGTAATACCAGGAATGCCGCAAGGAGGAACCTTCAAACCCAATACAGTGACCATCCAGGGACCTCCAGCCAGGGACAGCACCAGGAGCAGAATCCTGACCAGCCCCGAAATCAGGAGGTCAACTTCGTCCAAGAAGAAAATGACCCCGACGAAGTTAGGAGCGCCCATGGAGAAGCGGGAGCCCAACCCCACGGTGGTTCTGCCAACCTAGTTTTTGAGCCACCGACAAGGGCGGCATTTCAAACCATGTCCGACGATGCTAAGTTCGAGACTATGCAGCGTTGGCATATAGAAATGACCAATCTCATGCTGGAAATGAGACGCCAGATGAATTTAACTGCCCCAAGGCCGATAACACCAACTCATGATCAAGGCCTTCAGCGAGAGCAGTCGGGTAATCCCGTTATTGTCGAGCGACAAGTGGGAGCCCCCTACCAGGCAGCCATTGAAGCAGGTGTTGAACTGCCTCGAGCTACGCCCAATGCTCAGTCTTCTCGGGCCCTACCGGTGGAGGACGTCATTGCCCAACGACGGCTTATTGAGAAAATTGTCGAAGATAAGTTTGCCCAGCGGGGCGAGGGGGTAGCCACTGTTGATTTATACAGTGTGCCGTATCCTCTGCACCACCAATTTAAGAAGTTACCGCCGGACTGCCCAAAGGCGCCTAAGTTCCAGAAGTTTAATGGATTGGGATCTCCCCACGAACATTTGGCCTACTATATAACGGCCATGGGCGAGTTGGCACTTGAGGAGTCTTACCTCCTCCGCTACTTTGCGACCTCTCTTACAGGCAGCGCCTTCCAATGGTATTCAAGGCTGAAGCCCAATTCTGTCGCTGACTGGGCCGATCTTCAAAAGAAGTTTATCGATCGCTTTCAGGCAGTAGAAAGAAAGGTCTCTCTTGCAGAATTATGTTCGCTTAAACAAAAGAGGGGCGAAGCCGCACTTGACTTCATCAAGCGCTGGAGGGATTTTAGCATGAGATGCGACAACCCTCCTTCTCAAGAGGATGCAATAACCATATGCCGAAGAGGCCTATCGGCAGAAGTCAGTGAGAAGCTCCTAGGCGCAAGCATCAAGGGGTTTGACCAGTTAAATTCAGCCGTTGCAGAAATAGAAATGTTCTTTGCAGAGAACCCAACTTTCACACCCTCCAAAGGGAAACCTTCCAAGGAGCGGGTGCTGTAGGGAAGGAGACGAAAGAGGCAAATGCCGTTGATTTCTCTCCCACCAATGGGTCGGATGAACCTACGACCCCAAAAGAGTCTGGCAAAAAGCCCGAAGGAAAAGCGTCCGCAAGGTTGTCGGAGCGTATGAAGACTCCCTATTCCTTTAAAAAGGAGCACACCAAGAGGCTCTTTAACCTTTGCCTCAAGAATAAGCTCATATCCCTTCCAGAGCCAAAAAAGCCCGAGGATGCCAACAAAACTGACCATCCCAATTATTGCGTATATCATCGTATATTGGGCCATACTATTGAAAATTGCTACGTCTTTAAAGACGAGGCAGAAAAGATGATCCAAAGTCAACTCATTACAATGAAGAATGGTTTGGTGGATCCTCCCGAACCCTATCCATGGGACCGGCCGACACGTTCAGCCAATGTAATTAACCATTCAAATGAGGGGACCTTCAGGGCTGCAGCATTTATTTTCCCTCACCCAGAAGCATCAGAGGCCGGTCCCAGCCAAGCAAGACCCACGTTGTGGTATCCAGGTTGGAGGCCGTCCCATCAATGCTCCTTCCCCAAGGAGAATACTAAGGAGATATTTGATCGCCTACTTGAAGATGGGCGAGTCTTGGTGCATGACTCGCCGCCAGGATACACCGAGTCGAAAAAAGGCATCCCCGATATTGCAAGTATCATGCTACAATGTCCCACCCCACCGGGAAGTGTAAAGAGGTACAGGACCTCATTGAAGTTCTCATCCAAAGGGGAGAGATTGATATCCATGGGGAAAGCATGTCGCTAAAACGTCTGCGGGAAGCTGTCAAGCAGACCCTAAGCCAACCTTCTGGCGTAGATAGCCCGCCTCCATCTCCTACCCGGGAAAAATCCAATTTGTCTATAAATGTAATTCACAAAATCTCGGGAAAGAGCCAGGTGAGGTCGACGCTAAATGGGCTTCAACCACCCCTCCCTGACAGGTCTCACGAAGCAGCACAAAGGGGTATGCCCCTTCTTATGTCTGAATGTTTTGCCATCCAGAAGGCAGTCAAGAAAATCAAAAGGGAAGTCCGTCGCCTGCGGCGCAACCAGCAGGATTTACTCCACCTTATGGAACGAATTGAAGAGCGGCTGCCGGCGCAGGCTCCGGCCCCCGCACCGCGGCCTTCGGCCTCAGTCTCTACCCACAACTCGGAAAATATGGTAGAGCCTCGAGGCTTCAGAGGACTGGAGGATGGTTGTCCGATAATGCAACAGATTCCCCCATCAATCGGGCTCCTCGGAGGCTATACTCTTTCCCTCGACATAGAACACTGGAGATATTCCATATGTGTCGTAGGGAAGGGCTGATACAGCTCCCCGCATCTGGCAATGACCCTGGCACTCCCGTGGTATATCGGCACCTCTACTGCCTTTACCATCGTGCTGTGGGTCATGTCATTTATGACTGCTCTGTCTTCAAAGACATCGCTGAGGACCTCATTTCCCGTCAAGTCATAAATATAGACAATCCCCCCCAAAGAGCCGTAGGACCTTTTCAGCAAGGCCCATCGTTTTCTCAGTTAATGTCATACATGCATCAACTCCCCGCACCCCAACTAGGCCCAAGAAGCCAGAGGCCGGCCCCAGTTCAAGCCAAGCAGCTCAAGGGAATCCCGAGTGGCGCCCGTGGCAGGACCTAGAATCTTTACCCTTCCCAAAGGAGGAAACTCGAAAATTACTCGAAATCCTCTTTGGGGGGAAGGAAGTATTAGTGCGGGACCCATCACGAGGCCATTCCAAAAGTCTCCAAAGTCAACATCAGGCTTCATCTGCTTCAGCCCCCAATGTCAGGGAGCGGGCATTCCCAGAAATAGCCCGAGAATCTTCTCATTCACAAAGGGCAGCCTTTGCACCAAAAGGGAAGCCTCGGCAAGAACAGCTCGAGACAAGCATCAAGCACACTCTGGCAAGGAAACGTCTAGATGAAAATTTCGAGGTTGCTATACAATCAAGTCAACAAGGTCAGACCTCTTTGGCGGGTCCAAAGTGCCTGTTAAGCAACCCCCAAATAACCATCCCCGACAAAGAAGTCACAAGGTTTCAAGCGAAAAGGGGAAGGTCAAGTAAGAATCCCCTATGAAGAGGTCTGAGGCAAAGCAGGTCACCACCTGAAGAACCTTCTATGACAGTTTTACCTCAAACCTCTGACCTTATTGTAGCAGAATTCCAAGAGCTCCCACCTGAAATAGTCAATCAGGCAATCAGTGCTACGTTTCTGGAGACTCCAGGGGAGCACCCCTGGACCAGGGTAGCCTCGAAAAAGTACAATCGTCCTGCACCAGTAAAAAGAAAGGACGGTCTTCACAGCTCCAAAGCCGGGGGCATTCCCCGACCGGCGGCAAAAATGAACACTCCCTCTCCCGCTGAGATAGCACAAGCAAAGAAGCGGGAGAAGAACAAGAGGAAGAGTTTGAAGAGAAAGCTAAAGCGACAGGCCGAGCAGGCCGCCACTATGGAAAACCCTGGCGAATTAACTCCCCTACAAAAGCTACAGAAGTTAATTGATCAGCTCGAGGAGTATGTCCCTTCCACGCCCACCAGGGCTGTTCCTCTTGATAAATACATTCCATGGGAAGAGATGGAACGGAAAACTCGGCTGAAGAGCTGGCTCCAACAAATGTACAAACGAGCACAAGAGGGAGAGAAGTTCCCTGTCCCCGAGGAACTTTCCTTCTTCTATAAGGACGAAGAGCTCACCATAGGAAAGCTAGAAACTATGCTAAAAAGCTTTTCATGCAACATGGTGTCCATTCCTCCTCCCGAAAGTCTATATGGCCCAAGCGGGAGTAATAACACGGCTCCCCCCCCCCCCAGGATAGAATCACCATGGCGACTTATCGTCGCCGCAATGCGGAACTCCGAAATCGGGGGCGTGGAGGAGATCGTCGCCGCGAGCGAGGACGACATTCAGCATCTCCTAACAATAGAAACACCAGCTCAGCACATCCTCGAAATGTCATTATCTTCAAAGGTGAAGACCCGGGACCTATTCCCGAAGTTCAGATTCGGGCAGATGCCTTCCTCTTCGACCCATCAGATGAGGAGGAGGGCCCGACAGCGCCAACTCCCCAAAAGGCAGCTACCCCCTCTCAAGTTCAAGACGGGGTCTCCACCTTCCCCTTTGATCTATCAGATGAAGAGGGTGGGGGAGCAGACCCGGCACCGCAACCAAATTCAGCTGACCCTTCTCAACCAGGTCCCTCTGGTAAGGACAATGAGGAGCTGCCTCTTCCTGAAGAAGATTCCCTGGCTCCACTCTTTCAAGAAGGCCTCAATGATCAAAGGGAGCCTGAACCAAGCAAGAAGCCCGTCTGTCAACCTAAACCTCTGTTGGAGGTGATCCCTCCGCTAGATCAGGCTCGTGCGCGGGCCGATCGCAAGATCATTCAGCATACGAAGCGGTTCCCAACGAATGTCACCATATGAGAAGCAATTGCTTGGAGTAAAGAGCTCAGGGAAGCCCTCGTAAAGATACTCCAAGAACCAGAGGTTTACGAAGCCCATGTAACCGAGCTTCAGGCCCAAGCATATGAAGCCCTAGCAGCAACGGTCACCTTTACAGAGAAAGACATATTGCTACCTTCTCCTTGTCACAATCGGCCTCTATACATGCAAGGAAAGATAAACGGTCATGAACTAAACCGGATTCTGGTAGATCCCGGGGCGTCTGTCAACATAATGCCCTTGAAGACTTTCAAGTCTTTATTTCTCATACCCTATTTGCAAAGGGTTCATGATGTCAAAATTTCGGGATTTAACCAAGATTCGGAGGATGCATTGGGTAAGGCAGAGGTGGAGGTGACCATGGACAGTTTTGTCACTAAGGCCACATTCTACATCATTAATGCAAACACGTCCTACAAAGCTCTGCTGGGGAGACCCTGGTTACAGAAAATTGGGTCGTCCCTTCTACCCTTCATCAGTGCATCAAATATGCAAAAGGCGGAGAGCAACATACAGTCTTTGCTGACCGGGCTCCCTTTCGACCAAATGAATGTAATCTGACTGATGCTCAACTATATTTCGGGGAGCCCACTATTAATCCTCATCCCGGGATTAAGGACAAAGAAAAGCAAAAGGCACCCCTGGAAGAAGATGGACAAGAAGAAGAGCTCTTCACAGTTAATGAAGATCTTGCTAAACTACACCGGCTGCACATGCAAGCTGATGCTCCTAACGCCAAACCGGCTCGGCTGGAAAGACGGGAGGTCAACTTTGAAGCTAATCTCATTAGTCGGTCTATCGACAAAAGCATCTCTTTGCCGTCAGCATGCATACAGCTCCCCTTCTTAAGAAGGGAGCATAAAGTTGAACAGTTGAAAACATTTATTGTTACTTATCAAAGGAAAGGGAAAAGAAAGAATGCTGAAGCCGCTAGGCCGATTGTCTTTTACAAAGGAGACCTGGTCCCTCAGGACCCTGTGGAAGATGATCATGATTGGGGAAACTGGGGTAAGGGACCCCAACATACTCTCAAAACTGTTCAGGACATGGGCGACATGCCCAGACATATCAAAGAAATGTGTCAGAAGCAGCATATTCCTCAAGTTCAAGAAGCTTCCCGGCATGACTATTTCCAACAATTGTGGCATCCTTCACAAGTCAGAGGGCAACCCCCTTTCTCCAAGAAAGATAGGAGAGGATTGGGCTATGACCCCGAGGCTGAATTCAAGGTACACTATGCTGTCAATACTATAGGGCTGATGCCTTCTCCTAGCAATGCTAGCCTCGGCCCGAAGGATGATGCTTGCATCGCTGAACATCAAGGCGACCTCCTTCGTCAATCTCATGTTGACCGGAGGGCTCCTTGCCCCGCTAGTCCTAGTCACCAGGAAGAGCCTATCATACCGCTGCCCATTCCCCCTGGGTTGGGAGATGCTCAACAGGCGGCCCTGTGCCAATTGGCTGGGCTCGGCTTAGAAAGTTCTGAGCAAATTATTGCAGGTCCTCCGTCAGATAACCTGCAGGAAGTGTTAACCACCAGATTAGCAGGATTGGAACAAGAAAATCAAGCATTGAAATCGCTTGTACAAGAACTTTTCCGAGAACGAGACGCCCTGTTTAGGCATCTCGTCTCTTCACCTAATTGTCAAACCGGTTACCGGGCTCAAATCAATGTCAACCCCCCAATGGGTTTCACTGAAGCATCAACCGGCCAAGGCAAATCTGTAAAGGCTCGTTACCCCCCTGTTAAGGAGGTAACCAGCATGCCACTCTTTTCCGTGGATGCCTACCTTCAGAGGAAGACTGGTGTAAGTCAACATCACAAAGGTGTTCAGAACAAGTCTCCTGTTATGACCCTGGCACAGCGAATGGAAACACCATATTCTTTTATTAAGGCACATACTGTACCATTGTTTAAATTTTGCATGGCACGGGACCTCATAATGCTCCCACAGCCCCGAAGATCTCCCAAAGGCGGCACAACTAAAGAGTTCAGCTTCTGTCAATATCATCAAATGTCAGGGCATGCCACTGAAGACTGCTACGTCCTCAAAGATAAGGTTGAAAGCCTGATACAGATGGGGGTCATCCAAATTAAGAATCATCGGGTATCTCCCCGCAACCTCATGATTGGGAGCGGCCTAAGCCGTCGGCTAAGCAAATTTTTGCAGCTGCTTCTGCCCTACCCAAGTTTATGCCGAAAGAATTATCCTCAGAGCAGTTCCCGGTCTTCAGGGGAGACCTGATTGGTCCTACCTATAGCCGAAAGGGGAAGTCCAAAGCCCACTATTCAGTTAACACTCTAGGGCTGGTATCCCCCTCCGCCGATTCTGACTCCAGCAAAGAGCCCGAGGATGATGCAAATCACCAACTACAAGAGGCAGCCTCAGAAGGCCTAGATGAACAGCTATCCTCGGCCATCATCAATAACCTGGACTACTGTGACTTTCACGTAGCCCAGGTTGATGACGGAGAAGACTTCCTTGACTTGCAGCCTGCTCCGCAGGAACTGGAAGACGGCGAACAAGCAACTGTAGATGAATTAGTTGAGCTCAGCCTCGCGCAAGCCGGTGAGCCTCAGCCAATTTTCATCAGTGCCCTCCTTAGTGAAGAAGAAAGGCAGGCATACAAACAACTCCTATTAGAGTTCAAAGATTGCTTTGCTTGGACTTACAAAGAAATGCCTGGCCTAGACCCGTCTGTGGCAGAGCATGAATTGGCAATACTTCCCACCACTAAGCCTGTCAAACAAGCTCAAAGTAAACGCTGAAGTAGACAAACTTTTGAATGTGGACTTCATAGAGCCTTGCATTTATCCTATCTGGCTCGCCAATATAGTCCCTGTTAAAAAGAAGAATGGCCAAATCCGAATTTGTATCGACTACAGGGACTTAAATAAAGCCTGCCCAAAGGATGATTTTCCGGTCCCTATTACTGAAACCATGGTCGATATGACCACTGGATATGAAGCTCTATCCTTCATGGACGGATCATCGGGATATAATCAGATCCGCATGGCCATCAAAGACAAAGTGCACACGGCCTTTCGATCCCCCAAAGGGATCTTCAATTACAAAAGGATGCCCTTCGGCTTGAAGAATGCTGGTGCCACCTATCAAAGGGCGATGACTAAGATTTTTGATGAAATGCTCCACGACTTGGTCGAATGCTATGTTGATGACCTCGTCGTAAAAAGCCTAAGGCGGGAAGATCATTTGACTGACCTGCGTCGGGTCTTTGAAAGACTCCGACAGTTTCAACTCAAGATGAACCCGATGAAGTGCGCTTTTGGCGTTTCAAGTGGCAAGTTTCTCGGCTTTATTGTCAGATACCGGGGATAGAAATAGACCCCGATAAAATCAAGGCCATTCAGGAGTTGCCACCACCCAAGAATATAACCGAATTAAGGTCCCTCCAGGGAAGGCTAGCCTACATCAGGCGCTTCATATCTAACCTTTCAGATGTGCCCCTTTTGGGAAATTGATGAAAAAGGGCGCACCATTCGTATGGGACCAAGAATGCCAGCATGCACTGGAACAAATAAAAGATTATCTTCTTACTCCCCCGGTGTTGGGAGCGTCAGTCAAGGGAAAGCCACTCATATTATATATTGCCGCCATGGACGCTTCTTTGGGAGCCCTACTGGCACAAATAAATGAAGAAGGCAAGGAGCAACCGTTATACTACCTTAGCAGGAAGTTGGTTGGCCCTGAGCACCGCTATTCTCCAATGGAGAAAGTATGTCTGGCATTGGTATTTGCCGTGAAGAAGTTGAGGCATTACCTCCTATCCCATCAGGTGGAGTTAATTTCAAAATATGACCCCCTCAAATTTCTCCTTAAACAGCCCGCACTATCAGGGAGATTGGGAAAATGGGCATTACTCCTCATGGAGTTTGACATAACCTTTGTCCCACAAAAAGCAATTAAAGGACAAGGAATGGCGGAATTTCTCGCAGCACATCCAGTCCCAACGGATTCACCTCTCAATATTGAACTTCCTGATGAAGAAACACTCTTGTCCCAATTGGGAACAGAAGGCCGCATTAAAGATATGCCATTACAACAAGAAGAAGAGGTCCTCACAATTGATGTCCCTTGTTGGGAGCTTTACTTTGATGGTGCCTCCCGGACGGTTAAGAAGTCGGATGGTACTACAACCCTCACCTCAGGGGCAGGCATTGTCTTTGTTACTCCTCATGGGGGGATTCTACACAACTCATGTGCTCTCATGAAACCCTTGACAAATAATGAAGCAGAATATGAAGCATTAATTGTCGAACTTCAACTAGCTCTTGAAATGGATATTAAATGCATTAAGGTTTATGGCGATTCGCAGCTCGTCGTGCGACAAGTGGCAGGCGACTATGATGTTCGCAAGCAGGAATTAATTCCTTACCATGACACGGTGATAAGGCTTAAGGAGAAATTCTACCTATTTGAGATTGGTCATGTCCCAAGGAGCAGAAACTCTCAGGCAGATGCCTTGGCAAAATTAGCCTCCGCCATAAAGCTCCCGCCTGAAGGGGAGCTAGACATAACCGTCAGACACCGAAAGCTCATGCCAAGTGTCTTAGACGAAGAAGCCGACCCTACAACCCCTGAGGTCAATGCAATCGAAGAAGGCGATCCCGCTGAGGGAGAGCAACAAGATTGGCGTCAACCAATTATTGATATCAAGAATGGCCGCCTCCCTTCAGATCGGGCTCAAAGGGTACAATTGCTGCGAAGGGCTACGTCCTACCAATTGGTAGGAGATCAATTGTATAGGCTCGTTCATGAGAAAGATAAGTATGTTCTCTTACGTTGCCTCTCACCAAAAGAAGCCAAGAGGATCATGCATGAGATCCACTCAGGACTCTGCGGTGCCCATCAAGCGAGAGAAAAGATGAAAAACAACATCAAACTCAAGGGTTTTAACTGGCCTACCGTGTACGCAGATTGCAATCAGTATGCTCGCACATGCCACCAATGCCAAGCTTTTGGCCCAGTTCCAAGAAGACCCCCAACCTCTTTGCATCCCACGGCTCCTACATGGCCCTTTGCAGAGTGGGGAATGGATATTGTGGGACCCTTCCCACCATCCTCAAAAGGTCTCAAATTTATACTAGCTACGACAGACTACTTCTCCAGGTGGGCCGAAGCCATCCCTTTACGGGAGGTGACAGGAGAAGCAGTTGCCCAATTTGTCAAACAACATATCATATACAGGTTTGGCACTCCTAGCCGGATCATGTCAGACAACGGTACGCCATTCAAAAACAGAACAATATATGCATTGGCTGCCAAGTTCCACGTAGACTGGAGGACTTCCACGATTTACAACCCCCAAGCTAATGGGTTAGCCGAGGCATTCAATAAGACCCTTTGCAAGCTTTTGGACAAAATTGTCGGCAGCCGCAAAAGAGACTGGAGTGAGAAGATACATGAAGCTCTTTGGGCATACCGAACGGTCTACAAAACCCCCACCGGGTGTTCCCCCTTCTCTTTGGTATATGGAGCCGAAGCTGTCATACCGATCGAAATTGAGATATCATCCTACCGGGTCGCCCTACATAATGGCCTCCAGACCCAGGAGCAAGATGAAATAGAGAGAAGGTTAGAAGAACTGTCTAACTTAGAAGGGAAAAGGCTTGAAGCCTACAGGCACCTCCAAGCATACCAAGCCCGAATGACCCGAGCCTATGACAAGCTTGTCAAGCAAAGGGCGTTTAAAGAAGGCGACCTCGTCATGATAAAAGAAAGAGAGGTCATGGCCGGCAAATCCAGTGGCAAGCTCCAACCCAATTGGCGCGGGCCCTATGTCGTCTCCAAGGTCTATGAGGGAGGCGCCTACAGGGTCATTGACCACAACGGAGAAAATCGGTTCCCTCCGTTAAATGGTAAACATTTAAAGTTATACCATGCTCCTGAGCACGAATTCCTGTAGCAATCATTGCCGCATCTTTCCTCTGTTGATACAAGTTAAAGAAAAAAGAAAAAAATGAGGCTTAAAATAGAGGTGCCCCGGCGGACTTAGCCATTCCCATCACGGAGATGGTTAAGGGTAAAAAGACTAAAGAAACCCGGCTGAGGTGAAAATCCGAAAGGGCGTCTCAGGCAAAATTGGGCAACCCCTCAGCGTGAAAACCCGAAAGGGCGCGCTGGAAAAAACTAAAGGGGGCTAGTGTTGGCGAAAACCCCAAAGGGCGCTAGCACTTGTAAAGTAAAAAAAAGAGAGAGAGAAAAAAAAAAGAACAGGGTCCTGTCCCACCGCCCTAAAATTCGAATTCAAATCCCTAACTATCGGCACTAAACCACTTTGTGGCCAGCCCCAAATCCAAATCCTTAAGTTCCGACAGTAAACCACTTTGTGGCCAGCCCCAAATCCAAATCCCTAAGTTCCGACACTGAACCACTTTATGGCCAGCCCCAAATCCAAATCCCTAAGTTCCGGCGCTAAACCACTTTGTGGCCAGCCCCAAATCCAAATCCCTAAGTTTCGGCACTAAACCACTTTCTGACCAGCCCCAAACCTAAATCCCAAAGTCTCGGCACTAAGTCACTTTGTGGCCTGCCCTAAATCTAAATCCCCACGCCTCGGCTCTCTAAACCATCTTTTGGCCATCCGTCCCCAAAATCCCAGAATTTATGTCATAATTCTGGCTCCAAGATTACTTACCTGGTCGAGCCCAACTCTTCACACCCCAACCTATCAGAGGTCAGTCGAAGGATGGAATCAAGGTTATTCACCATAAGTTTCTAATCCTTGTTCCAAGTTCTTATGGGGGTTTATTCTCCTCATCCAAGTAAAAAAAAAGAGAGAAGAAAAAAAAAGAAAAAAATGGGACTTAAAATAGAGGTGCCCCGACAGACTTAGCCATCCCCATCACAGGGATGGTTGAGGGTAAAAAGGCCAAAGAAACCCGACTGAGGTGAAAACCCGAAATGGCGTCTCAGGCAAAATTGGGTAACCCCTCAGCGTGAAAACCCTAGAGGGCGCGCTGGAAAAAGCTAAAGGGGGCTAGTGTTGGTGAAAACCCGAAAAGGCGCCAGCACTAGTAAAGTGAAAAAAAAGAGAAGAAAAAAAAAGAAAAAATGGGAGAGAGAAAGCAGACATATTCATGTACAAAAGCAACACAAACTTTTTGTTTACAACAAATGTCATTCATCTATAAAAATGTGACCCGAGACAAGCCCTCGGACTAACCGCAAGGACAATGAATGTGTAGTAGAAATGTAAAGAAAAAGTGTAAGAAAGTCACAAAGGCGGATCAAACCTCACTAATGACGAGGCTTCTTCTTCATCAAATCTGCGATCTCCGTCTGTTTATTGGTGATCTCACATTGAAGCATGGAATTTTGAGAAGAAAGGGCTGCCACCTCATCCTGTAAGTGTTGAGCCCTCTCCGTGTGGGAGTTCCCACTGACCAAGTACGCCTGCGCTCTAGCCAGTAACTCTTCGGCAGCTTGTCGGCAGCGCAAGGCCTGCTCCTTCTCTGTCGCCGCTCGTGCTTCCACCATGTTCTTTTCGTCCTGGATAGCCTTGACCTTTGCCAGCAGTGCTTCGTTCTCCTTTGATAAGGTGGCTATGTCACACTTCAAGTGTTCAATCCGCGTGCAGCAAGCCTTCCATTCAGAAGCTTCATATAGGGCCTGGAAATCCCCCCAAGTCTTTTCCACGGCTGTCATCCATGGTTCTTTGGCTAGCCCCATTGTATGATAAGCGCGGGTACTCCTCTGAAGGGCATCCCGTACAGCCTCGATGGTGGGAAGAGCCTCTTGTTGAAGTAAAGCCTCTGCACTCCCTATAAGACTTGGTAGTATCAATTCCACTGCCATGAGAGGAGGAAGTTGCGGAGAATCTGGCCATATAATCTCATGCCCTGGAAAGTCAGATGGGGCGCCGATTTCGGGACCTGTCAAAGGAAAGGCGATTATCAGCCACCACTATATTGCAAAAAAAAAACATGGAAGTCAAGAGGCTTTGACTCAGGGTAATCTGCTACCTGGGGACACTATGGCGACGGAAGGCCCCAGATCAGCCACCCCTCCAACAACTTCTTTACTCACGAGAGAAGTAATAGTTGGGCCTGAAGAAAAGAAATACATATCCCATCATCAGACAGATGAAGTCACCAGGAAGATAATTGAAGCTGCAGAAAAAACCATTACCTGCCGATTCAGGCAGGGTCTTTCCCAAAGATGTAACCGGCTCCTCTTTTGTTTTAATAGAGAGGGCGGCGTCACCCCCATTGCCTGCATATCCTAAGAATGCCCATAATGTAAAAATCTGAATATCTGATGAAAGGGAAAGAGCAAGCAAAGAGAATCAATTTACCCTCATCACTCTGGTGGAAAGTTTCGGGTTGATCCATTGATAATCCTCCTTAGGGCTCTATTATGGATGATGAATCAGTCCTTACTCCGGACGCTCCACTCCTATGAACCCCTTCCAACGAAAGGGTCGCCCCTTGCAAAGGAGGAGCAGAGGACCCAATCGTCGCAGAAATGGTCACTACACCAAAACCACAAGAAGAAATGCTCCAAATTTATAAACATCTCTTGGTTAATATATTGACGAAAAGGCGAAAAGAATTAATGATCTTTACTAGCAGAAAAATAAGTCGGCTGTTTGATCAGGTGGCTTGATAGGAGCAGTTCACCCTCTTCAAGGACAGATTGGTCATTAACAGTAACACCCCCTTGTGAAGTTAAGGCATTTCCTTGGGCGCACAGTTCAGCCAGTAAAGCTTCCTCATAGCCTGTCAATGTACTCCCCCCAACTGCAGGAGCATCGGAGTACGCGGGAAGCTCACCATCTGACGTGGAGCCCAATAATGCAGCATATGCTCCCATGACACCATCCAAAGCCCCTGCTTAAAGACATTAGTCATATTAGCTCCCAAGTGACAAGGGCAAAGTGGTAGAAAAAGCTGATGCAAAAAAAAAAAAAGAAGGGGGGAAGGAAATTACCCCCGCCGCGAGCAGCTACATCTGGCGGACTGTTGTCATGCGAGGGAGGGGAAGCATCCGACACTGGATTATAGTCATAATTTAACATGCCCAAGTCATCCAATCCTTCGTCTTCCCTCTCATTTTGGCCGGCGACTGGAGGGATATCTGCGTCAACTAAAGGGACACTCCCTGCAATTTCCCTAGTAATGCTGGGGTTAGCTGAAGAAAGACAAGCAAGCAACAAAGGAGCCCGTGTTACTGATCATAAGATTTTCAAAGATCAAGCCAAAAGAAGTAACAAGGTTACCCTGATGCTCGTCTACTGGGGCCTTTCTCTTTGATTGGCGACGAGGGGTTTTCACAAGAAGGTCGTCATCATCCCCTCTCCGCCGCTTGGCATGATGGGAACTTTTCTTCTTCTTAAAGGTGTGGGCAGGGACAAAGCTCGCTGCAAGAGAAAAAAAATAATCAGCATGTAAAAGGAAGTTCTCTTTTCAAAGCAAATCAAACAAAAGAAGAAGTGTAAGAGGAAGAACATATACCAGCCGGAGCAGGAGAGAAGGAAGGTTGTAATACCACCTCTTCTGGCGGAAGGCCAATACTTTGTCCCGCCTGATAAATGCTATCCCAAATATCCCGAAGAACAGTAGCATTTTCAATGAAAGAAATAAATTCAATGGCACCCATTTGAGCTACTGCATTTATTAAATGTCTCTCCCATTTCGTCCAGAGGTCATTATTAAACCCAACAGGCAGCAGAGGGTCAGATAGAGAAGCATCAGGGGAATGGCCGCAATCAGAAAGTAAATGTCCCCACCAATAGTAAACTTTTTCATCAATAAGGGCTTTCCCCTTTTTCAAAGTCGGGTCCTCTGCACGCTTCAAAGGCTTCATGGCCCCGATATAAGTGTCCCTGTCAACAACTATAGGCCCATGGGCTGCCTCCCACGACTCACGGAATTCCCAAACAGTCCGGGCAATATGAAGAAACTGGGAATACAAAAAAGATTACTCAACTGCAACAGGGGGAGCATCAACCTTCTTTAAGCGCCCCTCCTCAGCTTCCTTCAATTTCTGGGCCGTTTGCCTGAAGATGTTGCTGCGCTGATACCACCAGCGGGCATAATAAATATCAACCTGTCCCGCTCGCTCGCCCGTGGGAAAAGAAATGCCCGGCTCCAGCCCCGGCCGGGTGAAGTGAAGCCACCAGCTGGCGGCTACAAGATGTCTATCATGTCCTCTGTGCAGCCGTGCCCCCAAAGGGAAGTCAGCATTCGGGGGTACCCCCTGATCATAGCCAAAATTCCGCCCGAAGCGGTGAGGATAATAGGGCTAAAGGAAAGTGCTCGTACCCTTCCGGAACACGAGTACCCCAGGGCGCGTACAATATAGCCACTCATCATAAAAAGTTCTGCTCGGGCTAGAACAATGAGGAAGATGATAAGTAACACCATCATGCCTCTCAGTGCTGAAAGGGCGGTATCCCCGCGTCACACAAGCGAAATCCCTACCCGGCTGACCCTGGGTAGGCAAAAAGGACAAAGCCCTCCGTGCTCCTGTCAACTGCTCAAAGGGACTCTGATCCGGCCGATTGCGGAACCGGAATATCAAGGGCGCTGCAGGGTTCTCCACCCTCACACTCTGACACAAACCAGGAAGTAGTAGACCCGCCCATGCACTCAAGTAATGCGTCGTCAACCGAACACTGCGGTCTCGTGGCGAGCTAGAAGCTGTCAAACTGCCTAAGCCATGATAAATATTGGCCAGGGCCGCAGGAGCAAGGGCGAGCCTCCGGCCATCAGCGAGCAGGCAAGCCGGATATATCAGTTCGGGACGCACAATGCCCTCCTCTCCATAAGGTACTACAAAAGTGGCTAGCCAGTAAACAAGATAAGCAGCCAAGTAGGTCTTGACCGGAAGCTTCCGGGGATTCCACCCCTTATTTTGTGGTGCATACAGATACCGCCTATTCTCAGGCAAGTCAAGCAAAAGCTGATGATACTGGTCAAGTGGCTTATCATCCTCAGCAAAGCTATCCTGAAAACAGAATGGACCATTATAAAAGAACCTGATCCAAGCACTGAGGCTGACCCTCACTGTACTGGTGGAAGCGGAAGGAGTCTTCCCCTTTCCAACTCGGGCAAGGTCTCTCCAGACCTTCATCAAATAACGAAAGCCAAGAGGTAATTTGTAGGAGCCAGCTCCAGTGGTGTAAGATCTATGCAGGTCATTAAGGCAGACCTCCTCATACATATGGCCAGAAATGGGAAGGCCCGAAATCCGGTGAAAACTCCACAAGTCCAGGGATGTCTCACCCTCTGCCGTAGCAAAAGTATTGAACCGCCGATTAAATCTCTCGGCCAATCCCTGAAGAAGTCCAGTGTAGCAGGGATACCGATAAAGCGTAGCGGTCACAGCATGGCGGATACCCACATGCTCCAGAATATCATGATAGTGATGGATGACACCCATCAGCCACTCAGAAGCCCCCAAGTGAAACCTGTGGGAAGCCGTCACGGACCATCGCCCATACCAGCTAGGTGCAGAGCCGCCCATGATGCGATCCAGAAAACACAAACTGTCATAATCCTCGGCCGCAAACTGAGTGCCTGAAGGTAACAAGAAAAGCCCGGAAGAGGGAGGCCCCGTCTTATGCTGCCCAAATAACTCCCATATGGAAGGGATCACTGAACAAGATCTGCTGTGGCCATAATCTTCTGCCTCGAAAAATCCCAGCTGAGAGGCTCCCGTCAGACGAACATGTGAGGAATATCCCAATGGGAAACTAGGGTGCGAATAAGTGCAAGTCCCAATCATACTGTCTCGCCCTGCCAGAATAGATCTCTCAAGCAATACCCTCTCGGCAAAAACAGTCGAGTCCTCCGCATCAAGATACTCAGGTACATAATATCGAATAAAGGTGAACAAGTGTACATCAAGAGGGAAATGCCGCAGATAACCCTTCGGCCGCTGATAAGCATAGAAGCTTCTCTCCCGAGTAATCAATGATCGGTCAACTTCTCCACCTTCCGTGAAGTCTTCAGAAAGAGGGCCTCTTGCAACCACATCAAAGCCCCGAGGAAGCAAAAACATGTTCTCCTTTGTAACATGAGGAGGCGCTAACATAGGCATTAATTGATTTGACAAGCAGGAGGGCTTATCTCTCACCCCACCGCGGCTGACACCCTTCCGGGGACGCATATCTCTCACACGGGACATCCTCAAAGCCTGCCCAAGACAAAAGAGAACAAATCAATTTCTTATGACAAGTGACACATTCTATGAAGAATTGCAAAGCCATGTGAAATAAAGCAAGTCGTTATGGCCACGCAAGCAGAAAGGGGCACGGGCTGTCCGCCATCGCCATCGCTCTGACGGACACCCCGTGGGGGGCATTTGTTGAACCCTGAAAAGTTCATGGATGAATTGCTGACAAAATTACAGTGTATTTCAGAAATGAAGAAAATTATGTTTTCATTAAAACATAACTCAGTGGTACAAAGCTATGTGCACCCACTCTACGAGTTATTAAAGATCCGGACTGTGAAGTCTTTTTAGACGAGGCCCGGATATACAACACAAGCCCATGAGGCCTTTCCAATTGAAATCCCACGCTAACACGAACCGTTGGCTCTATTTATGACAAGTGGGAATTTTACCGAACACCTCACGGGCAGCATGCAAATACATGCCCGTGGGTTCAAGTCCATACAAGAATGAATATTTTAGGGGTCCATCTGTTTCCCCACGAAGTTTAATCAAAGTTCTAAATCAACCTCAAGTCAATCTGGCAGCAAGACGACGTCCGGAGAATTCTCAAACACAAAAAACGAACAAGTCTCCACGTGGTATCCCTGCACAAGAAGCCAAAAAAGACAGAGTTAGTCAAGTCCACACCTCTTTTTATATATATAGAGAATTGACGAATATTCAAAAAAGGGGGGGGTCTCTTTCCCTCTCTTTTCGCCATGTGCAAGGGGGAACTCCCCCCGGCCTCCATGTACAAGCGGGGGAAACCCCCCGGGTCCGACCGCGACCGGGGGAGAGGCCCCCCGGTCTCCTTCCTACCGACGCCACCGGGGGGGAGGCCCCCGGCCTCCACCGCCTCCGCAGCCACCAGGGGAGCCCCCCCCCCCCCGCCCGGGCCTCCTGCTGCTGACGCGACCGGGGGGAGCCCCCCCCCCGGCTCCCTGCGCACCGGGGGGGAGGCCCCCGGCCTCCTGCTGCCGACCGCAACCGGGGGAAGCCCCCACGGTTCCATCTGCCACCGGGGGGGGACCCCCGGTCTTCTGCTGCCGCCACGACCGGGGGGGAGCCACCCCGGTTCGTGCGCCACCGGGGGAAGCCCCCCGGGGGCCTCTGTTGCCGCCGCGAACGGGGGAGCCCCCCGGGGCCCACTACGCCACCGGGGGGACTTCCCCCGCCCCCTCTGCTGTCGTCCGCAACCGGGGGAACCCCCCCGATTCTGTCCGCTATCGGGGGACTCCCCCCCTCCCCGCCTCTGTCCGCACCGGGGGGACTCCCCCCCTTCCTCTGCTGTCAACCGCGACCGGGAGAACCCCCCCCCCCCCCCCCGGTTCCATCCGCCACCGGGGGACTCCCCCCCTTTCTCCTGCGAAAGTGGCTTTGGCACCGGGGGAACACAAAAAAAACAGAAGGAAAGAAAGAAGAAAAGACGGGAAAGATGAAAGGATGGGAGTTACCTTCTCCAAGCCTCCGAGGGAGCTCCACCAAGCTTTCTTCCTTCCCCTATATAAACCCAAGACCTCTCCACAAGAGGAGAGAACTTTTTTTGGAGAGAACTCTTTCTACCAGAGAGATCTTTTAGCTTGGAGAGGACTCTTTCCACCAAAGAGGAAGCTACGCAAAAAGGCTCAAAGAAAAGAAGAGAGAGAAAAAAGGATAAAGAAAAGAAGATGAAACAAGATGGTCCACTTCTCTTTATAGAAGATTTGTTTGAAAGTCTTTGTAAAACAACCCTCCCATGGGAGGATCATATATGTAAAATCATTCCCTTCCATGAGGGAAGATTATGTTGATTGAAAGAATACTTGAACTTCATGTTGATTTAACATATTCTGGAAAGTATATAATACCGTCCGTTGTTCAAAACAAATTGGAAAAATAGTGTCAATAGGACAGAAAATTGTAAATATACCCCCGGTGGGCAGAAAATTGCAAATATACCCCCGATGGGCAGAAAATTACAAACATACCCCCGGTGGGTGGAAAATTGTAAATATACCCCCGGTGGGCAGAAAATTGCAGAAATACCCCCCGGTGGGCAGAAAATTGCAAATATACCCCCGGTGGGCAGAAAATTACAAACATACCCCCGGTGGGCAGAAAAATACAAATATACCCCCGGTGGGCAGAAAATTGCAAATATACCCTCGGAAAGCGAAAAAATGTAAATATACCCCCATGAAAAGGGAAAATTGCAAACAAACCCCCGAAAGAAAGAAAATTGTAGATGCAAGATTGTAATACACCAAAGGGTTGCGAATGCCACCCATTTAAAAAATGCACGACGATCCCTCGGGGGCAGACTCGGGATTTTAGAGCCGACATGACGGTCAACAAATTTTGGCAGTTAATCAAAGGTGTTCGGACTTGTACCGATATAAATTAACACCGACTCCGGTCGGTGGGGAAAAGTCCCGTACACGAACCCTAAATCGTCTGATAATTCCTAAAAAATGTGAAATTCATAGAATATGCCAAAAAAAAAACTAAAACAACGCCATGTGCTTGTTCGGCATTTTCCACGTCATATTTTTCCGCGTGCAAACATCTACCAAAGTCAATAACGAAGCCAGCTGGTTTTGTTCAGACATTAGTATTTAATAATATCTATCATTCAATTAAAAGGAAAATCAGGAAAGCATTGATGAAAAGTGCAAATGGTTCAGCCAAACTGCTGTAGACATAAATTCTGAAACCTTTTCTCGAAAGAAACTAGGCATTCAACTATTTCAAACAGGCTTCCACAAAATTAGTGAACAGAGTAGCAGACTTTTTGCAATTTGCAAATCAATAGACCCAAGTTTAATTAACATAGCGGTGACAAGTCATACATCAGGGAATTAGAAAAAGGGAAATGTGAGGATACAAAGGTTTTTAGGTGTTTGGATGCACACGGAATTTAATTAATACGAATAAATATTTTTGGTTGTTTTTCCAGAAGGAAAGAAAGAAAAGGTGTTCATTTGTTGAACATGGGTGCACATTTGTGGACTGTTTGGATAGCATGTGCATTATGAAATTCCGTGGGCTTAATTTGCCAGACAATTTTGGGTTCATGTGCTGAACAATTCCCCACCGACTGCAGTCGGCATTTATTTACATCGGCTTAAAATCCGAACACCTTTGATTAACTACCAGAGAGAACCAAACACATTTATGACGTTAGTTATGATGTTTGGGAGATACACTCATCCTAACGACACCCCGCCTCCCCGAGAAGCATGGATCGGCACGTGCTTTTGACCCATGGACAGAACGAGGATACATTTTAGAATGACCCAAATCCCTGAATGGACCTTTACATAATTTCATAGAGGTACATGATATTTTTGTAATCCCTAAACATGTAAATAGAAAATGATATTTTTACAGCTACTGGACTTTTTTTTTTTGAAAAGTGGGTGGTACCACCATATATTAAAGAAAAAGGAATGTATAAGTAAAAGTTGATCTCTCAAAACCCCTTTACAAAAAAAGACCCCCGGCCAACTTGAGGAACCCCCTCAACTCCCCAACAACAAAAAAACAAAGGAGTTATGATTCTCTACCAAACAAAGCTCTCTCACCCAAGTGGCCACTGTCACCAAAACAAAAGAAACTAAACTATCCTCATGTCTCGCTTCCCTCTTGAAGATCTTGTTGTTCCTTTCATTCCACAAGGCCCACAGAGTGGCATGCAGGATCAACCACCAAATGATACGGTCTCCCTTCAAGTTCTAGGATCTATGCCACCTGGTGAAGAGTTGCTGCACCCCCCCCCAAACTGGCCAATTGGCTGCTGAAGACTCTACTGAAGAAGCGACCAAACACCTCTAGCAAAGACACATTCTGTGAATAGATGGTCCAAGTCCTCCTC
The DNA here is from genome assembly GCA_022559845.1 of Amorphophallus konjac. NCBI lineage: Eukaryota > Viridiplantae > Streptophyta > Magnoliopsida > Alismatales > Araceae > Amorphophallus > Amorphophallus konjac. The sequence goes on along the minus strand of JAHNEJ010002127.1, from coordinate 274,852 downwards.
CTCCACCCCACACAAACAACACAAGGAAGAGATGTGACGAAGAAAAGGAGTCACCCTATCACAGGTGGGGAGCCGACCATGAGAAATTCTCCAAAGTAACACCTTCACCTTCAGAGGGCTCTTGAGAGCCCAAACCTGAGAAACATAAGAGTACCTCACACCCCCCTCTGAAATGAGAGAGTAAGCCGATCTGAATGAGAAAGCTCCCTCCGTCGCCCACCTCCACAACCAAGAGTCCGCCATGTCATTCACCGGCCTGAAGTCAAGAAGGAAGAGCAAGAGCGACTAAAGCTGATCCATCTCTAGGGGCTGAAGGTTCCTCCTGAAGGTGGGTGCCCAAATACCCCCGTCAAGGTCGGCATCGAAGAAGTGAGCCACTAACCCTCTAGGAGCCCCTGCAATGGCGAATAAAGACGGAAAAGCCTCTGCTAAGGTGAAGTCGCCACACCACCTATCCAGCCAGAAAAGACTCCTGCACCCATGGCCCAATCTGACTCGAACACTAGCTCTGAAAAAATCAACCCCCTGGAGGATACCTCTCCAGAGTGGGGAAACCCTGTAAAGTGAGGACGAGAAGAGATCCCACACTTTGGATGAGGAGTAGTATCTATGTCTGATAATCTGCACCCAAAGCCCATCCTCTTCCGTACCAAGTCTCCACAACCACTTACAAAGAAGCGCCAAGTTAAAATCTATGATATTCTTAATACCTACGCCGCCACCTTCCTTACTTTTGCAAACTCTTCCCCCCAAAATATCATGCCATCCTTTCTCTCTATTCCCGCTACCATGCCAAAAAAATCTAGCTTGAATGGCTTCCAACTTCTGAGCCACGATCTTGGGGATTCTAAAGATGGGGAGAAAATAAGTCGGCAAGCTATCCAGCACGGACTTGCACAACACAAGACGCCCCCTATAAGAGAGAAGCCTTGCCTTCCAACCTGCCATCCTGGATTCGAATTTCTGCACCACCACTTGTCAATCCCCACAATGAAAAGCCCCTAGGAACAAAGGCAGACCAAGATAAGAGAAAGGAAATTCCCCTATATGGCACTCAAAAATGTCAGCAGCCCTCCTGAGGGCAGAAGCTCCATGTTCACCCCAACAATAAGGCTTTTGGAGTAGTTCACCTTCAAACCACTGATGTCTTGGACCATTTGAAGCATCAGCCTGGCGTTGAACAATTGCTGCTCCTCGTCAGCTAGGAAAAGGATCAGGTCATTAGCATACTGGAGGTGGGTAATACAAATCCCCTCTCGCCCTGGCTAGAAGCCTCGGATAATCCCTGCAACCTCAGCCCTCGCAAGGATGGCAAACTCGGTTTAGGACTCGGTTTCGGCCGGGTCCGAAACCGATATGACTCGATATCGGTTTCGGCCGAAACCGGCCGAAACCCAGATAAAAGGTTAAAAAAATCAAATTAATTCTAAAAAATCTGATAAAAAATCATAAGTAATATAAATAATAACTTAAAATCACAAAAATCATTACACATGCATTTGACTGTATAAGTTAGTGCAATAACCTTGAAGTAGACAACTACAAAAATTGAACTTCAAACATTGAACATGTGAAAGTTAAAGTAATATTCCATTGTACATTAATACAAACAGTACAATAAACCATATTAGACAAAATAAATATTACAAAAATTCATTGATTCTTACCTAATATGGATAATAATTACTAGAAGAACCTTCTCCCTCATCGTCTGGCCCTTGATGTTGATACCCATAACCAGGTTGCATGTATGGTAGGTAGCCAAGTCCTGCATCCCTCTTTGGATCCCTCTTGGAGTGTTTGGTTGGCTTGAGCCGAATCCAGTATCAGCATAAGAATCTTGAGGAAGAGAAGAGGAACTGGCCGGATGGAAGTTGAATGATGGTTCATAACCCCACGACCCATAAATCGCTGCCTCCTGTTGGCCACCTCCATAACCTGATGGATGCCCATATTGACTCTGTGACTCATGTCCTCCCTCACCCTGACTGTATCCTCTGCCTATGTCTGCGTGGAAGGAGGAAGGACCACCAGCATCCCCACCGCCAGTAGTAGCACCTGTAGCACCTGGCACATACAAAAATATAGAATTTATCTCCTACCAAAACCTTTTCTGATTCGAACTAATAATAAGAATTTAAGTTACTTTCAAAAACAAAAAATCAAAGGATCACGAAACCTGCAGTCTCCAGTCGCCTTTTGGCCTTTGGGGATGCTTTTTCCTGTGCCGGTGTGCTTTCTTCTTGCACCCTTGACATGAATCTTGTTCCCCTTGGCGTGTGCCTCAAATAAATCTGCTTCAACTGCTCAATTGCCGGGTCCTCTCGAGCAGCAACATTTGTTCTCTCAGTTTGCCCATGCACTGATGTACTTCTTCTTAAGGATGTAGGTGCCTTTGCCCATTCTAGGAGTGACTAGCCTGCTACTTGAGTCGGAGTGTCTAGCTGGCTGAAAATCATGCTGCTCCTCAGTGTCCTCAACAACCCTAGACATGTGGGCATGAGTATCTCTGGCCCTCTTTGATTTTCTTCTTAATTCGGGATCTCTTGGCTCATCTTCATCTAGTATGCCCTCTGCCCATCTTCTATCATCATCATCAAAAACAGGCTCATCAACCTGCTCTCGTGTCTCCACCCAAGACTGCAACGGATTCTCATCATCAAATAAGACATCCACATCAATTTCTGCGGCGGCATCCCCGGCCGCGCGTTTGTCTTGCAGCTGTTATCTCAACCTCATATTCTTTATTCTCAACCTCATATTGTAGTGGCAGTACATTAATTTCTCTAACCGTTCAGCCTTTAGCTGATTGCGAACCTTCGAGTGTATAAGGCTGAACGTGCTCCAATTTCTTTCACATTGGCTTACCGATGTTGTTTGACTGAGTACCCTAACTGCAATGAAAGCCAATGCATTGTTGCCCACATCTCGGTTGTTCACCATTATCCACCAGTCAGCTGTTCCACCAACCATAAACAAATGCATTTTAGTTGTAGAAATATATATTCATCAGGTTAAGAAATCCAAAAAATAAAATATACATGGGCTCACTCTTCCCACAGCGTATTGCAATTGGGAGTCAGCATATATCCCAGTCCTCATTCTGTAATGGTTCATCTACAAACATAAAGTAATACATTAACATAACTACTTAAATAAATTCTATACATGTTATTGACAGTATCAAATAAAGGCGAACCTCTACTTCGGCCTCTAGTCTCTTCATGAATTCATCGATAAACGACCAATGACTTTTAAAATCCCTTGAAGCACCTCGCCATCAACATGTGCATCGGCACCGTACATAAATCGAGGGTTGAGGAAATAACCTGCATTTGTGAATAATTAACTAAATAAAATTTATAAAATAACATAAAGGCATTACCCCAATTTCAGTACAATTAATCACTCACCAGCTGCATGCAAGTCGTGGTGTAATGTGTTGTCCCATCTCTGGTCAATAATTTTCCACCATTTTGCATAATGTCTGGGAAGGGAATGCTGCAACTCCAATTTGGCACGGTCTATGGCCTCGTACAGATAGCCCATATCATTCTTCTCATCGCCATCCACCATTCTTAGGACCTTCACGAGGGGTGTGACTACTTTCAAGTACCGTGACACCCTGTCCCAGAATTTGTTGTCGTCCACGACGTGGCAGACATCCAGATAATCCATCTGTGCATCAACTGTGCTCTTGTCGATGTAGTCCCGCAGGGCATTGTGGTACATGAAAGCTTTCAGCTCATTCTTGTACCTGTGCAGATAAATGAAATTTGAAGCTGCATCAACTGTTACATATCAGTAAGGATAAAGTATCAAGAATTGAGATCAATCTTATACCTGTGCAAAGACTCCAAAGAAATAAAATTGGAAGCAAATCTGGTTGGGCTTGCACAGATGATATCTCGGCCTCCACTGGCATGCGCCCTGAACATATTTAGTATCCTAGGATGGCCATAGATATACTGTGTGACTTTTTGTGCCTTGTCAATTGTCTTCTTCACATGCTTTTCCTTCCCTATGTCTTCAAGCATCAGATCCAGACAATGTGCTGCACATGGGAGCCAATATAAATGAATGCGCTTCTGCATCAATTTCTTCCCTGCAGCCTTGTAACTGGCTTCATTATCAGTCACCACCTGCACAACATTCTCCTCTCCAATTTGTTCTACCATGCCATCCATCAAATGAAACAAATAATTTGCATTCTTTTCATAATCTGATGCATCAACTGATTTCACAAACACTCTACCTTCGATGCGATAGACCAAAAAGTTTATCATGGACTTTTTCGTGGTACCAGTCCAACCATCACACATGATGGTGCATCCTCTCTCCACCCATATATGCTTGAAGCTTTCAACCCAATCATGGAGCTCCTCAACCTCTCCCTCAAGGCCACGCCCGTTATGTCTCGACGTGAGGGGGCCTTCAAGCCAGGGCCAGCATCTGCTATGACATCTATCATAGGTTAAAAATATTCACTTGAAGCTGCATGTGCAGGGACACCTGCATGAAAAAACCATTTGCAGATAGATTTAAATGCATGCCCTGCAACTTCTGCTGATTTTTTGACCCCTCTCAGTGCTTGCTTGATTTTAGGTTGGGTAGCTTGGGGCCTTCTGTGCAGATAGCTGTCCATGGGACCTGTTCCGTGCGTATGTGGGGCAGCACCAACGTCAGGACGTCGTGCAGCTGTACTCTCATAGGTCCCTGAACCCATGGCTCCCTTCCCTTTCCTTCGAGCGGCTTGTTCACGCTCCCTTGCTTCAGTCAGCTCTGGATCAGAATCCTCAGTGCCTTCCTCATCATCATCCCTCCTAACCCTTCTGCCAGAAATCTCCTCAGCAATTTCAGCCTCATCCTCAGCCCTTTGTTGCACCCTCTCCCTTTTCCCCAGAAGGCACTGGCGCATCTCTTCTCGCACCTCTCGGGGACAGTTGTCACATTGTCTCACCTCTCCTCTTACCCCTGCCAAATGTTGTTTTCCTCTGGTAATTCCGTCATACATCTCCTTACCACAGTAATTGCATTTCACCTTTCTTCTCTTAGCATCAATTAAGGACATGTGGGCCCACCCCGGATCCTCCTGCCCTTGCTGCTCCTGTGTTTGCTGACGTCTAGGCATGATGCTGCATTAAGACAGTCAAAGAAAAATAGTATAGTTGTAAGTACATTGGAAAAATTACGGCTTAATTATCAATCACCCTTGAAAAAAAATAATTACTTGCATGCTCCCACCCCAAAATGTTCAATGAAGCTTAATGTAACTTCAATTGAGCCTAAGCAAATCAAAATAGACAGAAGCCCCAATTTCTATGACCTAATTAGGGCTTAATTAGCACTTAACCCTTAATCACCCTTGGAAAAAAATAATTACCCGCATGCTCCCACCCCAAAATGTTCGATGAAGCTTAATGTAACTCCAATTGAGCCTAAGCAAATCAAAATAGACAGAAGTCCCAATTTCTATGACCTAATTACGGCTTAATTAGCAATTAACCCTTAATCACCCTTGGGAAAAAATAATTACCCGCATGCTCCCACCCCAAAATGTTCAATGAAGCTTAATGTAACTTCAATTGAGCCTAAGCAAATCAAAATAGACAAAAGCCCCAATTTCTATGACCTAATTAGGGCTTAATTAGTAATTAACCCTTAATCACCCTTGGGAAAAATTAATTACCCACATGATCCCACCCCAAAATCCTCAATGAAGCTTACTTTAAGTTCAATTGAGCTTAAGCAAAGACAAAAGCCCCAATTTTTATAAACTGATTAGGGTTTAATTAGCAATTAACCCTTAAGCCCTTAATCACCCATCGAAGAAACTTAATAAGCAAGGCTTGCTCACCCCAAATTTTTAACCCAACCAAAATAACACAACAAAATAATCAAACCCTAAATTAACCCAATGAAATTAACCTCAAACGAAACAATCAAACCCTTGATGTTGTGTTGGCCCCCGGTGTGCGCTGCAAGGCTCCCTCTCGGCCTCTCCCTGTCCACCTCCAGCAGGCGTAGCAGCAGGCTCGCAGTCGCAGCAGCTGCGACCCTTGGTCGCACGGCAGCAGCAACCGGCCAGCAGCCGCAGGCAGCAGCCGCAGCACGGCAGCAGCAGCACCACAGCAGCAGCACCACAGCAGCGGCAGGAAGACCGAGACAGCAGCCAGCAGGGGGGAGGGTTTCGGCCGAAACCGTGGCTAGGTAGTGGGGTTTCGGGGGGGGAGACAGCAAAGCATAAAGGGGTTCACGTGTTTCGGCCGAAACCGAATGGTTTCGAGCCGAAATCGACCGGTTTCGGGCGAAACCAGTATCGGTTTCGCCCGAAACCGATACCTCTTTTAAGTTTCGGATTGCTACAGTAATAAAGGCCCTTTTCGTATCGGTTATGGCCGAAACCGATACGTTTCGGCTGCTACAGTAATAAAGGCCCTTTTCGTATCGGTTTCGGCCGAAACTGCCAACAGTGAGCCCTCGTCCACATCCTACTCAGAATGTGAGCCACCAGCACAAACAACAACGGAGAAAGCGGATCCCCCTGCCGGAGACCCCACCCACCCTGGAAAGAGGGGGAAGGCTGCCCATTAATGAGGATAGCAAAGGACGCAAACGAGATGCACTCCTAGATCCGTCTGATCCAAGTCTGGTGGAACCCCATCTTCTCGAACACTTTAATAAAATACCGCCAATTAACTCTGTCATAAGCCTTCTCGAAATCCAACTTGAGGATGACTCCCCTCTTTTTTTGCTACTTCATACCAAACAAACATTCATGAGCCACTAGAAATTTTTCTTGGATGTACCTTCCCCTGATAAAAACTCTCTGGTAGCCACTGACCAGCCCCATCAATGACTCCACTAAGCCTCCTAGCCAACATCTTGGAAATGATTTTATAAGTGCTATTGAGCAAGCTAATCGGTCTAAAGTCAGCCAAGTCTTGAGCACCCATCTTCTTCGGAATCAGCATCAATAGAGTTCTATTAATACCTCACAAGTGAGCCCTGGCTTCTTGGAATTTTTGAACTGCCCCAATGTTGGACATCACGGAATATAATCTTCTTTGCACATGGGGGGGGATGTGTAAATAGCATGTGCATAGTTTATTCCGTGGGTGCGCATCGTATCAGACGATTTGAGTTCGAGTGCTGGACCTTTCCCCACTGACCGCAGTCAGTGTTGATTTACATCGGCCTAACGTCCGAACACCATTATTTAATTGTCAATGAAGTCTTAAGGTTCCCTACATAGGTTCTGATGCTGAGGGCAGGCTCACTTGCACGGCTCACAGTTACCGCTTATTCACCACCGAAAGATTGATAGAACTAGGGCTTTATCAAAGGCCTCATTAAGTTTAGGCCAAAAAACCTATAATTTGGGAGCATGAATGTAATTCTGCAGAAGCCATAGGCATTTTTGAAGTGTCGAGAGATTTTCTGGACTCCAGAGATATTTTGATAATTCTGGGTTGTCAGGGGTATTTTGATAATTTTACAATGCCAGGGATATTTTTGGAATTTTCAGGTTGGAGGGAGAGTATGGAAAGATCTCCGACTTCCGAGGGCACTGAGGCAGTTTTCGACAGGTTTTGAAGGTTTCTAGGCCATTTCTAGGTCACAGAGGTACTTTGGTAATTTTACCAGATCCCAAACGGAGATAACATTTAGGTGCAAGACTGAGCTAGCAAGGTCCCTAAGCGCAAGGAGCAACAATGGACTTCATAGAAGACGCTCGTGCGTTGATTCGCAAAGAGAGGGGCATATACACAATTTCCCGAAAGTCGGGGCTTATTTGCAATTTTTCCTCTCCGTGTGTCTACGTCTGTGTGTTCTCCCTTCTCTGGCTCAGGGGGCTATTTATAGAAGTGGGAGGACCCAGGTTGTCAAAAACGTGAGGATTTGCCTCAATTTTGACAAAAAGGATGGCTGCCCCAATTTTGACAAGGTAGGGTGGCCCATCCTTTTTTCTTTTCTTTTTTTTCTTTTTTTTTGTGGGAACACGGGACCCCCCCCCCCCCGGGGGGGGTCATTTGACTCGCGAGCGGGACCCAGCGGGGTCAAATGACCCCGTGGGGGTCTTGTTGACCAGGCTGGGGTCCAGCGGGGTGACACGGTTTGGGACCGGATAGGCCGAAGAGGGGTTCCGGGACCGGATAGGTCCTCCGAGACTGGATCGGTCCCCAAAAGCCATGGTTTGGGACCGGATAGGCCGAAGAGGGGTTCCGGGACCGGATAGGTCCTCCGAGACCTTACTCAGACAAGATAGATCCCTTTGGGGGCCTACCCGGACCAGATGGGTCCTCATGGGGGTTTATCCGGTCCGAATAGGTCCCAGGAGACCCATCCGGTCCCCTAACCCCCAAGAGGGAGAGGAAGGGGGCCGGCCCTATAAACCCCGGTTTTGGGATTTTTTGGTTCGGATTTTCGTGCCTTGCTCCACATGTAGAGGAGAAAGAGCCTCCTCCCTGTGTCTTGTGCTTCGGTGTAGTCCGCCGCTTGCCGCATGGGGTGGTTCCGATCTTTTAGGATTTCTTCCCAGTCGGTCCTGTACACCTTGTGAGTTGCAAAGAATTTGTTTCTTGCAAGATCCGCTTGTTGCGTCGGTATTTTTGTCATTCCGAATACCCTATGAAATTTTTCCAAGACTTGTATTTGACCCGATGTGAGTATTTTGGTTGTTCCGAATACCCGTCGAAAAGTTTACGGGACTTGTAGTTCGCCTGGTGTGGGTATTTTGATTGTTCCGAATACGCGTCGGAAAGTTTCTGGGACTTGTAGTTGGCCCGATATAGGTATTTTGGTTGTTCCGAATACCCGTTAGAATGTTTCCGGGATTTGTAGTTGGCCCAGTGTCATGACGGCATGGACTATGTCGCTTTGTGACCATCACGAGATTGGTCGGAATTTCAATTTTTCCTCGATTGATTCGAGAGAAAATAAACAGGCTCAAAAGGTAATGTAGAAAATGTTAAAAGCATGCTTGTGAACAGTGAGCTTTTCTTCTGGAAGTAAAAGACTCAAATAAGTTTTACTCCTTGGAAGAACCTCAAGCATTTTTTGTAGTATCATGTAAAACTGCATAAAACTGCTGTGACATTTACACAGAAATGAGAAAAATTGAACTGTTACACACTGGGAGTGGGAACTTCCACTGGAAAGAAAAAAATCAGGAATAATATCAAATGTCAATGCTTATTTTCTACATCACAGCTAGAACCTATGCTCCCAAGATAACAATTTGAGTAGGCAAGTTCCTCCGAGACACACCTTTGATATCCCAAACCATCAAGTATAGCTGATGCAAACTCCCCGGTCTTCATTGGTCCAAGGTTTGTGATGAAAAAGGGCTGAAAAAATTGACATTTAAGCGGCATAGATCAATAGGAATTAAAATTAAATGAAAAATGGTAGTTATTCAAAGGAACACTATAAACACTTTGACACCTCTCCAGCAACAGGAGCTACCCCAGAACGTAAAGCATTCTCTGCGCATAGATGGGCATGAGCTACATTCTCCACATAGGTGTAGTCACACAGAGTCTTGTCGCTTCCTATGAAAAACTAAAACAAAAAAAAAAGGTCTTGCTTACTCAGATTGACAATACAACATTGGAAGCATTAGAATAAGTCTACACGTTAACGTGAAATATATAGAAGGAAATTCAAGAAATGTCACATGTGGAAAAGCTGAGAAGCTGAAGTGTTTATCGGCCAGTGGCTGTATGGCTAAACATATGTAAACAACATATGACCAGATTAGTAGAGCAAAAGTGATGGACTATCATCACAAAGCTAAGCACAAGTGGTGACCAATTTTTTGTAGACCATACAGCACAATGATCTATGAATGATTGTACAATGATTACAGCACTTTTGTGGGCACCCTGATTTGGCTAGAAGGAATTCCAAAAGGTTTGCTAACATTGCACCATGCATAAAATGCAGATATGTTCATCTCTGGTTAATGCTTCCATCGGAAAGCTATAGAAGACATAATTATTGATTAAGCCACATGGTCAACTCAAAAGAATACTGTCTTCTGATATAAAGAGGTAAAGGCAATTGTCAGTTGGTGAAAACTGAAGTTCCTAGATAGGCAACTGTTATAAAGCTCTAGTATTTTTTGAAAGAATATGATTCCCAACATCTTACACATCTCAAAATAAATCAAGAAATTAACATTTCCGTGGCTTTTCCAAATTTTAAAACTGAAAACCAAGAAACAATAAGTGTGACTGAGATATAACTACCATCTCATGCTGCTCAACTTCTCAAGCCCTACAATTGACCAGTCAGTCTTTCTTAAACCACATCTAAATCTTTTTCTCTCAAGATGTTTATTCTTCCCCTGGCTGATTTAATTTCAACCCTGGATACCAGTTTGGTGAGTATGAACATATAGAGCAGCATATATAACGTAAACTGTTAATGCTAAATGGGAAAAGGTATACAACATGTAACTTGTGGGGCTGCCATAGTTGGCAGTTACCCCCTTCGAGACAAATGTCCAGATATTCTTTTCCAGTTAAGTATCATTAGTGCTGTGGAAAGTTTAAGCTCCATCATTTAATTTTAATCTACCAATGTAATGAATGCCAGAGACATTTTTAAGCTTCATGGACTGTGGAACACCAAGCTGTTATGAGCATCAGCCATCTTAGTTCTTGATTCTTGTCAATAGATAGTGTGAACAAAATGAAAACACAAGAGAACTATAGTGTATACTGTTCTACATAAGATAAGCCCCCAGTGATACAGAGATCATTCTTCTACTTCCATTGATTTTTTTTCTCCTTGTGAAGCTAGACTGATGCCTTTGACCACCAGATTCAGCACCAGTGGCAACAATTCCTTGATCTTCATGAATCATCTATCATTCAAATGGTTGATATTTATTATCTTTACAAACTAAATGATGGCAGAACATAAACTGATTGTAAAGTAAGCACACAAGCTTGTTACGAATAGTTGATACTTCCAATAAATGGAACCTAGTTTAAGTAGATCCAAGAATTAATAAAAGTATCACTACCTAAGGTTGGTGTACAATAGTTTCCAAACCTTAGCCCAGCGGGATTTGGCTTCATTGACAAGAAATGGTATGAAAAGTGAATCTCCAGGACCAAAGGGGTTACAGGGACGTAGAGCACAGGTTGATAAGCCATTAGCAGCATTAGCAGACAAGATCAATGCCTCCGCTTGAGCTTTTAAATCATTTAATACATCTTCAAACTGTAGCAAAGTCCACATGTCAAAAGAATGAAAATATCTCTTTTTACCATTTCAAAAGAAAGTTCGAACAAATTGACATACAGTATCAGAAGCATGGACAGAAACCTCAAGGAAGATACATACTTTAGAAGGATATGGCAGAGATTCATTTCCATGGTATATATCATGCATCCCATCAAAGACCACATCCGCAGAACTGTTATATATAAGCCTCTCAACTTTGCAGTGTTGACAAGCATTTATGACATTTTTTGCACCTGACATGTAATTGTCAATGGAAACTCCTATAGTTTGTCCCAGAAAGCACTTCAAAGATGTCTATAAAAGTTGTTCTTTACCTTGAACAATGAACATGTACTGGTCATAGAAACTCTGGGGTGGAAAATCTGATGCACCCATGTAGAAGACAACAGATGAACCTCTTATTGCTGCATGTGACAGGTATTATATTGAGTCCATGTGGAGAGTTACCAAGTTACCATTTTCATTCAAAATCTAATAGAAATTATATGCAAGTCTGAGCAATGTAGAAAATAGTTAAAACCAGGACCATGATTACGAGGAAAAGGTGAGAAACAATATAAATTTTCTTGATACAATCGTTAAATATAAGACAGAAGCTAGAAAAGAATAAGGTCAAGAAAAATGAAAAGGAAAATATTTGTAAAAGAATAACTAGCCATCTTAAAAACAAAGACTAGCATCAACAAAAGCTACTGGGATTTTCAGCCAAAGAAATAAAACATACATACATGTCATGGACATAAAGATGCCAGTGAAAATAAAAGCGAATAAACAGAATCAATATATTTCTGTGAGATGCCAAAGCAGGCATCACCTGCAAAGACATAGTGTTATGTAATATCACCATCAAAGTCTTCTCCCATCAATCTGTGGCCTCTTAGGGCATGGATGACCATGCTCGAACGAAATTTAAAATAGAATTCTGGTTAGCTGCGACCCGGATGGTACACATAACCAAGACTACTTGGCAACGACGGGGAGGCTTACTTTATGGTATAATTGAGCGGTATTCCGTATGCAAACAGAATATGCTGCCCACATTATTGATGACAATCAACAGCTTAGAATGCCAACGTTATTCCACTTCTATCATGGACTAGTCAAATAAATCTGCATGCTGGAACTGTTTAGGTCATCTAGACTGATCATTTTGGGGGACACCTAGATACAAGCAAGTTAACGCACGAACAGAAACCCCAGCAGACGTAATTTGATGAATTCATAACAAATACCACGGCATATCTCTCTGAAACAGATACTCTAATTTTGTTTCTTGTCTTTCCCTTCTGATATGAACACTCAGCTGCAATCTCCAATTTAGGATGTCACAGCATCTTCCCGTCCCAAAGTAAGGCCGCTAACCACATCATAGAAAACCTCCCACTGCTCGGTCTGATGCGGGCCAGTTTACAAAACTCAACACAGGCTTAAGAAGTTCAACACATTGGAGATCACTTTATCTGACCGTCTAAATCGACTCTGATGTAACTCCGCCCACATATCAGCGGCGATCCAGGAGTTGACCTCAAAACTACCCGAGCTCATGTCGATCGCCTGCCAGTGAGAATGCAGGATCAATCTAGAGCTCAGCTATCTGAGATCAACCAAACCGACCACACCACACAAGTGTCACACGATGGTCTCAGCCCTAGCCATCCCGTTTCCAGCCCGACTACGTTATCGATCACAGCTACCAATCAAACCTCCCGCATTCAAAAACCCGAAACCCGCGTCCACAGATTTCTCCCGATGACCTCCGATATCGCAAGAAAATTCAAAGAGAAGGGAACAACAGCGGCGACCAGGAATGGCGTCGCATTACCGTTGGAGACCTGAGGTCCGTCCCTAACATCGACCTGGAAGTAAGAAACCCGGCTGGACTGGATCGAATCGGTGAGGATCAAGTTCTTCTCCACCTCCTCGGGGTCGAGCTGGAGGGAAGGGTGGAAGTCGGCGACCCGGACGGCCCATCCCGCCGGCGATCTCAGGAGCATCGACAACAGCGATCTCCCCACGAAGCTGCTCCTCCCGCCGAAGATCGTGCAGACGGGGGTGCTCCCATCGCCGGAAGCCTCCTCCGTCGCCATGGCAGGCGCAGGCACAGAGAGAGAGAGAGAGGGGAGGGAGATGGGGGATCTCACCGGCCGGCGGACGGGGGGAACAGGTTCCGTTGCGAGCGACGCGCACATTTTGCCCCTCTCAGGGATAAATTAGTCATTGCACACTTGGATAGGGTAAATATCTTTCATCTCTGTGCTCGTCATGCCGGATTCACCAGGGTGTCCGAATGTTATAAAATTTAAAATAATACTAGTATTTTTTTATCTTCATTTGTAATAGTTAAGAATCAAAATAAATATAATTTGACGATAATATATTTTGACACGAAATTAGAACCTCACATTTTTTTTCCTTGGGTTAATTTGGAAGTTGGAACCGGATGCAAAAGAAGGTACTTACACGGTAACATTTCTAAACTCAATAATTTACAACACTTTCAAAATAAAAACAACGGGGTTATTTTCATATATATCATCATTCATGCAAAATTCAATATTATCATCCTTACTTGTCAAATATAATATATACTGTTTTTTACTTAAAAATTTTAAAATATTATTAAATGACAAAAAACATAGTTCTGCAAAAAAAGGTTTAACCATTTGATGTTACATTTTGTATAAAACACTGTGAAATATTTAGAGACGTAAAAAGCACGTGTTTCAAATAAACCCGGATGGATTGTTGTTTATGGGGTAGGCTTTTCATCATTTCACTAAAAAAGAAAATTTTGTAGTTGTTTAAGACCATGCGAAAATTTTGATTTTCTTATAAAGATTATAAATTTAATATTTTTTTAGAGGTAATCTAAAATTTCTTAAGAGCCTAATTTTACTTTCATTGATGTCATGTAGACCGTAATAAATGGTAAGTTGGGAGGAGAGGATTGAACGTGCCCTTGCCAATATTTTAAATTTGTTTCTCTCCTTCGTTTACATCTTGTTATCGTAAGTTTCAGTTGTTCATCGTACAAGTGAGGTCAATGGCATTTAAATTAAGAGGAGAGAAATTTATTTTTAAAATTATATGTAACTCCTTGATATTCAAAAGAAGCATTTTCATCCCCAACTGAGTTCTCAACTCACAAAAGAATATTTGGAATGGAAGAGGTTTAGGAGAAGGATGATGAAATATTTTTAATATCTAGTCATGAAAATGGCTTAGAATTAATTAAAAGTCCATTAGCATAAATAATGATAAAAAATACTTACAGATTAATGATAAAAAATTCTGAACAGAGACCACAAATCCAGCAAAGTCTCTCCCTCAGCTATCGCCACTGTGTTCCATCGGCGATTGAAACGCTCCACCAACGCCTGTGTCAGTCCCATGTAGCACGGGTACCCGTACAATGCTACAATCACAACATATCTGATGTCGGCTCTATCCAGTAGCACCCGGTAGTGATGTACGATCCCCATTAGCCACTCGGTGGCTCCCTAACGATACATGTGCGAGGGAATCACCGCCCAGCGACCATACCAGTTGACAACTGTCTGCCGCAGAATTCCATCCACGAGGTTGTGGTCGTCGTAGCCCTCTCATGCGCACTGCAGCCCTGGCGGCTCTAGCACCAACCCCAGCGTCCCCTCTGTCTCGCCCGGTGGTGGCCGTGCAAGTCCCAAGAAGCGAGACCCATCACTCCGACACGAACCCCGAACTGGTCCGCCCTGCTGAAGAAGCACAGGCACTCAACAATGGGGAACTGACACTGCCTCCAATAGTCCATAGAAAAACTCAGGAAGCCGTAGAGGGCGACCCCTTGCAGGCTATCCCTGCCCACCAGAATCGCCCGCTCCAGTCGGCGGCGCTCTCTAGCAGCTCGGGAATCTCCCTCCTCCATCCCATACGGGACATAGCTCCTGATCAACTCAGACAAACGGCGGTCCAGTGGAAACTCCGCTGAGTAGCCTCCAGTGCGGTCATAACTGTAGATCCCGCCTGCCTCTGAAATCCAGGCCAGCTCCACGACCCCGGCTCCGCTTGCCCCCTCTCGGACAGGGCCCTCAGCCACCAGCGTGCGCCCCTGTGGACGCGTAAAATTTCACGTCTGCACATTCCGCAGGTCCCGCATCGGAGACAGAGCTGAAGAAAGGAAAACCCCGGAGGGACTGGACACCTAGACTCCGGGGAATGTTATCGCCCGGCAAACCCTCACGTTTGCACGGGCCCATGAAACCACCAGGGAAGCAAAACAATTCCTCGAACACATACACTGTCGTGAAGCCATCTCCGGAGTCCCGGCGGTGAAGAAGAATCCCAGGAAGGCTCGCAGTCGTCAAGCCTCTGAAGAGAATCAACAAACCGCGGCTACCGCGAACGGCAGAGTATGTGCCGTCCGTCTGTGTTACGAGTCGTCAATGGGCCGGGCTGGCCCGACAGGCCCGCGAGCCTGGCCCGATTTCAGGCCGGGCCGCAAGGTCTTTTTCGGCCCGCGGTCTTTTAGTCGGGCCTAAAAGCCCGACCCGACTAGACCCGCGGGCCGGGCTCGGGCTTTGAGTTCAGCCTGCGGGCCGGCCCGGCCCGTTCTTTTTTTTATTCTCACTTCAAATTTTAAAAACTATGTAGTTAAAATTATGTTATTTTACTTAATTAAAAATTTTAAAACTCTCTTTTCACACAAATTATGTAATAATATCAAAATCTTAATTAATTTAGTGAGCTTAAAAGTTTTAAATCATTAAATATATTATTTTCATTTTTTATTTAAGTTGTCGTGCCGGGCTTCAGTCTGGCTTTGTATTTTTAAAATAATGTCGGGCCCGACCAGGCCCGGCCTGACATAGATCGGGCTCGGGTAGGGCTCGGGCCTTAATCTTGATAAGTCGGGCCCGGGCCGGGCCGACCTTAGCCCTGCCCGGGCCCGACCCATTGACAGCGTAACTTACGACAGACGAATCAAGTTATCCATCAGAATCATCCATTAATATATGAGCATGATGGGCTTAAAAGCTTGGGGAACAAAGAATACCATAATTAGCCCCTTTTAAGCCCCTCCAGCGGCACACTTTTAAGCCCTTCCAACGGCACACTTTTAAGCCCCTCCAGCGACACACTTTTAAGCTCTTCCAGCGGCACACTTTTAAGCCCTTCCAGCGACACACTTTTAAGTCCCTCCGGCGGCACACTTTTAAGCGGCGTCACACTTTTAAGCCCTTCCAGCGGCACGCTTTTAAGTCCCTCCGGCGGCATGCTTTTAAGCCCTTCCAGCGGCACGCTTTTAAGCCCCTCCAGTGGCACGCTGCTTAGCCCCCTCGAGCGGCACACTATCAGCCCCCCTCCAGCGGTGCACCCCATTCATCACCCGGCGAGGCTTGTAGCCCTTCCACCCGGTGCAGCACCTTTTCCTCTCCACCCGGTGACACGTCGCAGTCTTTGGACCGGTGCCAACGGCAGCGGATCCACCGGTCGCTGCCCGTTGCCCTTGGCGCGCAGTGGACTCACGTCGAACCAGCTGGGATATGCTCCACTGTCAACGCTTGAACGAGGCACGCATGCGTCCCTCTGTCAGGGACAAGACTGGGGTCAACCTCGAGTTGACATGCATCGTAAGTTGACGTCAACGCCAGCGGATGTATAAAAATCCCCTTACGATGAAGAAAAAAAAGGAGGAAGGAGTTGGAAGATGACAACTTCGCAGAGAGCTTCTGAGAGGGAGAGCCACTGCACTGTGGGTGGAGCTCGAAGGTCCGCCGAAGAGAAGCTCCGGCCCGTCAGGAGCTAGCAAAGAGTAGAGAGAGAGAGAGAGAGAGAGAGAGAGAGAGAGAGAGAGAGCGAGAGAGAGAGAGGTTCTGAATGTAGCAGGAGGGGACGGGAGAGAGAAGGGAGTTGTCGCCCCTCCTTGACCCCGTCCCTCTCCTCAGATGTCCTCCTTTTCTTGGTTCTTGTTTCTCCTCCCCTTCCATTTTTTTGTTGTATTGCACTGTCTTTGGCCCCTTGGTCACAGTTTATGCCACCCTGTTCTCTGTGAATAAAAATACCATTTTCTTTTTATTATTCTGGTAAGCCTTCACTCTACGGTGCATTTTTACGGTTCATTTTCTTCTCCCCTTTGGTGTTCTTGCTCCTTGGGTTGCCCGCCCTCCAAAATGTTGTAGGATCTATTCAATTCAATGGGTAGTGTCTCTGGCGTGATGGTATCGGGCTGGACTCCTTTCAACAGTTTTCTGTAACAGGGTCACCCCTCATAGCCTCCTTTGTGGGTTTGATTCCCAAATCTCTTACTTAGTTCAATCGAGAAATTCCCCTTTGAACACCGTTTGTCCCTTGAGCAACTTGAACCCGCCACTTTCACTCAACGCTCCTGCCCCTCCATCGGGCGCACCCCAGCCCGTCCAGTCCGGCGCACACGCCAACCCTCTCTTACCTAGTGCGCTTGACCTCCTCGCCACTCGGCACACTCCAGCCCCTCTGCCCGGCACGTCTGCATGCGCCTCGCCCGGCACACCCGTGGCTTGCCCCTGCCAGCACACGTTCCTGCCCCTCCACCCGACGCACCCCAGCCTGTCCAGTACTCCGGCGCACACGCCAACCCTCCCTTACCCGGTGTGCTTGACCTCCTCGCCACCTGGCACACTCCAGCCTCCTCGCCACCCGACACACACTAGCCTGCCGTTACCCGTATGCACCCTCAGCCTGTTTTTAGTCCGGTGTCTTCCCGCTTGCTGACTTCCGGATTTTCCGAAGTTTTCTTAAAGGTGTTACCGCATATCTGCACACCTTGACTTGTTGGGTCACACCACTCCCTGTGGGTGTGTTCCCCTTACACCCCTCCAGCACTTGGGTCATGGGGAGATGCTGCCCAATTTTTACCAGAATAATACATATCTTAAAAGATAAAATGAAGCAACAAACAAATAAAAGAAACAACAACAAGACGCTCATGTGAGTCGAAAGAATTGTGGAAGATACGAAAAGAATTGAGCCTACACTGCCCTAGCATTTGTGACGGTTCGGACCCGGGCACCGACTGAATAAACAAAGAAATGAATTAATAAAAATAATAATAAATAATAAATAAAATAATAAATAAAATAGTAATATATAAAAATATAAATAATAATAATAATATATATAAATATATTAAACTATATAATATAAATAATACATAATACATAAATAATATTGAATAATAATAAAAAAATAAATAAATTAAAATAAATAAATTAAAATAAATCAATTAATTAGTAATAAAGAAAGATAATAATAATAAATAAATAAAGATAAGAAAATATATATACAAAAATATATAATAATAAATAGAGTAATAAAATAATAAACAAATCTTCAAAGTGGAGTGTTGCAGGAAACTCTGCCTTCGACCTTGTTCTGAACATGCACTGACTTTGGCCTTCATATACATGGACCTGCACTGACCTTGGCCTTCACACGTATGGACCTGCACTGACCTTGGCCTTCACATGCATGGATAGATCCGTGCTGGGAGTCTAGTTTCATTCCCCTATCGTTAAGGGTGACCTTTTGTACGATTTTTCATACACTACACGGCAAGCCATAGCTGATCTCTCTAGAGCAACACCGTTGCTACTTTGGCCATACTATGGGTATGCACAAAAGTCTTTTTCTTTTCTCGGCTCGGCCAAGTGCAGGGGCAAGAGATGGATGGATGAGATGACCAACCTAGATACTCCCTAATACGAGAGAGGTCTCAAATAGGGGCAGTCTTGACCCTCAAAAATGAGCTTTCATGCTAAATCTAGCCAATAAGGGCTGTCAAAAAATAAATCAATGATCTGATCAATGCAAAATTATGAATCAAAGGCATGGCAAGAGTGGCAGTACAGTTCTCCGCGGGACGTCATGAGCCCGGTCGTACGCGTGCCTAATAAATATGGGTCTCAAACTCAAAGACACGAAGCTCCGGCGCAACAGATACCTACTCTTTGAGGGGTAGTGCTCTGGAAGGAAGTCGAGTCATGATGTCTCTCATCCGGTATAAAGCTTGTCTCCAATTTTCTTATATTTCTCTCTCTTAGGCTGGGTTGTATCTAGGGTATGGCCTTAGTAGGGGCACCATTCTTTAGAGGCGGTTGGTTGTGGTGAGCCACCCTCACATGCACGCCCTGCTTAAGGGAAATCTTTAATGAAAGGGGGGGAACAACGATCCTTGGCCGATAGTTCGAGCCCGTCTTTGAGTGCTGCAGATTGCTATGTCAAAATCTAAAAAAATTAAATATTGTCAAAAATCTAAAAAATAAAATATTGTTGAAAATCTAAAAAATCAAATACTTTGAAAATAAAAAATTTAAATATTATTAAAAATCAAAAAAAATTGTCAAAAATCCAAGCATATTTATCTTTTTGTTACTTTTCATCTATTTTGTTTTGAGGACATGTATGATTCGTTTGTTAAGTGTGCATGTTACAGGTCACAGGTACTCAAGCTTTCCTCGCTCCATTTTTTGATCTATCTGGCTCATGTTCACATTTTCTGATTTGTTCTCTTCTTCAATCATATCTCTTGATCTGTTCTGAAGCTCATGTCCTTCTCAACTTTCGCCTCGCATCATATCTCCATGAGAGTGCTTTGCCTCATGATTGTGAACCTGGCGGTTCTACTTCATTCTGATCTTGGGCTTTGATTGAAGAACGTACTTGTCATGTCTTTTTGTCCCACCGTGATGTTGTTGTCCCACGTGTCTCTGTCCCTCCGTGCCCTTGCGACACGCATTATTTTGTCCCTCTGTGTCTATCATGCTTTCATCCCACTATGTTTTCATCCCACTGTGTCACCATGCCATGTGTTGTTGTTATCATCCCACACATATGTTGTGCGTATCTTTTGCCTCCCCTGGTATTGCCGTCCCACGTGTCTCTGTCTCACCGCGAGTGCTGTCCCACCGTGTTTCTCATTCCTACGCATGCCTCTTGTTTGTTCATGTGATGTCTTACATATGTTGTTCATGTGATTTCATCCTTTGTTATGTTATGTTATATTGTGTTATTTTTTATTCGTTATGTCGTGTTAAGTTATCTTCATGCTTATTTTGTGGTGTTTGTGTCTTATTGAAAAAATAAAAAAAAATACCATTTCGCTTGGCAGGTAAGTCAGGTATGGCTCTCCATCCTTACTCATTGTTGCATTACTATATGGTATCTACATTATTATAGTCTCTCAAGGACTGGCTGGTTATACGTGTGTTTTCGGACCTGATGTTTCCCTTTAACAAAAACGATGATGATCTAGGAGCATACGGTCAATCGTTGGATAGGCCGCTCGGTTGAGTCAGGTGGGGGACGATAGACTCTGTCTCGCACGCCGTGGTTGTAAAAAGACTCTTGACCCCGTCTTGCTCAGTCTAGCAATAGTATCATTAAGTACTTTCTATTTTATACTTTCTTCGCATTCATTTTGATGATTTCTTTATTTTAGCCCAGCATGCATCATGTCATTTTTGAGCACTCACGTCTCGTGATCCTCTCAAGGCTTCTCCTCAGCAATGGTTAATTGCACTTCAGTTCTCTTGAATAAGAGATTCTCATTCCACTCTGAATTTGAACGATTTCTCTGATCTGCCCGCTTGGTCTAGTTGGCCAACGTAATTCGTGTCTGAAATTTATCTCAGTTTTATTTCCCGTTTCCAACTTTTCAGCTGTGTTCTTTTCAATCCTCTCATTGTCCATGGATTGTGTGCCCGATGAGATTGGTCGTGTTTCCTTCCTATCCGTTAGTTTAGTTCTCTAGGCATGTCTCATCTGCGTCAGTCATTCTGGGTGATGTGTTCGACGTTTTCGAAAGAATTCATGTCCCTTGTTGGTTGTGACGGGTGTCTTTTGCCTTAATGTCCGCTTTTCAGTTCTCTCCGCTTCATCTCTGCTTCATCTACATTTCATATCGTTGTCGCTTTCGCTCCATCTCCTTTCCATTTCACCTCCGCGCCGCTTTCGCTCGTTCCCTTGCAAAGCGGACATCAAGAGGGGTATTTGTTGACACCCGTTTTAGCCCACAAGTTACGTCGTTTCTCGTATTCCTCATTTTGATGTCTCGAATTATCCATTATTTTGGAGCCTTCCTTGGTTGAATTTCGAGCCCATTTCATTGTTCTCTAGCCTTTGGACTTCAGAGATCATGATTTCTTAGAGCCCTAGAGCTTATCTTACCAACTTCCGGCCTTCCAAGTAGACTTATTGCCCATTTAGGTCGACTTTCCATCAAGCATTCGGTTGCTTTTGTTGTGCAGTCCTGAACATGGCCCTTTTTCATCCCATTCTCTTCCTCTATTCAAAAAGTTTCCTTCAACAAAGTTGTTCATCTTTCAAAGCTCTACAATTTCTTCTTCTACGCTATTGGCCAGTTCTGCACCGATTTCAAGTTATTCATATTTTTTCGACAGACTGCGCTGTTCACCTACATCTCAGAATTTTCTCTCTCTGTTCTCGTCCCATTTTCTCCCTCTTCTAATTATTTTCTCATCTTATTTTCTTCATAAAAGTTGTTCATCGTTTTGTAATCTATAATTTCTTCTTCTACCACTTTCGCTAGTTCTGCACCGTTTGAGAGATATACTCTGATTTCCAAAGTCGCGTGTAGTCTATTTTTTTTTCTTCCCCATCAACCAAGCGGTCGTTTGGTAGATCGCTAGATCACAAAAAACGGTCTTCAGTAGACCGTTTGGCCCCAAACTTATCCGAAATAGTCCCATTTCATCTCTGGAACCTTGCAGTCACTCCCTAGATCGTTTGCCATCCCCTTGCGGTCCTTCCTAGACCGTTTTCGTCAAGAAACGGCCGTGGGATAGACCGTTTACTGGACAGAGAGTTCTAAACTTCCTGAACTCCGATTTCTTCGCCGTGGGACTCTTTGGAACCCTTGTTCGATCCATTTTAGAGGGAGATAAGCCTCCACCTCGGCTTCCATTGATCTGGGACTCTTCCCACCACTATTATCTTGAGGTTTATGCATCTAAATCCCCGAAATTGGGTATTTATCTCGGATCTGTCTCCATAAGTTTCTTACTCCTATTTAAAGCACCCAGATTCGCAGGTCGCGAAGGGGGGCACTTTATTGGTTCGGGGTGAAGCCATGTTGCAACCTCATACCGTCTCTTCTACCATGGCATGAAGAGGGAAGTATTGACTTTTTATTCTACGCTCAAGGGCTTAATTTGGTTGTCTATACTCTTAGTTCTAATCCCCTCAATTTCACAAATCATCACAGTTTTCTGCACTTTCTGCTACACATGCACTTTTGCACGTTTTGCATCAACGATTTCTCCCTAATCTTTGTATCATATCTCATGATTTCAACTCTCATGCATTCGCAACACACACACCTATCTTTTGCACCCTTCCACAGGGGTTAAAAATCTCCCCCCGGTGAGTTTGCCCTCAATTTCTACCCTTATTTTATCATTGCGAGATTGATACTACACATGCATGTTTCTAATGGATTTTTCTCTTGTGGTTTGATCTTTATTTTGCAGGAGAGCATGATATGAACGTGAGGCCCTCTTCCTCTAGCCAGTTGGAAGGAGAGGAGGTTTGAATCTACAAAGTTCCCCGCACCCCGTTTCAAGCGCGATCAAGTCTTCATCCTTTTCCAAGGTACACGGCGTCGTTTCTTCCCTTTCTTCATCCTTTCGGCATTGTCGGAACCTTGGTGGTGATCACTGTCAGTTCTTCTATCTCTTATCGCCCCCCTTTGTTCATTATCTTCCATGTCTGATCATGTTCATATGCTATTTGCATAGTTAGTTTGGGGGCGGGGTCGAACTATTAAACAATCTACAACCGCTTGCCAGTAGTTTCTGTAGTGTGATAGTAACACAATTCTTGGTGAAGTTATGACCCTCCGCCAGATATTCCTTCCATCGGACTGGAACTTTCTTCATCGAGACCTTCGTAAGTCTCCGCGAGCCTGAGATTCTCACTAGTACGTCGAGTAGGTTCTACCCTAAAAACCCTGAAGACCACTGGAATCCACAACCTACTGTGTAAGATAGGGTTCAACTGGCCATTGGAAGAATAGAGCGAGGTTCTATCAACGATCTAGTGAGTCTGTACTGAACACATCCTCCCTCCAAACCGCGTTCAGGTTCTATTTGAGAACGCACCTGAGCAGAGACCGTGTTCTTTCAACCACTAAGTGCATCGCGAACGTCAGTCCGACCGCGTTCTTCTGTTAAGGTGGTGCCCACTATGACCGCGTTCGTCAGAAGGCGGCCCTCCGAACGACCCCGTTCAACCCAGTGTTTCCAATGACCGAGTTTTTACAATGATTGAATGGTTTGCATGTTCCTAAGTCTGAGGTTCATTATGCTTAGCATATTTTCTCATTCCCCTTGACCCATTGAGGGTATTATTGAGAGTCTTGTATCTTATTGCTTGACCTTATTGTACTTTTCATGAATTCGATCTAAGTTCTAACTTAGTTCATATTTCAATGAGATCCTTGAGATTGTAATGACCTATAGTTATCGATTCCTTTCATGTTACTAGAACATAACTTCTTTGGATTCATTGGCGACTAATGAATGAATGGAATTGTCTAGAAGCTAATGGATTGAGACTAATGATCCAATCAACCATAATGTCAGTGTGATAGGGCCCGGTTGTAGACACGCCATTTTCACATTTTTCACGGGTAAATCTCATATTACATCGCGATGTCCCAAAGTGGCTTACGCATTTGGCTTTATGTGAGTGATTAGTCATTTTTCAGGGTTTTACATAAAAGACAAAAAAAATCAAAAAAAGTTAGAAAAATACAACAAAACGATGAGAAAAGTTCATGCGTGTATATATTGAGAAAAGCATACAAAAATACACAAAAATAATAATAATAAAACTTATAAAAATAAAAATCCAAAAAATTGAGAAAAGGCTAAAAAATAATATTGAAAATAATTCCTAATACATAAAAATAAATAATATTATAAATGATAAAAGTGCAAATATATATATATATATATAAGAAATCAATAAAAACATAAAAAAAGAGATATGATAATGTATATACTTATCTTTAATCTAATCTTTCTTTATTATCACTAATCTATGCTTGTTAATCTTAATCCTTATGTCATTGTCTTATCTCTTATCTCCATTGTATTCTTTTCCCAGCCGCCCCAGCATCGGGCATCTTCCTTTACTCCCATCCTTTTCCTTCCTTTTATCCTTGTCTCTCCATTATTCTTTTGTTCTCTCCTTCTTTTATCATAACACACCCACCTTTCTCTTCCTCTCTCTCACTCCCCCACTCTCTCTAACTCCACCCACGTAAACCACCTCCACCTCCCTTTTCTTTCCCTTCCTCCCTCTAACACACAAAAAAACCACGACCCTCTCCCTTGCCAGCCCACCCGGCCACCTCCACTTCCACCCACGCTCACCGTCGTCAACACCACCGCGAGCCCGCTGCACCTCCCCACTTCGCCGACGTCATCGTCTCCAACCCGCACCGGCAGCAGCTCCCCGTGAAGTCTCCTCGCCTCTCCCCGCCGCGAAGCAGCCCCTCGGCCACCTGCACCTCCCACGTCCACCACCCTTGCACCCCTCAACACCGGAAGACTCCACGTCGCCCACGTTGCCACCTCCGGCACCGACGCTGCCTTCGCCAACCACCTTCATCCCCACACCGGCCACCGCTGCTGCCGCCGGTGACCTCCGTCCGAGCCTCCCCACTGCCGCCCGTCCGTCGCGAAGCCATCACGACCACACTCCTCCGCCAACCCACGGACGCTGCCCACGCCCTCCTGCTGTGAAGCCACCGCCGGACGCCGTCCCCACGACAGCGCTACCGCTGCACGAGCCCCCGTCGACAGCTTCTCGTCGCCGTCCTCGAGCATCTCCAGCCGCCCAAGCGCCTCCGCCGCGACCACCAAGAACCCTGCCGCTGCCTTCGCCAACTACCTCCGCCACTTCACACCTCTCTGCGACTCCCCGCGCTCAACACCGCCGACCGCCCTCCAGCTGCCTCGCCGCGAAGCCGCTGCTGTCCCTGCGCGACCGCCGTCGACCATCTCCCCTCGTCTCCGAGCACCCCTCCTCCGTTGCACCGCGAGCAAGCCGCACGAGCCTCACGCCGGACGCCCGTCGCCAACCCCCCCTGCATGCAACACCGCGCCGCTTCATCGGACGCCGCGACCCACGCACCACCGCCGCTACCGGTCCTCTCGTCGCCGCGGACGACCACCCCGCGGACTCCTCATCGACCACCGCAGCTCCACCGGACGGTCACCGACTACCGTGAAGCCACCACGACCAGCCGCCTGCTGCCGTTGCCGCTGTCACCGGTCTCCCTTTGCATGCCCACCGCGGACGCCGTCGAGCACCCCTGCCGACCGCCGCTCGCCGCGAGCCCGCCTCTGCGAGTTCCCCCGTCGCCTCTCTCTTCCTCTCTCTATCTCATTCTCTCTCTCTTCCACCTCTCCCGATCGCGATCTCTCTCTCTCCCGTCTTTCTTTCTCTCCTCTCTCCCGCGATCTCTCTCTCCCTCGTTCTCTTTTTTATTTTATTTCCCCCCTCTCTCTCTTTCTCTCTCTCTCTTCCCCTCGCCGGTTCTCTCTCTCCCTCCGTCTCATCCTCTGTCTCCTCTCTCTACCCGACCTCTCTCCCACGATCTCTCTCTCTTTCTCTTTTGTCTTTTTTATTTTATTTATTCTCTCTCTATTTCTCTCCCTCTCTCACAGTCCCTCTTTCTCTCTTTCCCCTCTCTCTTACCCTCTCTGCTCTCTTTCTCTCGATCCCTCTCATCTTTCATTTTTTTTATCATTTTATTCCTCACCCCTTTCTCTGTCTCGATCAATTCTCTCTCTGTTCCCTCTCTCTCTCACCCTCTGTCTTTCTGTCACGTCCCCCCTCTCACCTCTTTCTCTCTCTTCTTTTCCCCCTCTCACCTCTCTCGTGACCCCCTCTCTCTCCCTCTCACTTCATCTCTCTCCCACTCCCCTCTCTCTCTTTTGTCTTTTCTCTTTCTCTCTCTCTCTCGCCAGAAGCTTCCCCCTCTTTCTTTCTGCTCTATTATCCTTCCTCACGTATTCTTTCCCTTCGTATATATCATATACATATATATATTATATATATATATATATCTTATATATATATATATTTATATATGTATGTTCATATGGATATGTGTGTCTATATATAAATATACACACACACACATATATATATATATATATATATGTGTGTGTGTGTGTGTGTGTGTGTTTAAATATATATATTTATAAGTATATATATGTGTGTGTTTATATATGTACATACATATACCTGTGTATATTAGTAAAATATATATATATATATATATCATGCATAATTACTCTCGTATACATATATATGTTTACATATATATGTGGATAGTTATATATATCTATGTAAATATTGTTTATTTTTATTTATATTAGTCTTATTTCACCCATTTTGAACGTGTAGAAATAAAAGCGGCCCTCGGCCCTGTTAGCGCTCCCGCGTGTTCCTATACACGAGGAAAGCCGTTTCGTCCCACCGCTCGCTCGCCCCCGTACTTGCATCGCCATCAGCGGCTTCGTTTTTCACTCTTATTATTTTATTATATTTTCAGTCTATTATCCAGTCATTAGTGTTTTATCTTATGAATTGTCATTATATCATATCATCTGTTCTGACTTAATTGCTCTTTTTGTGTTTGTTCATTTTGCAGGGTAACCACTCAAAAGCCCCCTTCTTCGACCTGTCGAACGAAGTGGAAGAAGGAACCCGCGCAAATCCCGCGTCAAAGGCCAAGCGATCAATCAACCAGTTCGGGGCCCACGGTCCCTGGCGATCACACCACCAAACGCGTGCTTGTAGTAATTTTTACTTTATGTCTATAATACCTGCGGATAGCTAAATCCCGGGTCTGTTTGTACTATAATCGATCGCGGTGAGTCATTTCACCGTGGTCATTTATTTTCCGCACTTTCTTTCTGTACTTTATTATATTGTTGTTAAAATCCCGCACGGATCAATATCCTGCGGCGGTCTGTTTACTGTTTATATTCATGTTATTGTTATTGTGTGAGGAGTGATATGCCGTTCTAAATTTCGAGTCAACGTGTGTATTCGTGTCCGTCAACTTCTACTACTTAGAGTCCCAGGTTCACACTCGGTATATAGAAAGCTGTCCTCGGAATGGTAGGTCACGCCTATCGGGAAGGGGTTCAGTTTGCGTGAGAGAGTCTTCGGATCCCGTTCTCCACCCTGTACCGAGCGTCCGGTAAGTCTAGGCTCCACGTCCCCGTACAGAGTGACCTTTCAGGTCATACTCTCTACCATCTTTCCTACATCATCCTTTTTACGCACGCGTTTTCATTTTCATCATTTTTTACTCTTTCACTCAGAGAGGGAGAAACCCCATCTCTCTCTCTCAGTCCACCACGTGACGCGTTCACATCTCTGGCGATCACGGTGGGACCTGCTTTTTACTTTCTTGGTTACCCATAAACTTTCGGCACCCATGTGTGCCCTTCCTTTTGACACCTACGCGTGTCCCTCCTCTCGGCACCCACGTGTGCCCTTCCCTATTGCGCCCACGTGCGCTCACTTCCCTCGTGCACCTCGTGCACTCCCCCGGTCCTTTGTGGTTATTTGAGAGGTTAACGTTGTCTCGTGCACCACGTGCACTCCCCTCCATTCGGCGCCCACATGTGCCTCTCCATTTAGCACCCACGTGTGCTCTCCTCTACTCGGCACCCGCGTATGCCCCCTCCATTTAGCACCCACGTGCACTCCCCACTATTCGGCACTCACGTGTGCCCCTCCATTTAGCACCAACGTGTGCTCTCTTCTGTTTGGCACCCACGTGTGCCCCTCCATTTAGCACCCACGTGTGCTCTCCTTTACTCGGCACCCACGTGTGCCCTTTCTTATTACGCCCGCGTGCGCCACATCATCCCCCTCGTGCACCACGTGCACTCTTATAGTCTTTTCTGTTTTTCCAAGTGGTCTACGTGTTTCGGAAAGAAGAACGGCTATATCTTACTCCATCTGTTCATTGTTGTTATATCCTTGTTATATCACTGGTATTTCTGCTATATTTGTGTGTTCTTGTGTGTTACATTTCTTTCATTCAGTATTGCATTTCATGCATCTACCCCTTCATTTTACTTTTCTAAGGATTAACCTTTCTCGGTGAAGGAAGGACTCTCCGTCGGGAATTCCTCTCGACGGACTAGGATTTCCTCCATCGGGACCTCCGTAAGTCCCCGACATCGAAGGATTCCCTCTTCGTTCACTGGGCAGGTTGTACCACTGAAGTACCCCGAAGTTAGTTACCTATCCGTGGTGAGACGAGTGTCCCTAGTTGACACGACGGTAAAATCAAGGTGTAACTAGGATTTTTGCAAATTTTGTGTGAATATTTATATTTGTTAAAAAGACAAAAAAAGAGGTAAAACAAAAACAAAAAAGTGGCGTAAGATCATCCACTTGTTTGGTAATCTTTGATATTTGTCTGCTGGTGTATGCTTTTACGTTATGGAAAAATTACAAAAATGGCCCACGATTCTCTCGAAGAAAACCAATCAGGACGTGGTCAGTCAATTGACCCACGTGTCCACGCAATGGACTCAGGCCCTTCTCGTGAGACCTCACAAGAGGTCCCCGTTGTTTCACGGAAAGTAGCCTCACCTCAGGACATCTTTTCCCTGTTAGGTGTCCTCGCCAGTACGCAGCTCAGCCCTGAGCAACTTCTAGCCTTTCAGGCTATTTTAAAGGGGAAATCTATCGCTCCCCCTCCTCAGGAGTCAACTCCGGCTCCCACATCCTACCAACAGCCGCTCCAGGCTACCACTTTTCCATCATATGTACATGACGTTCCTTCTTCCTCATTTCAAGAACAGGCGAGTCAACAGCCTGCCTCTTACCAATCTCCCCTTCCACAATCTCAAGCCCCTGTCATCCTTCATACGGTACCCCAAACGGGTCCGTCCACTAGTGGGCCACCATACCCTTCTGGTTCAGGATTCCCTTCTCAGGCCCTTGGCAGGCCCTCTCAGCCTCAGTGGCAGGCCCAATCTCTACCTGCTGAGGACCTCACTCAGTCCCTCCTCAACAAATACAATGAAATGAACGAGGAGTTCTGAAATTTCAAGAAAGAGGCACATGGGAAGTCTGTCCCTGACATTTCCCTGCCAAATCTCCCCATATTTCATCTTTATCCCTCCGAAATGCCTACATACCGTAGGTATAACGGCACGGGAAATCCTTATATTCACATCAAGGATTTTATGTATGAATCTTCCTCATGGCAGAACGATCCAAAATCCCTGGCTTACCTTTTTCGGAAATCATTGGATGGTCCCGCCCTAGAATGGTTCTATTCACTAGAGCCGAGTGAGGCTGGAGATTTTGAAATTGTCAAAGCCAAATTCATACAGAAGTACCGGGATAGGGTCGGTCCCTCCCTTTCTATCACCGACCTAGTTGCTGAGAAAATGAGGTCAGATGAGGATTTTGTCAAGTATGCTGTTAGGTGGAGGTCTCTGGCCGATAAAATAAAGGATACCCTTTCAGAACCCGAGCAAGTCAAGATGATTGTGTCTAATGCAACCTCACAGTTTAGACACATTTTAGCCATGAATAAGCTTACCACGATGGAGGAACTTTATGAGAGGGCTCGGTATATCCAGACCCAATTAAAAGATTCTCTCATCATGCACATGTTTGAACCTCCAAAGCCAAGGGTGTTTAAGAAGACGGGCACTGGTGTCCAAGGAGGGACAACTGAGGGAGTCGTCATAAACGAGCAAGTGAGTGTGCTTAGCGGCCCCAACCAACCAGTTAACCCAAGGCCTCCTCAGGTTTCACGACCTCCCTTTCAACAAGGTCCACCTCTTTATCGTCCTCCACCCCAAAATAACCCCCTTCAAAACAACATGCCTCAACCCTTTCATCCCCAGCAACAACAACAACAACCGCAACCTCAGTATCACCAAGTTCCACCCCCGGGAAATTACGGCCCACCACAACAACGGATGAGGCCCATTGGACCCAAAAGAGCCCATTATCCACCATTGCCCGAGCCATTGCCGGACATTTTTAATGCCCTCATGGCTGCCAACCTACTTACTTTGCCCAAAGAAAAGTTTGCATGGCCCCCAAATGCTGATACCTCCAGGTACTGTGTCTATCACAGACAGCCGGGTCATACAGTGGAGAATTGTTTCAACTTCAAAGATTACATTTACGACATGAATGATCTCGGTGAAATCGATTGGGATAAAATGAGGCGATGCATCGCCACCCTAAAGGCCAGGAGACCTCCGCCTAGGCCACAGTTACCACAACAACCACATCAACAACAACAGCCTCAGCAGGCCCCACAACAGCAGCCTAATATGGGCATCATCCATAACCCGCTTCCAGAGCACCAACAGCCCAACTACCAGGTTAATCCGATTTCCTCCTTCTCGGAAGTTGGAAGAGAGCAAACCTGTCGTTTAGAAAGCACCTCTGTCCTTGCTACCAGTCATACCACCAATCAACCTCCTCGTCTCCTTCGAACATCGTCTTCTTACCATTCAACCCCCTCACAACCCCTATTTGGTCCTTCTCCCGTTCCACAGCCATCACGCCCTCTTATTCGTACCCCTACCGTCAATTCACCATTAGTCCATCACCAAAGGCCATCTCCCACTCCTTTTTCACCCCTCAATCCCCTGATCACTTCTTATTCCCCTAATTTACCATCTACCTCTATCGCACCTTTACCTTCACCTTCTAACCTTTTTACCGCCCATTACCCGTATGACACACCATCCACCTCTACCCCCATTGAACCTCCTCCTCCACCATCTAAACCTCTTATCATTCACCGTTCATCTGAGGTCCCCTCTACTTCCACTATACCCCCTCCACTATATAAACCCCTTATCGTCCATCATCTACCCCAAGTCACCTCCGTTTCTAATCTACCTCAACCTTCTAAACCCCTTATCATTCACCGTTTGTCCGAGATTTCCTCTACTTCCACTATACCCCCTCCACCATCTAAACCCCTTATCATTCACCGTTCGTCCGAGATTTCCTCTACTTCCACTATACCCCCTCCACCATATAAACCCCTTATCATCCACCATTCACCCGAGATTCCCTCTACTTCCCCTATTCTTTCACATTATAAGTCCCTTATCATCCGTGATTCACCCGAGATTCCTTCTACCTCTACTATACCTCTACCAACCAAACCCCTAATCAAAACCCCTACACCCATCATAACCCCTATCCCACCAACCATTCCTTCATTATTACCCCTCAAACCCTTGTTAAAGTCCACACCCAATACCATAGAGGTGCAACGAGAGCCACAAGCAATGGTGCTCCGGAGTGGAAGGATGTTCCACCGGGTATTTCCCCATAATAGTCAGGCCCCTGAACAATCTCAGCCCCAGAAAGATAAGGAAGAGCAGTCAGAAGAGTCCATCCCTGGGACCCAGTATGACTTGTTAAAGCATCTGGATAAGACGCCTGCCCGTATCTCCATCCTTGAGTTGATCAAAAGATCCCCATCTCACCAAGAAGCTTTGAAAGACTATCTTCAAAAGGTTATGGTGAACGAGGATCTCCCTGTGGAGAAAATCTCGACAGTCCTGACGCCCACTGATACACAACCGCCTATCATGTTCCATAATCACGAGCTTGCCCCCAAGGAAGCTCGAAAATATGCATTGTGCATTGCGGTGAAAATCAATGGCGTGTCATTGGATCCGTGCCTAGTGGACACGGGCGCGTCTATAAATGTGATTTCCCCGAGTACTCTCCAAGCATGTGGGGTCCATGAAGAACAACTCATGCCTTCCTCAATCACAGTCACGGCCAACGACAACAGTAAGAGGCCGCCAATGGGGATGATTGCCCTCAATGTAGAACTAGGTCCTGTATCAGTCTTTACGGAATTTTATGTCCTTGATATGGATCCCACTTTCAAGGCTATACTAGGCCGTACCTACATTGAAGCTATGAATGCTGTACCATCCACCAGTCATCAGTGTTTGAAATTTCCATATAAAGGATGGGTTATCAAGGTAATGAGCATGCCCATCTGTTCTACGGTGGATGCTATCAACACCTCTTTGCCTTCGGTCTGGCCGACTCATCGGCCCATACTATTCTTGTTGGATGTGTATGACCCCTGTCGTGCTCCCTTCACACAACAAAAGCCATTCCTTGTGTTAAACTCACGTCTTCCCTTCCGCTCTAAAGGATGGGAGATTATGAGAAATATTAGCTACCAAGATGGCAAAGGTCTAGGGGCACAACTGCAAGGAAGGCTGAGACCACTCTAAAAGATAAAGCCAATCCATAGAGCTGGCTTGGGTTTTAAGGGGCCATTCGAATCAGACGGCAAACCCCTCACTTGGACTTTATCCTCGCATTTCAAAAAGGGGCCCATCGTCCAGATGGGAGATCCTCCACTGGAATCACCTGGGGGGTCACGGGATATATTTTTAGCTCAAGGATGTTCAAGGATTCCTAAAAGAGGAAAGATTGTCCACCTGGATTGTGAATGGTATAAATGATTTGACATACCAGATATATCCATTGCACTGGAAAGAATGTTCTCGCCTCCACATCTAGAAGGGTCGTCTTTGATCTCCGAAATGCCAGGGGACACCACCACACTTGCCAAAATGTCAAACCCTCCTCGCCAAGAGGATGTTGTCATCGACGGGTCATCACCCGCCACCAATATTGTCACCGACGGCTCATTAGCCGTCATCTTCTCTACCCATCTATCACAGCCTCTGTTGCTGTCTCCTTCCTGGGCCAGACAGTTGTCTGATGATCTTCCCAGGTCCCCTTCTTTACTCATATACCTACGTGGGTTTCTTAACTCACGCCAGATTTTCAATCACGATTTGCTCTACGAGCTACACAACCCTCTAGCTCTAATTCCCTTTTCACCGCCTCCAATTTCTTTGCATTATTTTGTTATTAAAAATGAAAACGAAAAAAAAAACGTCAATTTCCTAACTCCCCAACAACACATCTTTGTTGAGGAGACATCCTATATCTCCCATGAGTGTGCCCCGACGTACGGGCCACTCATTCAAGGTCCCTTGAGCGACCTTCTTTACCCCTCCTCTGAGGGGTCCTTCCCTGTACATTCTTCACTATCCTCTTCAGCTTCTTCTTCTTCTGTAAATAGTGTGTGTCAGGTTAGGAATAAGTCAAGGGTAGTGCCCAAGAAGAAATCCAAGGGTAAGCAGATCCCTCGGCGATTTCTTTTAGATTTAGCCCATAGGTGTCAAGCCCTTCTAGCCATTCCTCAATTGCTAGAAAATCCTATCCAATTGTCAGAGATAGAATGTGAAAATGATGGTATGATTGATGAAGGGTACGGGGTTTATGAAATCACCGATGATGAGTACCCCGTTGAAGAAGATGACGAAAAATATGAGGATGCGGCCGACGCATATGCTAGTGGAATGAGCAGATTTGACGAGCCGTCAGCCGCTGTAGAAGAGTCTACCAAAGAGATTAACCTGGGAACTGAGGAAGACCCTAGGATTATCCTCATAAGTGATAATTTACCATCATCTGACGAAGAGGCATTAATTAAGGTTCTCGAGGATTATAAGGACACGTTTGCATGGAGCTATGAGGATATGCCAAGATTGGATTCTACTCTGGTCGAGCATCGTCTCACTCTCAAATCAGGATCCATCTCGGTAAAGCAACGGTTAAGACGTTTTCGCCCACAAATGGCTTTAAAAATGAAGGAAGAGGTCGACAAGCTCCACAAAGTTAGGTTCATAAGAGTCGTCCTTTATCCTCAGTGGGTCGCAAACATCGTCCCGGTCATGAAGAAAGATGGAAAGGTGAGAATTTGTATTGACTTCCGGGACCTTAACCGTGCGTGTCCGAAGGATGATTTCCCTTTGCCTCATATTGATGTGTTGATTGATAACACGGCAGGATATGAAACCCTTTCATTCATGGATGGATTTTCTGGATATAATCAAATCCGTTTGGCAGAAGAAGACCAGGAGAAAGCCTCATTCACTACTCCCTGGGGAACTTACTGTTATGTGGTCATGCCATTTGGACTGAAGAACGCTGGAGCCACTTACCAAAGGGCTATGATGGCAATATTTCATGACATGATGCACATATATTTGGAGGTATATGTGGATGATTTGTTGGTAAAATCCAAAACTAGGGCGGAACATCCTGAGGTCCTTGCAAAGGTGTTGCAAAGATCCCGTGAATTCAATTTGAAAATGAATCCAAAGAAATGTGTGTTTGGTGTATCATCTGGCAAATTATTAGGCTTCATTGTGAGCAAAAGGGGTATTGAGATAGATCCCAATAAGGCTAAGGCAATTAGGGATATGCCACCCCCGAAGAATTTGAGAGAAGTTCGAGAATTAATCGGGAGGTTGCAATTTATCCGTCGCTTTGTGTCGCAACACTCGCAAAGGTGCCGGCCCTTCTACGAGTTGACCAAAGCAGGGACCAAATTTTGTTAGGATTCCAAGTGTCAGAATGCTTTTGACGGATTAAAGGAATATCTGGCCAACCCGCCTGTTCTCCCTCCACCTATTCCAGATAAGCCTTTGATCCTATATATCTCGGTCCTAGACGACTCTGTGGGAGCCGTCCTGGCACAAATCAATGAGGAAGGCAAGGAACGGGCAACCTATTACTTGTCCAAACTCCTCAACCCCTGTGAGCGAAAGTATACTGCCATGGAAAGGACCTGTGCCGCCCTTGTGTGGGTGGTACAGAAATTGAAACATTACTTTCTGGCTCACGAAGTCCACTTGATTGCTCGGATGAATCCTATCAAATTTCTCTTGGAAGAGTCTGTCCTTACTGATAGGCTAGCACGTTGGCAAAGTTTTCTATCTCAGTTTGACATCACCTATATTCAACAGAAGGTAATCAAAGGCTATGCTATAACCGAGCATCTCGCTCATC
This sequence comes from Amorphophallus konjac, assembly GCA_022559845.1. Classification (NCBI taxonomy): domain Eukaryota; kingdom Viridiplantae; phylum Streptophyta; class Magnoliopsida; order Alismatales; family Araceae; genus Amorphophallus; species Amorphophallus konjac. The sequence goes on along the minus strand of JAHNEJ010002127.1, from coordinate 239,629 downwards.
ACCCTCTCCCCAAGTTTGACCCTGTTCAATCAGAATTTCCAGATGAGGAACTAATGTCCATTACCCAGTCTGATGATCCCATGTGGACATTATATTTTGATGGAGCTTTGAATTTCCAGGGGAGAGGTATTGGCATTGTCCTTTTGTCACCTGAAGGTGTCGCTATCTCAGAGGCATTCCAGCTCTCATTTTCAGTCACCAACAACGTGGCTGAATACGAGGCTCTTCTGGCAGGTCTGAATCTTGCCTATTCCTTATGGGTCACCGAATTGCGAGTCATAGGTGATAGTCAACTTATCCTTCGCCAAGTGCTCACCAAATATCGCACTCGCGATCCCAAGCTCAAGCCATATCAAGAGCTTACTGTTGCTTTTGCCAAACTGTTTAACAAGTTAGTCTTTGTCCATGTTCCTCGCAATCAGAACATTCTCGCCGACGCCCTTGCTTCGTTGGCATCGTCATTAAGGTTTCCTCTAGGCAGAAGGGCTCTGTCCGTTTCCATCCATAAGCTTATCCTCCCTGCTATTCATAACCCTTCCTATTTAAGGGTTCAGGAGGAAATGTCAAAGATGGCTCAGGATAGAGAAGTTGTTGAAAAGAGGGAAATTATGTTGGTCGAATTGGAAGAAGAATTGGCTGATGAGGAGAAGCCATGGTTCTATGAGATTGTTAAATATTGCAAAGACCAGTCTTACCCTGAAGAGGCAACAGCAGAAGATAAGAGGGCCATAAGGAGAGTTACCCAGAGATATACATTGGTTGGAGGATTGCTATACAAAAGAAGCCTCACTGGTGTTCTCCTAAGGTGTCTTGATGATGACGAGTCATGGAAGTGTGTAGAGGAAGCACACTCAGGTGTGTGTGGTGGCCATGTGAATAGCCAGATGCTTGCGAAGAAGATCCTTCGGCAAGGCTTTTATTGGCCCACCATGGAGGAAGACTGTGCTGTCTATGTCCGTAGGTGTGTCAAGTGTCAACTTCACGCCGATAAGATTCATTCCCCATCTTCCTCTCTCCATCCAGTATCCTCCCCATGGCCTTTCTCCATATGGGCATTCGACATCATTGGTCCTCTCGATGATCCTAACTCCCTTACTAAACAAAAATCCTTCATCCTTACTACAACGGAGTACTTCACCAAATGGGCCGAAGCTGAAGCTTATGCGGAAATCAAGACATCAACTGTTTGCAAGTTTATTATGAAGAACATCATCGCCAGGTTTGGCATTCCAAGAACTATCATCACCGACAATGGGCCACAATTCATTTCTCAGGACCTTCAGGACCTCTGCAAAAGGTATAAGATTGCATTGCATCATTCATCACCATATTATCAACAAGGCAATGGCCAAGCAGAGGCTACGAATAAAACACTGATCAAAATCATAAAGAAACCTTGTGAGTCTAGCAGATTCTCGGATTGGCCAGAGAAGCTTATCGAAGCTCTATGGGCCTATCGCACTTCAATCCGAACTCCTACTGGGCAAACTCCGTTCGCCCTCACTTACGGGATGGAGGCGGTAGTTCCGTATGAGATTCTGATTCCCTCTCTGAGAGTACAATTGGACAAGGACCTTCCCCTCGATGAACGTCGTGATTCTCTCCTCGCCCAGTTGGAACTCTTAGACGAGAAACGTCTGGTTGCTGCCGAGCATGCTCGCGTCTACCAAAATAGACTCACACGTTTTTACCAGAAGAAGGTTATTGAGAGAAAGTTCAAAATTGGTGAAATGGTAGTGAAAAGAATTTTTGTAAAACCTGGAGGGCCACGTTCTAAGCTCCAACCCAATTGGGAAGGACCATACGTGGTTCAGGCTGTACATCCTAGCAACGCCTACAGGCTAGTCAATGCTGAAGGAGTTGAGTTATCCCACCCTTGGAATGAGCTTTACCTTAAGAAGTATTACCCTTAGATAGGTGTACATACTGTCAAAGACAAAAAAAATTGAAAACAAAAACAACAAAAAAATGAAAGATAATGAAAACCACAAAAATTTGTATATAAATCAAAAAAGGAAAAACCAAAAAAAAAATAGAAAATTCAAAATGCTAATGTTTGGAGACCACCATGGAATCAAGTTACTGCATCTTACCTTCATGTCAAGATAGGGCCCGTTAAGGCTTGGTAGGTCTCAGGTCTTGGTTTGCCAGAACCGTGGAGACCCCTGTCCGACTAGTTCGGCTTATGCCCCCTCAAAAGAAGGCAACATACATGTACACATGTGTTAAATGAAAGATCGGTAGCACCGCTCATGGTGAGGCCTCACCCAGAAGGTCTCCAGAAGGCTTAAATCTTTTCTTCTCGACCGAATGAGACAGTCGGCGCCCTTAAAACGTTGAGCATGGGAAACACGAACACAACCCTTAGGGTGAGAGTAGGGCCCAATTCCTCGAGCACGGGTCAGAGCACGAGAAGAGGGCAGTGTCCCCGCAGACATCCAAGAGGGATTCCATAATGTCAAAATACTATGTCCCTCGCAAAAATCTGTCAAGAAAAAAAATCATAAAAAAAGAACAAAATCAAAGTCAAGTGAAAAGCCTGGTCGTAACCGTGCCTGATTCCACTAAATGAAACCCCTTTGACTGAAACTTAAATTCTACACAAAAGGGGCCATGAGATGTAAATGCTCGAGATTTGGTCTGAAGTTGCCCGAAAGGAGAAGTTAAGTGCACCCCTACTTGCTCGACGGGTTAACGGTTTTGTCGGTCCTCTCAGGAGGTTTGCCCCCAATATTCTTCCTCCTTGCCCTGAAGATCAAAGCTCAATGGAGTTCCCGAAGGGTGAAACTCGCCAAAGCCTGCAACATCCTTTTAACACAAACATATGGTTGTCCATTTTGAAAAGCAGAAGCCTTTGTCGTGAAGGAGTCTCCGTATTTTTGGCCGGTCAAGACCCTCGTCTACCACCTTAATGTCTTCTTATTTAACCTCGGGCTTAGACCAATGCAAGCGCGTCACCTACGGGTGCGACAGCGTCTGATTCCGGGTCAGCGTCGCGCGGTTGGTCGTTTGGGTTCCAGGGTGTTCCATTATATACCATCTAGAGTTGTGAGGAAATAGACCCGGGTCGGGCAAATCATTTACCTCAAACACTTTTTGGGTGAATCCCTGTGGTCGGAAGCGACTAAGAGCCTAAGCATGGCATGATGGTATTGTCACCAGGATAAGTCTTAACCGGTGGAATTATCATTCGAGGAGTCTAGAGGCCCAAATCAACCTAGATGTGCACTTAGGATACCTGTGAGGTTAGTAAGAAATCCATATTCTCATGCAGGTTAGGTGCCATATGGGTGCTTACCAGGCATTAGCAACCGACGAAGTGACGCCAGCTGGTAGCCGTGGGGTGCTGCAACCACTACCGGCCTCCACTGTCGCGCCAGAGGCACGACCCTCCTGTTCCCATGCCTAGCCCTCCCCATCGGGAAATAGTAATAGCTCCACACCTGCATCCATCATACATCATTAGTACAATAATTACATATTTAACTGTGGGAATGCATAAATAAAATGTTTACCTGGAGGAAAGGTGCGAAGCCGCTGACTGTCGTCTCCTTCTCCGAAGTCTGGGAGAGATCAGCAATCAAATGGGCAAGCAGAGCCGCCCCCCACGCATAGTGTCCCACTCTGTCCAGATCCGCCAAGATCCCGAGGAAACGGCAGTGGATGCCATCCCCTTTCGTCCCCAGCAGAAGGCGGCCCAGGAAGAAGAAAAGAAACCTCCGAAGGTCTAGATCCACCAGCTCCCTCTCGCTCGGATCCTGGGTGAAAGCTGCACGAGCATCCCCCTCCAGTCGAGCCAAGAACTCTGCTCCAGTCTCGCTAACCCGCTGACGCGGGTCGACGAATCCGAGCGCCTCCATGATCTCCACTCGGCCGACTACCCTGCTGTCTCTATCAGTCACGCTCGTCTCTAACCACAGCAGGTCCAGGGCACTCTCTCGGTAGTCGGGGTAGGTGACCCCGCTGACTGCCTCTCCGTCAACTCGTAGCCCGGTGATCCGAGCCACGTCCTCCAGTGACGGCACCATGTGCCCCCAGGGCATCAGAAACGCCCGGCTCGGTGCGTGCCACCGCTCCCTCAGTGCCTGGATAAGAGGAAGGTCGAGCCGGAAGGGCTCGATCCTAAGGAAAGCTCCAAAGCCCATGGCGTCCACACGCGCCCTCTGGAAATCCGACAGCCCACGGTATGTTGCCACCACCAAGGACCAGCTGATCCGGCCCTTCATCACGCCCTGCAAACCACAAAACCAACAAAGAACACATCAGCATCATGAACAGTAATAAACAATAACACTGTATATATATACTACCTATTCTCTTTATTTTATTTTTACTTTTAAAAATAAAAAAAATATAAAAATATAATAAAATAAAAAAAATATTTTTATTTTCTTGTGGACGCGTCCAATGCCCTGGACGCCTCCTCCCAATTTCCTTTTTTTTTTTTAGAAAAAAACCCAAAAATGGCCAAAACAAAAATTATTAATAATATATATATTTTTATGGAGGCGTCCAGGGCCTAGGACGCCTCCTTATTTTTAATATTATTTTATTTCATTTTCTTATTTACGAAAATTAATAAATAAATAAAAAAAAGAAAAAGAAAACATGGAGGCGTCCAGGTCCCTGGACGCCTCCTTCTCTCACTACCCGCCTCTCTCTCACAGCCTCTCGCACACCCGTTTTAGCCTATTGAACCACAGAGTGAGGATTCCGAGGTACTTACCGGGTCGTGATCGTCCTCTCCCGCGTCACCAGCATCCGCAGCAGCCTCCGCGGCCAGGAGAGGCACCTCCATCCCCTCCTCCGCAGCAATCTCCTCTGCTGCAGCCTCCTCGGCATCATCCCTCAACCTCCTCGCACGACGAGCCAGTCGTTTTCGCTTCCCTGGACCCTGGCTCGATCCTCCTCGCTCCATGGGGACTAAGAATAGGTCGTCTGGGTGACTGGGTCGTCAGATTGAACAGTAAATGAGCAAAAGGGGGGGGGGGGCAGCCCTTAAATAGGAATTTCATTTTTTGGGGCGTCCAGGCGCCTGGACGCCCCCATTATTTTTATTTATTTCAAAATTTAAAAAATTTTGGGGCGTCCAGGAGCCTGGACGCCCCTAAAACAAAAAATTAAATAAAATAAAAAAAATAATAGTTGGGGCGTCCAGGACCCTGGACGCCCCCAAAATAAAAAAAATAAAATAAAAATAAAATAAAAATTAGGGGCGTCCAGACAGTTGGACGGCCCCAAAACAAAAAAAAAATTAAATAAAATAAAAAATAATAGGGGCGTCCAGACACCTGGACTCCCCCAAAAATAAAATAAATAAAAAAATAAAAAAAATCAAAATAGGGGCGTCCAGGACCGTGGACGCCCCCAAAAATAAAATAAATAAAAAAAAATAAAAAATCAAAATAGGGGCGTCCAGGCCCCTGGACGCCCCCATAATAAAAAAAATTTTCAAAAAAAAATATATATATATATATAATATATAAGAATATGTATATAATCCAAACAAAATAAAAAACACAAAGAAAAAGAAAAACTATAAAAAAAAGATAATAATTAAGGGGACGGGGGTCCGAAACATCCAAATGCCAAACTTTATTCCATCAGAAAAGCAGAGTGAACTACATCAGGGGCTTAGGCGCTTTAGGCCTTAACTTCCCCAGTTCGGTTACATAAGCCCTCCACGGCTCGCATTCTTCCACCACGTGCGCTAACGCCTTTCCCGCAACACTTGTCTTCCAGGGTGCTTTAATGGCCTTCGCTTCCTTCGCGTCCGCTTCAGTATCCAACTCCCTCTTCTTCAAGGGAACGATGCCAGTCGGTGGCGGGAACGAATGGCGTGGGATGCCAATCTGCAGGCAGCACCGATGCGCGTTGTAAAGAACAAACTCGGTCGCGCCGATCAGTTGAAGATCAACTTCGGGAGAAGGCCTCATGAGGAGATCAAGCGAAAGCAAACATGCCGGTGCGCAAGTGAAGAAGCCTTGTGTCACGGTGCGGAAGTGAGACCGCCAGTCTTCACGTTTCTTCAGCCACGGAACGCGGTTCACTACAGTACCACCAAAGCCTAACACGTCGGCTATGTGGTGAAGCGGGCTTTGTTGGAAGAGCTTCGAAGCGGTTGACATTCCCTCGCGGTGGTCGAATTTGAAGTGCAAATCAAGCCAGCAATTCAAGATAAGTGCGCAACCAAAAGGAGGCTTACCCATACTCGAGGCGGTAAGGCCGCTGTAAAGATAGGCAAGGACGGCGGGTCCCACCCTCTTTCCACGCCAGATCCCGCAGATAGCACTCAGCTGGTCTTCCTCCACTATGTTGTCGGTATAAGGAAACAAGAGAGCACCTGCCAGACAGATAGTGAACCCCTTCATGATTCCCTCCAAATAGTCATCATCTGGTGACCCTCTCAGGGCGTCCATGACCCACTCCGCGAGCTTTTGGAGATCGATCCCCTTCTGAGTACGGACCTTTCTAGCTGCGTCGGACGGCATGAAGCTTCCAAGGACGCTTTCAGAAGTACCCCGTGTCAGCATCCGCATAGCCTTCACCTTCCCGTCACTCTTGAATTTCTTCAGACCAAGCAGAAGTTCCACCTCCTCGAGGAGGATGGTCACCTCGAAGGTCGGGAAGATAAAAGTGTGGGTCTGGGGATGCCAGACCTCCACTAGCGCGCCCATAGCCGCCCAGTCCATACGAATCTTCTCGTAATGCTTGGCGTGAATAAGGAGCCCCTGCAGATGCCACTTCGAGAGTATGGCCCTCATGCCAATGGAGATATTGGAAGTCAGCTTTGAAAGCCATGGCAGCTTGGAAAACTTCCTCGGGCCTGGGAAGAGTGGATATGGCTGGGAGAGGAAAGAAGAAGAAATGAAGGAAGTAAGAAGAAGGTTCACGTGTAGAAATTTGAAAAGAGTCGGCTTACCATATGCGACATGATCGTCCCACTCAGATGACCCTCGAGGTCGGAAAGTCGCCTAATCTCGCTGCTAGGCTTGCTCCTCTTCATAACGCGGGAAGACTCTCCTTCCATCCTGAAGATCTCTAGATTCTCCTCTCCTTCCTCTCCTGAGCTTCCAAAACCCACCTTGGTGCATTTGAATGAACTAGCCTAAGGGGAGTTCTTATAGGAAGGGAAGGGTGCTACAGGACAGAACATGTCACATCAGTGGTCATTGTCAAGATTTTGTCTAGATCTCCTTTGAACTGTGGTGCGATTCTGCTACCTTTTGATGTTGCTAACCTTTGCTGGCCTGTGCAGGTTTTACTAACGGACGTCTTTGTCCTATCTCCTGTACCACCTTTCATTGGTTGGTCCCACCATGTCATGCATCATAGTATATGATACCTACGCTACTAGAACATGTCAAGGACCTTGCGGCCCGAACGAATCTGGGATTTGAGTTCCCCTTCAACAAAAACGGTGATGATCCCGGAAGAGTTTGGGTTGTACGGATAGGCCGTCAATTTGTGATAGAATGGGGACGACGGTTCCATTCAGTGAGTTGGTACGCGGATAAACGGGCCCCAGCCCAGTATCAGCTCACCGGGTCGGTATCCTGACCCGTTCTTCACAAGTTGACAATATTATCCTTGGCTATTTTCTATTTTAGTTTGTTTTGAATTTTTCTTTAAACCCAGCATGCATTCATATAGGACTTTGATTTATTGCGGAAGATCATTCAAGCGATTCGATTGTGAAAGCCGTTGTGTTTCAATTCCTACAAATATGAGATATTCCACTCTGAATGAAATACTGAGTTTCTTTGGGACAGCCCTACGCTGCTCTTCCAAAGGAGACCCTTGTTTGGACAGACCCTCAGATATTCCTTTACCTTTTTGACCCACCTTGGCCGCAGCACTTCCGCATTGGCTGGTAACCGCTCCCCAAAGGTGAAACCTCCGGTTTATGACCCAGGTACTTCCACACCGAGAAGTTGGTCTTCTTTTGTTTCGTGCCTGAGTGCACATCTCACCCTCCCTTATTTGATCTCCGTCCAAGCAATCGTCAATATTTGAAAGACCTCCTTCAAGGTCGCCTCATTGAAACTTCAGGAAAGATTCCAAACAGTAACGTCACAAGCGTGTCTCATCACACCTTGGCATCAACTTATCAGTCCGCTCCCACTTCATTTCAGTCCACTTCGATACCATTCCACTACGTGTCGCTCCCTTGCAAAGCAGACGCCAAGGCGGGGCAGCTGTAGACACGCCATTCTTGACGTCTCATAGAAAGTCTCATATTACTATACGACGCCCCGCGATGGCCTACGCATTTCGAATCGCTCGAGTGCTTCCTTTTCCTGAGTCTTCTTCCGCCTTTTTCGGCATCCGGAATCATCTCGTCACGGCATTCGGACGGCATCAACACCAGTCAGACGCATCAAAAGGTTCCGGAACCAAGAAGGGTGTCTACCGTGCGGCTGCCGACGCCTAATCCGAGGACCCGGGTGGGTCTTAATGGGGGCGTCCAGGCCCCTGGACGCCCCCATAATTTTAATTTATTTTATTATTTTCTCAGGGCCCAAAATTAAATTAAATATATATATATTAATGGAGGCGTCCAGGCCCCTGGACGCCTCCATAAAAAAATAAAAATAAAAAATGTGTAAAATGCCAGTTGGCATAGAAAAAATAATAAAAATAAATAAAAATAAAAATAATTAATGGAGGCGTCCAGGCCCCTGGACGCCTCCATAAAAACAAAATATAAAAAAAGTATAAAATGCCAGTTGGCATACAAAAACAAAATAAATAAATAAATAAATATATATATATTAATAGAGGCGTCCAGGCCTCTGGACGCCTCTATAAAAAATAAATAAAAAATTAAAAATGCCAGCCCTATCATAAAACGACAAGAAAACCAATAAAATAACATATTTTTAGAGGCGTCCTGGCCTCTGGACGCCTCCATAAATTCCCTCACGGGCGCCGCCCACCGAACGACGGTTTGTCGTGTGTGAAAAAAGCCAAATTTAGAGACGTCCAGCTGACTGGACGCGCCCATTTCTGAATCACGAGGCGCCGCTCACAAAACCACGCGTTGTGCCAAACCGCGTGCGGCCGTCGTCGGTTTTCGGTGGACCTGTTAGAGGCGTCCGGGACCCTGGACGCCCCCATAAAAGTATTCTAAAAAAATCGATAAAAATAGAATAAAATATTATTTCGGCCCTGATGGAGGTGTCCAGGGTCCTGGACGCCTCCACCTTCCGGAGCTCTATAAATAGAGGCCCACCCCCTCAGTTCTGGAGGAGCTAAGCAGTGATCCGATAGGCTGCCGGAGCCCAGAGGCTACGGAGTCATTTTTCTAACCCGTGGGGTCTTTTGTAGGTGGAGGTTCTGCCGGCTTCTCGGGTGCCCACGCTCGCGAGAGGAAGGTCGTCTTCATCCACCGCGCTTCTACGTCGTCCCCACGCTGCCGGAGCTCCGCCGAATTTCACCACCGGCACATCCAATAAGCCAACTCTTTCCTTTTCTTCGTAGTTCTTTGCATTCATCATCTCGCATCCATCATCTCATTTTCCTCCTACTCGAGTCCGAGAGGGGTTTAAAAGATAACACCAACCAGGTGTGTGTCTTCCCGTTATTTCGTCATTTTTATTGCAAGGATATGAATACTACACATTCATCTTTCTAAGCCACTTGTCATTTGTTTGTCGTTGTTTTGCAAGGGTAGCCGAGGAAAGCCCTCTCCGTCGGCCGGCCGGAAGGAGAGGAAGAAGCAACCCGCCATCTCCCGCTCTTGAGGTAGGCGCGATCACTTTCTTATTTTGGGGTCTTTCGGCCCCTGGCGATCACATTTTTTCATCGAGGCCGCGGCGAGTCACTTCCCCAATGGCCGTTTAAATTTCTGTTCTCATATTCTCTTTATATCCTGTTATATTTCGTTTATATCATCGAGGCCGCGGCGAGTCACTTCCCCAATGGCCGTTTAAATTTCTGTTCTCATATTCTCTTTATATCCTGTTATATTCTGCTCATATCATCGAGGCCGCGGCGAGTCACTTCCCCAATGGCCGTTTAAATTTCCGTTCTTACATTCTCTCTATATTATGTTATATTCTGCTCATATCATCGAGGCCGCGGCGAGTCACTTCCCCAATGGCCGTTTAAATTTCCATTCTTATACTCTCTCTATATTCTGTTATATTCTGCTCATATTCTCGAGGCCGCGGCGAGTCACTTCCCCAATGGCCGTTTAAATCTCTGTTCTTATATTCTCTTTTATATTCTGCTATATTCTGCTCATATTCTCGAGGCCGCGGCGAGTCACTTCCCCAATGGCCGTTTCAATTTTTGTTATTTAATTTCTGCACCATTCCCGTCCCCCCGAGGTCGCGGCGAGTCACTTCCCGCTATGGCCGTTTGAACCCCATATCTTGCTATATTATACTTGTCCCGCTCGCCCCGCAGGAGCAATCTCCCGTGGTGGCCCCTTCTCTCTCTTCTCTCATCTCTGTGTTGCAGCAAACAGCAAAACAAACAAAAAGAAGAGCCCGCGCGCTCTCCGCATCCTCTTCCCCGCACCACCGAACTCCGAACCGCGTGACGTCGCTCACAGATTGGCGATCACGGTGGGACCTCTACTGCTTCCTCTCGGCTACCCTTGCAAGTTCGGCACCACCCGTGCCTCTCCACCTTGGCGCCCACGCGCGCCCCCGTTGTGCTCACGGCAGCACCGTCAGTTCTGATTGGTTCTTTGTTTATTACATGTTTGTTATTTCTGTTGTTTTCTCACTCCATATATCTGTCAGCATTCCATTGCATACATCCATTCCTCTTTTCTATCCTTTTTTTCATTTTTTTTGAGGATCACCCTTTCCCGGTGAAGGAAGGACTCTCCGTTTGGGAATTCCTCTCAACGGACTAGAATCTCCTACACTGGGACCTCCGTAAGTCCCCGACATCGAAGAATCTCCTCTTCGTTCACTGGGCTGGTTGTACCATTGAAGTTCCCCGAAGTTAGTCATTTCATTCGTGGTGAGACGAGAGACCCTAGCTGACACGGCGGTGAACCAAAAATAAAGTAGGGTCCCTATCTTGTGTGAACTTCGGATCTCGCTAAAAACACACAAAAAAATCATCAAAATCAAAACAAAAAAAAGGGCGTAAAGGCATCCACTTGTTTGATAATCTCTGCTACCTACTTGCTAGTGTATGTTTTTACGTTCTGGGAGAACTGTGAGCATGTCTCACGAGTCTTCTGAGGAGAACCACCCTAGCCGTGGTTTGACAGCCGACCCGCGAGTCTATGCTATGGACTCGGGTCCTTCTCATGACCCCTCGCATGAGGTGCAGATTATTGCCGGGGACACGTCCCCGCCACAGGATATCACTTCCTTACTGGGCGTCCTCGCCAACACGGAGCTTACCTCTGAACAGCTCCGGGCCTTCCAGGCCATTCTAAAGGGGAAATCTGTTTCCCCCACGCCCCAGGAGTCAACTCCGGCTATCGCACCTCTCCACGAGTCCGTGCAGGCCATTCCATCTCCTTCATTGGCGCAAGCCATCCAGTCTCCCTCGCTTCAAGGACAAGCGAGCCAACAACCTCCCTCATTCCAATTCCCGTCACAATCTCAAACTCCCGGTGTTCCTCACACACCGTTTCAGCCAGGGCCAACTGTCGGTGGTCCGACAGTTCCCTCTCATTCCGGGTTTCCCCCTCAAGTCTCCGGGAGACAGTTTCTCCCCCAATGGCAAGTGCCACCTTCACCCCCAGAGGAGCTCGCCCAATCGCTCCTCAATAGGTTCAATCGCATGGACGAGCAGTTTCAAAATCTGAGAAGAATGGTGGACGTGAAAGCCACCCCGGAGGTTGCTTTGCCAATCCTCCCCGTCATTCATCTCCCTCCCTCCGAAATGCCCACGTACCGCAGATACAATGGTACCGGCAACCCCTTCATTCACCTCAAGGACTTCATGTATGAGTCCTCCTATTGGCAAAACGATCAGAGGTCCCTAGCATACCTCTTTCGGAGATCATTGGATGGTCCCGCGCTTGAGTGGTTCTATTCTCTGGAGCCCCGCGAGGCCGAGAATTTTGAAATAGTGCAGAGAAGGTTCTTGCAGAAATATAGGGATAGGGTCGGTCCCTCACTCTCCATTACCGACCTAGTGGCCGAAAAGATGAAACCCGACGAGGATTTTGTCCGATATGCTGATAGATGGAGGTCTCTGGCGGAAAGAATAAGGGATACCCTCTCCGAGCCCGAACAAGTGAAGATGATTGTGTCTAATGCAACCCCGCAGTTCAGACACGTCCTCACCATGAATAAACTTACTACAATGGAGGAACTCTATGAAAGGGCCCGATACATCCAAACCCAGCTAAAAGACTCCCCCATCATGAACATGTTTGAGTCGCCGAAGCCCAAAGTGGTCAGAAAGACAGGCGCTGGTGTCCCGGGCGGAGCCACAGAAGGGGTCGTGACAAATGAGCAAGTCAGTGCGGTCAACAATGCCAACTATGCAGTCAACCCAAGGCCTCAACAAATGTCCCGACTACCCCTTCAATCAGGTCCTTTCCCTCTCCGTCCTCCACCCCAAAATAATCCACCCCAGGATAATATGCCTCCATTACGCCAACCCCAGCAACAACAACCACAACCTCAACAACAACAACCACCGCTTCAGTACAACCAAGTTCCACCCCCGGGGAACTATGGTCCCCAACAGCAACAAAGGAGGCCGCTCGGTCCTAAGAGAGCCTACTACCCACCATTGCCAGAAACCTTAGCAGATATTTTTAATGCCCTCATGGCATCAAACCAACTCGCCCTACCCAGAGAAAGGCCCGCCTGGCCCCCCAATGTTGATACCTCCAAATACTGCGTCTACCACAGGCAGCCGGGACACACAGTGGATTACTGCTTCCATTTCAAAGATTACATCCATGATATGAATGATGAACATCAAATAGATTGGGATGAGATGAGACGGTACGTCGCGGCTCTCAAGGCTAGGAGACCTCCTCAGAGGCCACAGCAGCAGTTACAACAGCAGCAGCAGCAGCAACCACCACAACAACAACAGCCTCAGCAGGCCCCACAACAACAGCCCGACATGGGCATAATCCAGAATCCACTACCGGAGCACCAACAGCCCAATCATCAGGTTAACCCCATCTCCTCCTTCCCGGAAGTCGGGAGAGAGCAGGTGTGGCACCAGGAAAGTACCTCCATTCTTTATACCTCCAACCCTATCGTCATGCAACCCCCTCACCTTGCCCGGGTAGCACCTCTCTCTCATCAACCCGCATCGGTATCGCCTTCACCATTTCCACTACCATTACGCCCTCTCATCCGCACCCCGACCTCCTATCAACCGACACTCTCTACTACGCCTTCACACCCTCTCACCTTCTCCCACTCCCCCACTTTACCATCCACCTCTACCACATTTACCCCTACGCCTTCTAAACCCCTTATCATCCGTCCACCATACATAACCCCGTCTTTCTCCACCACATCACCACTAATGCCTTCAAAACCACTCATCACCCACCATCCGCCTCAAAACCTTTACCCGTTTCAAACCTTACCTCCACCTCCACCTTCCAAACCCCTTATCCTTCATAATCCGCGCGATATCCCCTCTACCTCCGCCATGCCTCCACCTAACAAACCCCTCATCAGAATCCCTGCTCCCGTCATCACCCCTGCTTCATCAACCATTCCTCCACTACTACCCCTCAAACCCCTGTTAAAACCCACTGCTACCCCCACAGAGGTACAAAAGCCGCAGGCAATGGTGCTCCGGAGTGGAAGGATTTTCCACAGGGTTTTCCCCCACAACAGTCAGAATCCCGAGCAATCTCAGCCAGAGAAGGATGATGCAGAACAACCAGAAAGAGCTATCCCTGGAACACAGTATGATCTACTGAAACACTTGGACAAGACGCCTGCCCGGATCTCCATCCTAGAGCTACTTCAAAGATCCACATCCCACCAGGCGGCCTTGATGGAATATCTTCAAAAGGTCATGGTTAATGAAGACCTCCCCGTGGAGAAGATTTCGACCGTCCTAACCCCAACAGACACACAACCAGTCATCATGTTTCACAACTACGAGCTCGCTCCCAAGGAATCTCGAAATATGCATTGTGCATTTCAATAAAAATTAATGGGGTATCCATAAACCCGTGTCTTGTCGACACGGGTGCGTCCATAAATGTGATCTCCATGAGCACTCTTCAGTTGTGTGGGGTTGACGAGGAACAAATAAGACCTTCCTCGATCACGGTCACGGCCTATGACAATAGCAAAAGGCCGCCGCAGGGGATGATTATTCTGAAGGCAGAACTAGGCCCCATGGCAATTCCCACGGAATTCCATGTCCTCGACATGGACCCCACATTCAAGGCTATACTGGGTCGTCCTTACATTGAAGCCATGGACGCTGTGCCTTCCACCAACCATCAGTGCCTGAAGTTTCCTTACAACGGGAGAATTATTAAAGTGGTCAGTACACCTGTCCTTCACACAGTGGATGCTATCAACACCTCTCTGCCCTCTGTTTGGCCGTCTCATCGGCCCATATTGTCACTGCTGGACGTGCGTGATCCATCTCGCATGCCACTAGCACCAAAAGAGCCGGTCAGGGCAACCACAACATCGTGTCTCCCTTTTCACTCCAAAGGTTGGGAGATTATGAGGAACATCGGCTATCAACAGGGAAAAGGTCTGGGCGCACAGTTACAGGGTATGCTCAAGCCGCCAAAAGAAATTAGGCCGAACCGTAGGTTTGGCCTAGGCTTCAAAGGACCGTTCAAGGCAGATTGGAAGCCCCTCACGTGGACTCTATCAAACCACTTCAACAGAGGGCCCGTTGTTCAGATGGGAGATCACCCACGAGAAGCATATGGAGGATCACATGCTGTATATTTGGCTGAAAAATGTCCGAGGATCACCAAAAGAGGCAAGATCAAAGATCCGGAATGCGAGTGGGACAAATGGTTCGACATATGGGACATTTCCGTTGCACTGGAAAGGATGTTCTCATCTCCACAGCTTGAAGGACCACCATTGATCTCCGAAATACCAGAGAATATTACCACTCTTGCCAAGGTTCCAAACTATCGTCGTCCTCGCCAGAAGGACTCTGTCATCGACGGATCTTCATCCGTCCTCAACATTGCCGTCAACGGCTCATTAGCCGCCATCCTCTCCATCCACTCGTCTCAGCCTTTGCTGATATCTTCTTCCTGGGCCAGACAATTGTCTGATGATCTTCCCAGGTCCCCTTCTTTGCTTACATATCTACGCGGGCTTTTCAACCCGCGCCAGGTCTTCAACCATGATCTGCTCTACGAGCCCCACAATCCTCTAGCCATAACCACTTTCCTCTCTCCTCCAATCTCTTTTCACTGCTTTGTCATTAAAAATGAAAACGAAAAAAAAACGTCAATTTTCAAACTCTCCAACAACACATCTTCGTTGAGGAAACCTCCTACATCTCCCACGGGTGCGTACCGCCTTGCGGACCACCCGTCCAAGGTCCGATGAGGGACCTTTTCTACCCCTCCTCTGAGGGGTCTTCTCCTGTACATTCTACACCATCCTCCTCATCTTCCTCTTCGTCTGTAAATATTGTCAGTCAATCTAGGAATGATAGGCCAAGGGTAGTACCTAGGAAGAAATCCAAGGGTAGGCAGATCCCTCGTCGATTCCTTCTGGATTTGGCCGCCAGGTGTCAGGCCCTTCTTGCCATCTCCCAGTTGTTAGAAAATCCCATCCAGCTACCCGAAATAGAATGCGAGGGCGACTGTGCATCTGATGAAGGGTATGGAGTCTACGAGATCACGAATGAAGAATGCCCCACTGAAGATGAGGGTGAAGAATATGAGGATGCGGCGGGCGCATACGCTAGCGGAATGAGGAGATTCGACGAGCCGTCAACCGCCGTAGAAGAATCCACCAAAGAAGTCAACTTGGGGACTGAGGAAGACCCTAGGATCATCCTCATAAGTGACAACCTACCACCCTCTGAAAAAAAGGCATTAATTGAGGTCCTCAAGGAATATAAGGACACGTTTGCATGGAGCTACGAGGATATGTCGGGTTTAGATTCAACCTTGGTCGAACACCGTTTAACCCTAAAACCAGGGTCCATCTCGGTAAAACAAAGGTTAAGGCGTTTCCACCCTCAGATGGCTTTGAAAATGAAAGAAGAGGTCGATAAGCTCCACAAAGCCAGGTTCATTAGAGTCGTTCTTTATCCTCAATGGGTGGCGAACATTGTCCCGGTCATAAAGAAAGATGGGAAAGTCAGGATTTGCATCGACTTCCGGGACCTTAACCGCGCGTGTCCAAAGGATGATTTTCCCTTACCTCACATTGATGTGTTGATTGATAACACGGCAGGTTTTGAAACCCTCTCTTTCATGGATGGATTTTCAGGATACAATCAAATTCGTTTGGCAGAAGAGGATCAGGAAAAGACGTCATTCACTACCCCTTGGGGAACATATTGTTACGTGGTCATGCCGTTTGGGTTAAAGAATGCTGGAGCTACTTACCAAAGAGCGATGATGGCCATATTTCATGACATGATGCACATATATCTGGAAGTGTATGTGGATGACTTATTGGTAAAATCAAGGACCATGATGGAACATCCAGAAGTTTTGGCTAAGGTCTTGCAAAGGTCAAGAGAATTCCAATTGAAAATGAACCCGAAAAAGTGTGTGTTTGGTGTGTCGTCAGGTAAATTGCTGGGGTTCATTGTGAGTAAAAGAGGGATCGAGATAGATCCCGACAAAGCCAAGGCTATCAGGGATATGCCGCCTCCCAAGAATTTGAGGGAAGTCCGAGGTTTAATCGGCAGGCTGCAGTTTATTCGTCGGTTTGTGTCTCAACATTCACAAAGGTGTAGACCTCTCTACGAGTTGACCAAGCCAGGAGTAGAATTCCACTAGAATTCTAAATGTCAGAAAGCTTTTGAAGGGTTGAAGGAATATCTGGCTAGTCCACCCGTTCTCATTCCACCTAAACCAGAAAAACCTCTGATCCTTTACATCTCAGTCTTGGATGACTCCGTGGGAGCCGTCCTCGCACAAGCTGATGAAGAAGGCAAGGAACGGGCAACCTATTACTTGTCCAAACTTCTCAATCCCTGTGAGCAGAAGTACACCGGCATGGAGAAAACCTGTGCTGCCCTCATTTGGGTAGTGCAGAAATTGAAGCACTACTTCTTGGCTCACGAAGTCCACTTGATTGCTCGAATGAATCCTATCAAATTCCTTCTGGAGAAAGCCGTCCTTACGGATAGGCTAGCACGCTGGCAAAGTTTTCTCTCTCAGTTCGACATCACCTACATCCAGCAAAAGGCGATTAAAGGTTATGCCATAGCCGAGCATCTCGCTCACCATCCTCTTCCCAAGTTCGATCCCGTCCAATCAGAGTTTCCAGATGAGGAACTAATGTCCATCAACCAATCAGATGAGCCAATGTGGACACTATATTTTGATGGAGCTCTGAATTCTCAAGGGAGAGGAATCGGCGTCGCCCTCCTATCGCCTGAAGGTCTCACATTCCCATTGGCATATCAGCTCAAATTTTCAGTCACCAACAATATAGCCGAATATGAAGCTCTTCTAGCTGGCCTAGGACTCGCTCATTCTTTTCGTATCACTGAGTTGCGAGTCGTAGGTGATAGTCAACTCATCCTTCGCCAGGTACTCACTAAGTATCGCACTCGCGATCCCAAACTCAAGCCATACCAAGAACTCACTGCTGCCTTTGCCAAACTGTTCACAAAACTGATCTTTGTTCATATCCCTCGTCATCAGAATATTCTCGCCGATGCCCTCGCCTCATTGGCATCATCCATAAGGTTCCCTCTAGGAAGATGGTTTAAGTCCATTTCCATCTACAAACTTCACGCCCCTGCAATCGATGATGCTTCCTACGTAAACATCAAAGACAGGATAGCAAGGAAGATCCTGTAGGAAGATATCCTTGAGAAGAGGGAGCTCATGTTGGCAGAGGCCGAAGAAGAACTGGCTGATGAAGAGAAACCATGGTTCTATGAAATTGTCAAATATTGCCAAGATCAGTCTTATCCTGAAGGGGCCACCACAGAGGACAAGAAAGCCATAAGAAGGGTGGCTCAGAAATACACATTGATTGGAGGTCTACTCTATAGGAGGAGCCTTACTGGTATTCTGTTAAGATGTCTTGGTGACGATGAGGTTTGGAAATGTGTAGAAGAGACGCACTCGGGTGTGTGCGGTGGCCACGTAAATAGTCAGATGCTCGCCAAGAAGATCATTCGTCAAGGCTTTTATTGGCCCACTATGGAAGAGGATTGTGCTGTCTATGTCCGTAGGTGTGTCAAGTGTCAACTTCACGCCGATAAAATCCATTCACCATCTTCCTCACTTCATCCAATATCCTCCCCATGGCCTTTCTCTGTAACGACCCGAGAATCCGATTACCGGGAAGGCCCGATAACCCGAGACTCGCACCGCCACCCACGAGCCCGAAGACTCGGAAGGGTTAAAAGGATGGTGTGGAAACTACACAAGTATCACAAATAATTGCAGAAATTAAACAGTTAAAATATTAAGCAGGAAATAAATTAACAATTTACATGGTCCACAATAAAATGACAACAACAGCAACAGTAGTCCACGACTAGTACAGTGATAAGAAAGAAAAGTACAGCTACACGGGGCATCCCCCGGCTCTGACCTCTGGCACTACCTCTGGGCACCCGCACCACGCTGCGCTCCTGACGCGCTCCCCGAAGGTGGCGCCTCACCTGAAACACGGTGAAAACACGCAGGGAATGAGTCTCAGAACAAGACTCAGTAGGGATCACTCGAACCCTACCTCGAAAAATGAGAAACCACTACTCTAGCGGTAGGAAAGTACCTCGGAAAGGAAAGTCCTGTACTCTACAGAACTGGACCCTACGGCACGCAACCGACACACGTGCCACGGTACGAGAAGACCGAAACTCAACGGTCGAACCGTAAAACCCGAAGGTCGGAAACACACGACTGACAGTCTAACACTCCGTACTCGACAGGAGTACCACCCACTAGAAGCACAGCCGGTAGCGTCCCCTGACGTCTTACACCGCACCGCAGGTGAACCGCCTGACGTGGTAGGTCCTACCCGAGGCGCGAACACCGTACAAGTAACCACAAACAAGTGACTAGCTGGGGTCACGCCCGTCGACGTGGGTCCAACCGCCCCCAACCACGTGTGCACACACAGACCACGCGTCCTAGGTCTGGCCCTCTGACCGGTTTTCCCCCGCAGCCGGACTCTGGCTACGACGAGGGGCCTACGGTAACCGGTCCACAAACCGTCTCGAAAGGTGGGTGCCCGTACACCACTCCCAGGTGAGACCAGCACCTCGTACTGGTGGGCTACGACTAGTGGAGGGTCACTGAAGGAGTAGACTCTCGAGTCAACGGAAAATAACGTCCGAAACCGACAACGTGTGGGAATCACCCCACGCACCAGCCCGTCAAACGGTGACCATGGTCGGAAAAGAAACAGACGCATTGCCCACGGTCAAACGCCTAACCGAGGCAAACGGGACTTCCGGACACCAAAGACACGGTCACGGAACTCCACGGGGTGCCCGGGACGCACACACGGCCCAAGGGGAACACCCAACAACGAACAAAATCGCGCTAGGGATACCTAGCGCGACAGGGCATGTCGCGCTAGGGTCCCCTAGCGCAACAAGGGTTGTCGCGCTATGGCCCCATAGCGCGACACGGACCATCGCGCTAGGGATACCTAGCGCGACACGGACCATCGCGCTAGGTACTCCTAGCGCGACAATGATGATCGCGCTAGGGCCCCATAGCGCGACACGAACCGCCAAACTGTTCATCTTCTCCGATGAACGCGCTCGGTCGGGGCAGCGCGACCTCCAAGAACGCGCTACTGGAGTATAGCGCGTTCTCAGTCCGCGGCCGAAAACGGTAAGAACGCCCAAAAAAACCAACCACGCCCCCATACCTCCATAGGAGAGGGGGAAAACAAAGGGGAAGACCCCTGGGGACCCCTAGCATGATTCTAGGCCCTCAAAACACGAATCCATGCATTGAATCTATAGATCGGGCGAGCTCTCCCCAAATCATGGAAAAACCCAAAAACGCTCAAATGATCCCCTCTCGGCCTCCCCGCGGCCTATAAATCACGGAAAAGAACGGCATGAGGCTAAGGAACGTCACCCTACCTCAATGGAGTGAATGCTCCGCCGGATCGATCACGAATCACGAAGAATGCTCGAAGCTTCACGAACTCCCCACGCTTCCCACGCTCGCCGCACGCCCACGAGATCGCCTCACCGTCGCCCACGCGTCCGCGCCGTCGCCCCGCCGCCGTCCGTAGCCGGAGAGGGGCTCGCCACGTCCGAATGGGAGAGAGGGAGAGAGAGGGGCTCACGGTCGCGAGAGAGAGGGAGAGGAAGAAGAAAGAGAAAAGGGAAAAAGAAAAGAAAAAGGATTAGGATTTATAGAAAATCCGAATTTTCGGAAAAATACCGAAAAATAGAAAAATACATTTCTGGAATCCTCTGAACGCACCGATCGCAACGGTACCACTCGTGCCCGGGTGAACGGCCCAGTTAACCCGCAGCGAGCGTCCGAAGGAAAAGCCGAAACACACACCGGGAATCGAAAAACACACGCGGAAAAGCCGCGGAACGCCTCCGGGCCTCCGAAACGACTCCGGATCGCGCCGATCCGAACACGAAAGATGTCCGAAACGAAATTTCGGACACAACAGAGCTGGACGCTCCGAAAACCAGATCCGGAACCCACGAAGAAGGATCCGAAAGGTCCGGGATATTACAGCCCTCCCCCCTTAAGGAATTTCGTCCTCGAAATTGAGAACAACCAACGAGGAAAGAAGAGGAAGACTCACTCAAACAGATACGGGAACTGCTGACGCATCTCGTCCTCATGTTCCCACGAAGCCTCACCACCAGAGTGTCGCTGCCACACGACCTTCACCAAGGGAATGACCTTGTTCCGCAGGCGCTGCTCTCGCCTATCCTCCACGCGGATCGGAAACTCTGGGAGAGAAAGATCTGGAGTCACCTCAGGCCAAACAGAAAACTCGAGCACATGAGAGTCATCGGGCATATACTTCCGCAACATCGAGACGTGGAACACGTCATGCACCGACGCCAACTCAGGAGGTAACTGCAACCGGTAAGTAACCTCACCGATGCGTTCCACAATCGCGAAAGGACCAATATAGCGGGGACTCAGCTTCCCACGCCGTCCAAAACGCATCACCCCCTTCATCGGAGAAACTCTCAAGAACACATGATCGCCTACGGCGAACTCAAGGGGCTGCCGCCTACGGTCAGCATAGCTCTTCTGCCGACTCTGGGCCGCCAACATGTTCTGACGAACCGGTGCACAACGTCCACACATTGCTGCACCAACTCCGGTCCCGTCAAAACACGCTCACCCACCTCAAACCAATCAAGTGGAGTCCGACAAGGACGCCCATACAGAGCCTCATAGGGAGCCATGCCGATGCTCGAATGATAGCTGTTGTTATAGGCAAACTCCACCAACGGTAGGTGATGAATCCAACTCCCCTGCCACTCCAGGCAGCAGGATCTCAGCATGTCCTCCAAAGTCTGAATGGTCCTCTCAGACTGACCATCTGACTGAGGATGATACGCCGAGCTAAATGCCAACTCCGTGCCAAGAGCTCGCTGGAAACTCCTCCAGAATCCAGAAGTGAAGCGCGGATCCCGATCCGACACGATCGAAATGGGAACCCCATGCAACGGAACGATCCGCTCCACATAAAGACGAGCCAACCTGGACACGCTCCAGCTGACCTTAACCGGAAGCAACCGCGTCACCTTCGTCAGCCGATCCACCAGTAACCAAATACTGTCCTGCCCACTCGGGGTCCTTGGCAACCCCACCACAAAATCTGTGGTCACATGGTCCCACTTCCAAGCAGGAACATCCAAGGGCTGGAGAGTACCTCCTGGTCGCTGATGCTCCGCCTTCACCTGATGACAGATCAGGCACCTGGCCACAAATTCGGCGACATCTCTCTTCATGCCAGGCCACCAAAACTGCCTCCGCAAGTTCCGATACATCTTCGTCGCACCCGGGTGCACAGTGTACCTGCTCCCATGAGCCTCGCGTAACACCGCACGACGAACCTGCTCCTCCGCTGGGACGTACAACCTGCCACGAAACCTCGCAGCACCGTCCTCGCCGAGCTCCACATCAGCCATCGCAAGAATCCGGGGCAACTCAGGGTCCGCATGCTGAGCCTCTGTCACCTGACGACGGATAGCAGGAGTGACAGTCAGACTCGCAAGCACTGCCAACCCTCGCTCCTGGGGAATCTTGAGCCTGAAAGATACCTCGGGCACTTATTCCCAGAGCCTCCACTTCCTCAACATCAAGGTACTGACCGCCACCTTCCGACTCAAGGCATCGGCGACGACATTCATCCTGCCCGGCTGATAAGACAGGGTGAAGTCATAGTCCTTCATGAACTCCATCCAACGCCTTTGTCTGAGGTTCAGATCTCTCTGCGAGAACACATACCTCAAACTCTGATGGTCAGTGAACACCTCGAACTTCTCACCGTACAGATAATGCCTCCAGATCTTCAGCGCGAAGATCACCGCCGCCAACTCAAGATCATGGGTAGGGTAGTTCTCCTCATGGGGCTTTAGTTGCCGAGATGCATAAGCCACCACTCTACCATGCTGCATCAAAACAGCACCCAGTCCAACGCCGGAAGCATCTGTACACACCACAAAACCTCCCGATCCAGAAGGTAAAACCAACACCGGAGCCGAGGTGAGCAATCTCTTCAGTTCACTGAAGCTCTGCTTACACTCCTCGGACCAAACGAAAGGTACATCCTTCCGTGTGAGCCTAGTCATCGGGGTCGCAATGCGAGAAAAATCCTGGATAAACCGACGATAATACCCCGCAAGCCCCAAGAAACTCCGGATCTCCGTCACCGACCTCGGCCTCGGCCATTGCATCACAGCCTCGACCTTGGCGGGATCCACGGAAATGCCATCACCAGAAATCACGTGCCCCAGAAAGTGCACCTCGCTGAGCCAAAACTCGCACTTGCTGAGCTTCGCATACAACTGGTGATCTCGCAACGTCTGCAGCACCACACCCAAATGGTACGCATGCTCCTCAGCAGACTGCGAATAAACAAGGGTGTCGTCCACGAAGATGACCACGAACTGGTCCAAATACGGATGAAACACCCTCTGCATCAAGTCCATGAAGGCTGCTGGGGCATTGGTGAGCCCAAACGGCATCACCAGAAACTCATAATGCCCGTACCTCGTACTGAACGCAGTCTTCTCCACATCGGACTCGCGAATTCTCAGCTGATAGTAACCGGACCGCAAATCAATCCGCGAGAACACTCGCGCAGACTGAAGTTGGTCGAACAAATCATCAATCCGCGGCAACGGATACTTGTTCTTAATGGTCACTTCATTCAGCTGCCGATAGTCAATGCATAGCCGCAGACTACCGTCCTTCTTCTTCACAAACAACACGGGCGCACCCCAAGGGGAAAAGCTCGGACGAATGTACCCTTTGGCCAACAGTTCCTGCAACTACGCCCTCAACTCCCTCAGCTCAGCGGGGGCCATACGGTAGGGAGCCTTCGCCAAAGGTCCCGTACCAGGTACAACCTCGATCACGAAATCGATCTCCCGCTGGGGAGGTAATCCAGGCAACTCCTCAGGAAAAACATCGGGAAACTCGCACACCACCGCAATGTCCTCGACATTCGGCTCCATCCGGTCAGACACAACTACAGACGCGAGAAAACCCTGACAATCTGAATCAAGCAATCGACGGGCTCGAATAGCAGAGATAAGAAATCGAGAAGAGGTGGAACGGATACCTTGGAAATAGAAGGTCCTCTTGCTCGGATGCTGGAAGTAGACCCTCTTCATCCCACAATCCACCACCGCTCCATGAGTCTCGAGCCAATCCATGCCTAGAATCACGTCGTAATCCCGAAGCTGCAATGCATACAACCTGCCTGGCATACTCCGCCCATCGATCCACACCGGAACCTGGTCGAAGCAATACGGAGTGACCATAAAGTCACCCGAAGGCAACTCCACTGCCAAATCACAGGACAACTGGGTCACCGGCTCCTCGACGCTCGACGCGAAATCCTCCGAAATAAACGAATGAGACGCGCCAGAATCAAATAAAACCCGAGCCGCACAACCCAAAATCTGAACGGTACCTTCCACGAGCTGCGACGCCACTGCCTCTGCCCTGGTCAAGTGCGTGATCTGGCCACGAGCCCTCTGCCTGCCTCCCACACTAGCTGACCTGGGTAGCGGCGGATACTGTCCCTGTTGCTGCTGCTGCTGCTGGGGAACCTGCTGCTGCGGCGGCCTCTGAGGACAGTCACGCGCCATGTGCCCTGGCTGGTCACACCGAAAACAGATGATCGGCGCCGTGCACTGCCTGCCTGGGTGGGTCCCACCACACCGTGGACAAGGTCCTCGCGATCCACCCACTGATCCCTGACGCTGCAAAGGAATCGGCTGCTGTACACTGCCCGATGAAGCTTGCCCTTGATCCTTGGGCTTCTTACGGAAACCCTTCTTCAAGAACTTCTTGACCTTCGAGCCAAAAGACGCAGATCCTGTCACTGAAGCTGCCGATGCCGGTACTCCTGAACCACCCGACGCATGCTGGAAGAAACCCTGCTGCTGGGTAGCCGACTGCTGGCTGCGACCTGACAAAGACTGCCCCTGGCTGATCGGTCCTCGAGTCCTCTGCATATCCATCTCCAAGGAAATCGCAACACGAGACGCCGTCTCTAGATCAGTGGCCCCATTCGCGATCAAATGGTGCCTCAGCTCCAACCTCAAGCCCTGCACAAACTGCGTCGTCCTCACCCTCTCATGCTCCATGATATGAGGTGCGTACCGATCCAGCTCGACAAATCGGGCCCTATACTGCAACACGGACATGTCACCCTGCACCAGCTCCAGAAACTCCCGCATCCGCTGCGTAGCAACGACGTCTGGACAGTACGTACGCTCGAAAGCACTGACAAAGTCACCCCACTCGACCTGCTCAAGTGGACGAAACTGAAAGGACGTCTTCCACTCGGAAGACCACCACCTCCGAGCCGTACCCTGCAACTGGTTGTAGGCCAACCCCACTCTGTCCTCGGCAGTACTCTTCGCAGAACTGAACACCCGCTCCATCTCATCGAGCCAATCACGAGCCGCATCAGGGTCTGCCTGGCCGCTAAAGTAAGGTGGATGGAACTGCATGAAGTCCCTCACCGCTCGGCCTGGCCCACCCCTAGCTGACGAGCCCTCGACAGCCTCTCCGCCAAACTGCTGAGACATGAGATGGTACATGCCACGGAAGAAATCCTCGGCCCCCGGAGCCCTCGCAGCATCCGCGGCCTCGGTAGCTCCCGGAACTCTGCTATGCTCCTCCTGGTCCCTCTGGACCCCCTGCTGGATCTCCTGACCTCCAGCCGACTGCCCCTGCTGAGAGCGAGAACTCCTCCTCGGCGCCATCCTCGCTCCTGAAGCACAAGACAGAAAACACGGAAACGGCAATGTCAGAATAAAACACGCGGTGCCCAATGCCAGCGTCACCTGTACATCATCGCCATGGACTAGTGGACCACTACAATTACCTATGATTCTCATGTAATTCCACAACCGCGCTCTGATACCAGCTGTAACGACCCGAGAATCCGATTACCGGGAAGGCCCGATAACCCGAGACTCGCACCGCCACCCACGAGCCCGAAGACTCGGAAGGGTTAAAAGGATGGTGTGGAAACTACACAAGTATCACAAATAATTGCAGAAATTAAACAGTTAAAATATTAAGCAGGAAATAAATTAACAATTTACATGGTCCACAATAAAATGACAACAACAGCAACAGTAGTCCACGACTAGTACAGTGACAAGAAAGAAAAGTACAGCTACACGGGGCATCCCCCGGCTCTGACCTCTGGCACTACCTCTGGGCACCCGCACCACGCTGCGCTCCTGACGCGCTCCCCGAAGGTGGCGCCTCACCTGAAACACGGTGAAAACACGCAGGGAATGAGTCTCAGAACAAGACTCAGTAGGGATCACTCGAACCCTACCTCGAAAAACGAGAAACCACTACTCTAGCGGTAGGAAAGTACCTCGGAAAGGAAAGCCCTGTACTCTACAGAACTAGACCCTACGGCACGCAACCGACACACGTGCCACGGTACGAGAAGACCGAAACTCAACGGTCGAACCGTAAAACCCGAAGGTCGGAAACACACGACTGACAGTCTAACACTCCGTACTCGACAGGAGTACCACCCACTAGAAGCACAGCCGGTAGCGTCCCCTGACGTCTTACACCGCACCGCAGGTGAACCGCCTGACGTGGTAGGTCCTACCCGAGGCGCGAACACCGTACAAGTAACCACAAACAAGTGACTAGCTGGGGTCACGCCCGTCAACGTGGGTCCAACCGCCCCCAACCACGTGTGCACACACAGACCACGCGTCCTAGGTCTGGCCCTCTGACCGGTTTTCCCCCGCAGCCGGACTCTGGCTACGACGAGGGGCCTATGGTAACCGGTCCACAAACCGTCTCGAAAGGTGGGTGCCCGTACACCACTCCCAGGTGAGACCAGCACCTCGTACTGGTGGGCTACGACTAGTGGAGGGTCACTGAAGGAGTAGACTCTCGAGTCAACGGAAAACAACGTCCGAAACCGACAACGTGTGGGAATCACCCCACGCACCAGCCCGTCAAACGGTGACCATGGTCGGAAAAGAAACAGACGCATTGCCCACGGTCAAACGCCTAACCGAGGCAAACGGGACTTCCGGACACCAAAGACACGGTCACGGAACTCCACGGGGTGCCCGGGACGCACACACGGCCCAAGGGGAACACCCAACAACGAACAAAATCGTGCTAGGGATACCTAGCGCGACAGGGCATGTCGCGCTAGGGTCCCCTAGCGCAACAAGGGTTGTCGCGCTATGGCCCCATAGCGCGACACGGACCATCGCGCTAGGTACTCCTAGCGCGACAATGATGATCGCGCTAGGGCCCCATAGCGCGACACGAACCGCCAAACTGTTCATCTTCTCCGATGAACGCGCTCGGTCGGGGCAGCGCGACCTCCAAGAACGCGCTACTGGAGTATAGCGCGTTCTCAGTCCGCGGCCGAAAACGGTAAGAACGCCCAAAAAAACCAACCACGCCCCCATACCTCCATAGGAGAGGGGGAAAACAAAGGGGAAGACCCCTGGGGACCCCTAGCATGATTCTAGGCCCTCAAAACACGAATCCATGCATTGAATCCATAGATCGGGCGAGCTCTCCCCAAATCATGGAAAAACCCAAAAACGCTCAAATGATCCCCTCTCGGCCTCCCCGCGGCCTATAAATCACGGAAAAGAACGGCATGAGGCTAAGGAACGTCACCCTACCTCAATGGAGCGAATGCTCCGCCGGATCGATCACGAATCACGAAGAATGCTCGAAGCTTCACGAACTCCCCACGCTTCCCACGCTCGCCGCACGCCCACGAGATCGCCTCACCGTCGCCCACGCGTCCGCGCCGTCGCCCCGCCGCCGTCCGTAGCCGGAGAGGGGCTCGCCACGTCCGAATGGGAGAGAGGGAGAGAGAGGGGCTCACGGTCGCGAGAGAGAGGGAGAGGAAGAAGAAAGAGAAAAGGGAAAAAGAAAAGAAAAAGGATTAGGATTTATAGAAAATCCGAATTTTCGGAAAAATACCGAAAAATAGAAAAATACATTTCTGGAATCCTCGGAACGCACCGATCGCAACGGTACCACTCGTGCCCGGGTGAACGGCCCAGTTAACCCGCAGCGAGCGTCCGAAGGAAAAGCCGAAACACACACCGGGAATCGGAAAACACACGCGGAAAAGCCGCGGAACGCCTCCGGGCCTCCGAAACGACTCCGGATCGCGCCAATCCGAACACGAAAGATGTCCGAAACAAAATTTCGGACACAACAGAGCTGGACGCTCCGAAAACCAGATCCGGGACCCACGAAGAAGGATCCGAAAGTTCCGGGATATTACATTCTCCATGTGGGCATTCGACATCATTGGTCCCTTAGGTGATCCCAATTCCCTCACCAAGCAGAAATCTTTCATCCTTACTGCGACGGAATACTTCACCAAATGGGCCGAAGCCGAAGCTTACGCGGAGATCAAGGCGTCAACAGTCTGCAAGTTTATCATGAAGAACATTCTCGCCAGATTCGGCGTCCCAAGCACGATCGTCACCGACAATGGGCCACAATTCATTTCTCAGGACCTACAGGACCTCTGCAAAAGGTACGCAATTGCGTTGCATCATTCATCGCCTTATTACCCACAAGGTAACGGTCAAGCGGAGGCCACCAATAAAACATTGCTCAAAATCATCAAAAAAACCTGCGAGTCTAGTAAGTTTTCAGACTAGCCAGAAAAGCTTATCGAAGCCCTATGGGCCTATCGCACCTCAATCCGTACCCCCACCGGGCAGACTCCATTTGCCCTCACTTATGGTATGGAAGCGGTAGTCCCGTACGAGACTCTGATCCCTTCTCTCAGGGTACAATTGGATGAGGAATTTCCCCTCGACGATCGTCGTAATTCACTCCTCGCCCAGTTGGAACTCTTGGATGAGAAACGGCTGGCCGCCGCCGAACACGCGCGTGTGTATCAAAATAGACTCGCTCGCTTTTACCAAAAGAAAGTCGTTGAGAGAAAATTCAAAGTCGGTGAGATGGTCGTAAAAAGAATTTTTGTCAAACCTGGAGGGCCGCGTTCTAAGCTCCAACCCAATTGGGAAGGACCATTTGTAATTCAAGCCGTGTACCCTGGCAACGCCTACAAGCTAATCAACGCCGAAGGGACCGAGTTATCCCACCCTTGGAATGAGCTTTATCTTAAGAAATACTACCCTTAGCACAAAACAAAAAAAATGAATGATGAAAAGATAAAAAACATCAAAAACAAGGAAATATTGAAAACCACTAAAAATATGGAAAATTCAAAATGCCGATGCCTGGCAGGCACCATGTAGTTAAGTCCCTGCATCTAACCCTCTTGTTAGGATAGGGCCCATTAAGGCTTGGTAGGCACCGGGTCTTGGTTCGCCAGAACCGTGGAGACCCCTGTCCGGCCACGTCAGCCTATGCTCGCTCGAAGGAAGCTAACATGTGTTCACTTATGTATTTTATTCAAAAAAGTTGGTAGCATCACCTACGGTAGGGCCACACCTAGAAGATTTCCGGAAGCTGTAATCTTTATTCTTTTCTCTTCGACCAAATGAGACAGTCGGCGCCCTTAAAACGCTGAGCATGAGAAACCGAAACTCAAACCCCAAAGGCAAGAGTAGGACCCATTTCCTCGAGCATCGATCAGAGCACGAGAAGAGGGCAGTGTCCCCGCAGGCATACGAAGAGGGAGCCCACCAACGTCAAACGACTATATCTCCCTCACAGAAAGAAATACAAAATCAAAATCAAGAGAAAAGCCTGGTCGTGACCGTGCCTGGTACGATAAACGGAACCCCTCAAAGCAAAAGTCTGAATCCACAAAGGGGGGCCGTGGAATGTAAATGCTCGAGATTTGGTCCGAAGTTGTCCGAAAGGAAAGAGTTAATGGGCCCTTATTCGCTCGCCGGGTTAACGGCTTTGCCGGTCCTCTCAGGAGGTTTATCCCCTACGCTCTTCCTTCTCCCTCTAAAGATCAAGGTTCGATGGAGTTTCTGAAAGGTGAAAACTGCCCAGGGTCTGCGACCTTATTTTAATATACACATTTTGGTTGCCTACTTTGAAAAGCAAAAGCTATCGCTGCGAAGGAGTCTCTGTGTTTCTGGCTGGTCAAGACCCCTGTTTACCACCTTGATGTCTTCTTGTTTAACCTCGGGCTTAGGCCAATGCAGGCGCGTCACCTATGGGTGCGACGGCGTCTGATTCCGGGTCAGCGTCGCGCGGTTGGTCGTTAGGGTTCTAGGGTGTTCCATCTTATACCATCTAGAGTTGTGAGGAAACAGACCCGGGTCGGGCAAATCATCTACCTCAAACACCTTTTGGGTGAATCCCTGTGGTCGGAAGCAACTGGGAGCCTAAGCATGGCATGACGGTATTGTCATCAGGGTAAGTCTTAGCCGGCGGGATCGTCATTCGAGGGGTCTAGAGGCCCAAATCAACCTAGATGTGCACTTAAGATACTTGGGAGGTTAGTAAGAAACCCCTGTCTCACGTAGGTTAGGTGCCATTTGGGTGCTTGCCGGGCGTTAGCAATAAAAAAATTGAAATGATAAAAGCACAAAAAATGGGAAAAGAGAAATGTACATATTTGCAAACAAAAAAATCTTTTTATGATGAAACAAAAAAATATCAAATATAAAAAAAAGAAAACAAATCAATTTTGCATGATTACATTTGCGTGCAGCATCTCACTTTTTAATATCGCTTGCATTCGTGTGCTTGCCTGTCGCATTTATCATCACCGCATCTTTCCCTTGCCTTCGTTAAATAAAGGCTTGGCCCCTTGACCAGTTATCAAGAACAGTCACAGTGACCATTTACTTATTGAGCAAGGGGCCAAGTCAGAACAGAAATTCTGATTTGTTTGTTTCAGTGATATGTGCAGGGATTCAGGTAACTGAAGCAAAGGTGAAAAACAAACAAACCAAACCTTGTGTTTTATTCCAAAAAAAAAAAAAACTAAAAAAATTTACATCAAGTTCCGCCCTCTCTCTCTGCATTACTCGTCCCACTACTCTCCGGGCAAAACACTCTCAAAGGTGCTACCCAACTACGAAAAGCGGTACTCCTGCCGCTCTGTACTCCTCTTCCTATTCCCACATCCCGGCGTTGATCCGCGGAAGCAGCAGAGAAGCTACCAACACGAAAGCCACGCTCTCGTGCTTTTCGGTAGCGCTCCTCACCATCTCTCAGCCACTGTTCAGCAAGACCAAGGCCGATTCGGAGTTCGAATAGTTGGGCCTCCATGGCCCTTCGCTCCTCCCTTTCAGCCAAACTGTTGGCTCTTTCTCTCTCTGCGTTTCTTTCCCTATCTGCCCGTTCTCTCTCACGGTCTTCCCTCTCTAACTGGAGAGTGATCCTCAGTTCCATAGCATCCCTGGATGAGTCGTCATCAGGATGACGCCACAGTTCCCTCTCCAGTTCTGCTATCATAGCCTCCTTATGCGCAGCTTGGGCAAGCGCTTCTTCCGTCTTCTTTTCCTGCCGAGTGTACCATCTCAGATACGCGATAAGGCGTAAACAAAGAGAACTCAACGCTGAAACTTTTACATGTATACGGAGCATTCCTTCTGCCTCCGCAGCACGCTGCGTGGCGTGAGCAAGTTGCTCATGAAGCGAGTCAAGTTCTGAGGTGGGAATCCACAAGCTGGAAGAGGCACCACCTACTCCCATCGTTGGGGAGGCTGCGCCAATCTGGGCATGCTGCGACCATGTGAATTAGCAGCCAACATCTGGAATCTGGGGTTTTAACTAGGAACGTACTGTACACCTACCAAGGCGCTCGTAGCTCCGCGGGCATCGCCCAACTGTTGTTCCACCTCTGCCAAGCGAGTTCGTAAATTCGCTATCATGGCATCCCGGACATCCTGCAGCCTTACAAGTCAGCATTTTTACCAAAAAAACCAAGAAAAGGAGAAAGAAGAGAAGAGAAAAAGGGGAAACCTACCTCCACAAGTCCCCGGGGTTGGAACCGTTCTGCATACTTTGTCCTATATAGACGCAAGTAGTCCTCGCTGTCCCACGCCTGTGATTCTACAATCGTGCCACCCCGTTGCCAGTCCTCATACTGTTCGGGGAATCGCACGCGCCAGTCAATGCAAGTCGCCGGTCCCCGCGTCTTTCTCCCGACACGAGGTGGCGCAGCTGAATCCACCCATTCTTGAGCCAGTCCTAAAGTCCTCATAACTAATCGTAGCCGAAGCGGCTCGATTTCATTCAGGCAGTGCATCCATAGTTCCCGTCCGAACCGGGCACGACTTGCTAGAACCCACGGCTGGTTGGCATCGACCATGTCTGAGTAGGGTCTCCAGTTTACCATCGCCGTAGGGAACTCCTGTAGCTCCCGCCTTAACACCATCAGTTGGTAGGTTAGGGGTGCCGCACTCATGACGGGTTCCCACCACCTGGCTAGCGGCACCATCACAGGTCGCCAATGTCGAGCTCTCCCCATAGGGAGGTAATAATAACTCCATAGCTGCTCGGCACAGGTCATCAGCACCTTGCGAAAATAACAAAAAAAATACAAAACAAGCAAAACCAAAAAAATACCTGGATGAATGGTGTGAAACCACTCACAGTCATCTCACGATCCGTTTCTTGGAATAGGCCTGCAAACAAGTGTGCCAGCATGGCGGCTCCCCAGGCATAATACCCTACTCTTTCAAGGTCTGACAGCAGCTCCAGGAAGCAACATTGGATACCATCCCCTTTCGAGCTCAGTACCAATCTCCCCAAAAGGAAGAGGAGAAATCTCCTCAAATCTATGTTACATCTTTCCCAGTTGCCGAAATCTGTGCAGTACACGGCACGGCATCCTATTTCCATCCTTTCCATGAACTCTTCTGAGGATTCGTCGTCCCGCCGACGAGTGTCGGTGAGCCCTAATGCATCCATGAGGGACGCCCTAGCTACCGACCTGTTTTTCCGACCATCTAGGTCCAAACCTAGTAACTTCTGGGCACCTTCTCGGTAGTCCGCGTAAGTGACTCCGGTCACTGCCTCGCCCTCTACCTTCAGGCTTGTGATCCGGACCACATCCTCCAAGCTGGGCACCATGTGCCCCCAGGGCATCAGGAATGCCCGGCTCACTGGGTCCCATCTCTCACACAAGGCTTGGATCAGGACTAGGTCAAGTTGGATCGGCTCGATCCGAAGGAAGGTACCAAATCCCATCACGTCTAGCCTCGCCTTCTGAAAATCTGGGAGGCCCCTGTACGCTGCTACTACCAACTCCCATAAGATTTGTGATTTCATCACAACCTACACATACAAGGAATGGGGGTGAGGTTTGGTCAGAAGAAAGGAAGAAAAAATGAGAAAAGGGCAAGAAAACTTGGCTTACGAGTTGTGATTGGGCCCTTTCGCTGAAGTGCCCTTCAAAGTCTGAAAGCCTCCTGGAACTACTACCACTGGACCTGCTTCTCTTCGAGGAATGGGAAGATTCGCCCTCCATCCAACTCTCAGAATTTTGAACTCCTCCTCTCCCGTAAGAACTTGTGCTCCTCGAGTTATTCCTCGATATACCTGGCAAGATAAAAGGGACAAGAATTTGTAGAAATGGAAGGAGTGCGGGCCAAGATTACCTCCATCACCTGTCGATGGTAGCCCTCGCAATAAGACACCGGCCAAGCGGCCCCATGTGTCGCTTCACCGCTCGCACAGGGTGATTGACTGGACGAAGAAAAGGACGAATAGCCCCTATGTTGTCTAGGGATACCCTATCATGTTTTGGAGGACGCCCGCAAAATTTGGCACAACATCCGGGAAAAGGAACTAGGGCCGTCAGTATTGACTTCGACGGCAGATTCCCGTGGAAAATGGTCACAACAGGACGTGATTCTCCGCTCGAGGCGGAGTCTCAACAGATCCGTCACATGGGAACAGTGCAAAGGAGAAGAAGTGTAGGGAAGAAGGAACGCACAAGAGGACAAACAAGCATCAGAAAATCAAATCACTCCATTCATAATTCTACATAAGCTGTCATAAGCACTACAATCATAAAGAGGTGACGGGTCCACTAGCCCGCCAATCCTCACCATCACTCGTCTCTCTGGGCACTCTCCTCCTCTCCCCCGAGGTGAGGGTCCCTCAGAAGCCTCCGGGATCCCCGTGCAGTAGCACCTGCCTCGCCTCTGGGCGCCTGCTCCGCAGCAGTGACTCGCTGCTCCTCCCCTGGCGTGGCGAAGAAGCCACTGGCGGCAAAGCGACCGGACTGGCGGAGTCGCTCCCCGAACTCTCGCGCTCTCTCGTAGCGCGTCTCCATCCCTCCTAGCCTCTGCACGACGGCCTGAAGGCCCAGCTGGAGCTCCCTCACTTGGGCCTCCAAGGCCCTCCTCTCGGTCAGATCCCGCTGTCGCTCAGACCTTCTCTCGGCCTTCTCTCTCTCTACCTCTCTCCTCATCATCTGCAGAAGAACCCTTAACTCCAGGATGTCTGGAGAAGGTCTCTCCTCACCACGATGCCGCAGCTCCGCTACAGTCGCCACCCAGGCGTCACGCTCCTCTTCCGCCCGGGTCGCACGGGCCACCGCACCGGCAAGTTGCTCCCGGAGGGAAGCAATCTCGAGAAAAGGGGCCGAGGAGCTAGAAGATCCGCCAGCCGCTCCCACCGTCGCTGTCTGCTGGGCACGCTGGAACAAAATAAACAACGGCCGTCAGTGAAACTCCAAAATCTGAAGTTAAAAGGGCGGCACGTAACTTACCAGGAGCGACAGCTCATGTTGAGCGATGGCCAGTTGCCGCCTAGTCTCTGACAGCTGGGCGCGCGAGCCGCCGATGCCACGCGTGTCCCCAGCTTGGGGAAGCCCCGCGTAACTCTCTCTCTGCCGCCGCAGGAAGTCGGCACTGTCCTGCACCAGTACACCCCCTTGCTGTCCAGGGAGACGTACGGGCCAGTCCTCGAGCCTCGCCTTGCCGCGACTCTCCTTCCTGACGCGGCTCGGCTCGTCCGCACTCGCCCACTCATCGGCCAGGCCCAGGGTCCTTGCCATGTCCTGCACCAAGAAAGGGGTCCCATATCAGTCAAAAGGAACGCGTCCCCTGTCTAGGACGCGTCCATCATTTAAGTGCAACACTTGCCGAACCCTTTCCTCCTCGCGCGGCTCGCTTCAAAACCCAAAATGAATTAAAAGAGGAAGAGATCGGAGGACCTACCGGACCGTGTTCACCTCCTCCCACGCCATCGGGCCCCTCGGGTCCCTCGGGGGCCCGAAGCAGCCCTTCCTCCTCCATGGACGCCGTTCCGTGCTCGGGCGCGTCCCTCCTTGGGCGAGGAGTTCCTCGTCCCTCTCCACCTTCACCACGGTCGGGCCCACCGAACTCCATCGATCAAAAGAGGAGGAAGACGAAAAAGGGGCGAGCGAGTTTCGGCGGAAGGCGGGCTCGTTTGCGGGTAAGGCACGGGAGAAGAAGGACCACCCGTCGCTTTAAATTTGAAATCAAGGATTAAGACGCGTCCTCGCGCCTGGACGCGCCCAAAAGGGGAAAAAAAGGAAATAAAATCCCCCCGTGTAAAGCGTAATTCCCCGCTGTTCAGGGCAAGGTCTCGCGGAGCGTGCCTCAAGGGACAACTCAGTGCAAAAAAAGAAAGTGTGGGAGAGAGAAAAGTACACACAACACAAAAGCCATTTCCATTTCATATAATAGCCGAAAGTACATCATACAGTGAGAAGAGTGACGTACAAGCAACTCTCTAACTCTCACCGTCACCCTCCTGGTCATCTCCTTCCTCCCTCCTCTGACGGAGATCCCTAGGGGGCCTCCGCGACCTCTGTGAACCCTGAGAAGCCGTGCTCGCCTCGCCCTGCGGTGGCACTCCAGCCTCGAAGGCGCGACGACGCTCCTCGGCCGAAGAAACCAGGTAGCTGCCCATGGAAAAAGAACCAGACTGACAAAGTCGCGCCCCGCGTTCCTTCGCCCTCTGGTACCGCTCCTCGCTCTCCCGAAGCCTCCCCTCCGCCGTGCCAAGACTCAATCGGAGCTCCAGCAGCTGGGCCTCTAGAGCCCTCCTCTCGGTCTGATCCCGCTGTCGCTCCTCCCTCTCTCTCTCTCCCTATCCCTCTCCCTCTCTCTCTCCACGCTCTCCCTATCCCTCTCCCTCTCCTCTCTCTCCCTCATCGCCTCTCTCCTCGACAGCTCGAGGGCGATCCGCAGATCCACTACGTCGCGAGGAAGCTCCTCAGCCTCCCGTCGCCGCTCCTCCTCTAGCTCCGCAATCCGGGCGTCACGCTCTGCCACCCGGGCATCGCGCTCCTGCTCAGCACGAACAGCACGCGCCAGGGCCTCTCGGATCTCGGCCACCTGTCAAGGCACGCATGCACCGTAAGAGAACAGTGATAGAAGGAAAGTAGCTAGAAAAGGGTCGCGGCCAAGCAAGCACTCACTCGAGCCTCGCGGTCACGCTCGGCCTCCTCAGCCCGAGCCACCGCGTACGCCAGCTGCTCCTGGAGGGCAGAAACCTCCGGAGGAGGGCCCCGCGAACTGGAACCCGCTCCACCAGCCATCGCGGCTGCCGCTGTCTGGTGGGCCCGCTGAAACACGGGGCAAACGTCAGTCAAAGGCTAAGCATCAAAAATCCAGGTCACAAAAAAATGCATTGCATAAACTCACCAGGATCTCCAACTCCTGTCGGATGGCCACCAACTGTCGTCTGGCGTCCGCCAACTGGGCCCGCAGGTCGGCGATCATGGTATCACGAGCATCCTGCATTACACATAAGTTAGTATCCCATGCATATACATATAGAAAGGTGGAGCAGTTTCATTTCACTTACCCCTGCCATACCACCCAAGGAGAGGCGGTCCCCGTACGTAGCTCGGTACCGTCTCATGTAGTCTGTGCTGTCCTGTACGTGGGACACTACTGGGACCCCGCCCTGCTGCCAGTTCTGGTACTGTGCTGGGAAGCGCGTACGCCAGTCCACGATCTTCGCCTTCCCCTTGGTCTTCCGCCCAATGCGGGCCGGCGCATCTACGTCTACCCACTCCTGGGCCAGCCCCAACGTCCTCATGACCAGTCTAAGCCGCAGCGTCTCAATCTCGTTCAGGCAATGGACCCACACGTCCCGCCTGAAGCGAGGAAGACCCGCTACAACCCAGGGCTGGCCAGCATCGCCCATGCCCAGGTAGGGCCTCCACACCACCTGCATCACCATACATACATTATGTTAGTTACCATTCAGTCACATGCATAAACACAAAAAAATCATACGCATCATACCATGGCCTCAGGATACTCGCTCAGCTCCCGACGAAGTGACGCCAGCTGGTAGCCGTGGGGTGCTGCAACCACTACCGGCCTCCACTGTCGCGCCAGAGGCACGACCCTCCTGTTCCCATGCCAACCCCCCCTGCATGCAACACCGCGCCGCTTCATCGGACGCCGCGACCCACGCACCACCGCCGCTACCGGTCCTCTCGTCGCCGCGGACGACCACCCCGCGGACTCCTCATCGACCACCGCAGCTCCACCGGACGGTCACCGACTATCGTGAAGCCACCACGACCAGCCGCCTGCTGCCGTTGCCGCTGTCACCGGTCTCCCTTTGCATGCCCGCCGCGGACGCCGTCGAGCACCCCTGCCGACCGCCGCTCGCCGCGAGCCCGCCTCCGCGAGTTCCCCCGTCGCCTCTCTCTTCCTCTCTCTATCTCATTCTCTCTCTCTTCCACCTCTCCCGATCGCGATCTCTCTCTCTCCCATCTTTCTTTCTCTCCTCTCTCCCGCGATCTCTCTCTCCCTCTTTCTCTTTTTTATTTTATTTCCCCCCTCTCTCTCTTTCTCTCTCTCTCTTCCCCTCGTCGGTTCTCTCTCTCCCTCCGTCTCATCCTCTGTCTCCTCTCTCTACCCGACCTCTCTCCCACGATCTCTCTCTCTTTCTCTTTTGTCTTTTTTATTTTATTTATTCTCTCTCTATTTCTCTCCCTCTCTCACAGTCCCTCTTTCTCTCTTTCCCCTCTCTCTTACCCTCTCTGCTCTCTTTCTCTCGATCCCTCTCATCTTTCATTTTTTTTATCATTTTATTCCTCCCCCCTTTCTCTGTCTCGATCAATTCTCTCTCTGTTCCCTCTCTCTCTCACCCTCTGTCTTTCTGTCACGTCCCCCCTCTCACCTCTTTCTCTCTCTTCTTTTCCCCCTCTCACCTCTCTCGTGACCCCCTCTCTCTCCCTCTCACTTCATCTCTCTCCCACTCCCCTCTCTCTCTTTTGTCTTTTCTCTTTCTCTCTCTCTCTCGCCAGAAGCTTCCCCCTCTTTCTTTCTGCTCTATTATCCTTCCTCACGTATTCTTTCCCTTCGTATATATCATATACATATATATATTATATATATATATATCTTATATATATATATATTTATATATGTATGTTCATATGGATATGTGTGTCTATATATAAATATACACACACACATATATATATATATATATATATGTGTGTGTGTGTGTGTGTGTGTGTGTGTGTGTGTTTAAATATATATATTTATAAGTATATATATGTGTGTGTTTATATATGTACATACATATACCTGTGTATATTAGTAAAATATATATATATATATATCATGCATAATTACTCTCGTATACATATATATGTTTACATATATATGTGGATAGTTATATATATCTATGTAAATATTGTTTATTTTTATTTATATTAGTCTTATTTCACCCATTTTGAACGTGTAGAAATAAAAGCGGCCCTCGGCCCTGTTAGCGCTCCCGCGTGTTCCTATACACGAGGAAAGCCGTTTCGTCCCACCGCTCGCTCGCCCCCGTGCTTGCATCGCCATCAGCGGCTTCGTTTTTCACTCTTATTATTTTATTATATTTTCAGTCTATTATCCAGTCATTAGTGTTTTATCTTATGAATTGTCATTATATCATATCATCTGTTCTGACTTAATTGCTCTTTTTGTGTTTGTTCATTTTGCAGGGTAACCACTCAAAAGCCCCCTTCTTCGACCTGTCGAACGAAGTGGAAGAAGGAACCCGCGCAAATCCCGCGTCAAAGGCCAAGCGATCAATCAACCAGTTCGGGGCCCACGATCCCTGGCGATCACACCACCAAACGCGTGCTTGTAGTAATTTTTACTTTATGTCTATAATACCTGCGGATAGCTAAATCCCGGGTCTGTTTGTACTATAATCGATCGCGGTGAGTCATTTCACCGTGGTCATTTATTTTCCGCACTTTCTTTCTGTACTTTATTATATTGTTGTTAAAATCCCGCACGGATCAATATCCTGCGGCGGTCTGTTTACTGTTTATATTCATGTTATTGTTATTGTGTGAGGAGTGATATGCCGTTCTAAATTTCGAGTCAACGTGTGTATTCGTGTCCGTCAACTTCTACTACTTAGAGTCCCAGGTTCACACTCGGTATATAGAAAGCTGTCCTCGGAATGGTAGGTCACGCCTATCGGGAAGGGGTTCAGTTTGCGTGAGAGAGTCTTCGGATCCCGTTCCCCACCCTGTACCGAGCGTCCGGTAAGTCTAGGCTCCACGTCCCCGTACAGAGTGACCTTTCAGGTCATACTCTCTACCATCTTTCCTACATCATCCTTTTTACGCACGCGTTTTCATTTTCATCATTTTTTACTCTTTCACTCAGAGAGGGAGAAACCCCATCTCTCTCTCTCAATCCACCACGTGACGCGTTCACATCTCTGGCGATCACGGTGGGACCTGCTTTTTACTTTCTTGGTTACCCATAAACTTTCGGCACCCACGTGTGCCCTTCCTTTTGACACCTACGCGTGTCCCTCCTCTCGGCACCCACGTGTGCCCTTCCCTATTGCGCCCACGTGCGCTCACTTCCCTCGTGCACCTCGTGCACTCCCCCGGTCCTTTGTGGTTATTTGAGAGGTTAACGTTGTCTCGTGCACCACGTGCACTCCCCTCCATTCGGCGCCCACATGTGCCTCTCCATTTAGCACCCACGTGTGCTCTCCTCTACTCGGCACCCGCGTATGCCCCCTCCATTTAGCACCCACGTGCACTCCCCACTATTCGGCACTCACGTGTGCCCCTCCATTTAGCACCAACGTGTGCTCTCTTCTGTTTGGCACCCACGTGTGCCCCTCCATTTAGCACCCACGTGTGCTCCCCTTTACTCGGCACCCACGTGTGCCCTTTCTTATTACGCCCGCGTGCGCCACATCATCCCCCTCGTGCACCACGTGCACTCTTATAGTCTTTTCTGTTTTTCCAAGTGGTCTACGTGTTTCGGAAAGAAGAACGGCTATATCTTACTCCATCTGTTCATTGTTGTTATATCCTTGTTATATCACTGGTATTTCTGCTATATTTGTGTGTTCTTGTGTGTTACATTTCTTTCATTCAGTATTGCATTTCATGCATCTACCCCTTCATTTTACTTTTCTAAGGATTAACCTTTCTCGGTGAAGGAAGGACTCTCCGTCGGGAATTCCTCTCGACGGACTAGGATTTCCTCCATCGGGACCTCCGTAAGTCCCCGACATCGAAGGATTCCCTCTTCGTTCACTGGGCAGGTTGTACCACTGAAGTACCCCGAAGTTAGTTACCTATCCGTGGTGAGACGAGTGTCCCTAGTTGACACGGCGGTAAAATCAAGGTGTAACTAGGATTTTTGCAAATTTTGTGTGAATATTTATATTTGTTAAAAAGACAAAAAAAGAGGTAAAACAAAAACAAAAAAGTGGCGTAAGATCATCCACTTGTTTGGTAATCTTTGATATTTGTCTGCTGGTGTATGCTTTTACGTTATGGAAAAATTACAAAAATGGCCCACGATTCTCTCGAAGAAAACCAATCAGGACGTGGTCAGTCAATTGACCCACGTGTCCACGCAATGGACTCAGGCCCTTCTCGTGAGACCTCACAAGAGGTCCCCGTTGTTTCACGGAAAGTAGCCTCACCTCAGGACATCTTTTCCCTGTTAGGTGTCCTCGCCAGTACGCAGCTCAGCCCTGAGCAACTTCTAGCCTTTCAGGCTATTTTAAAGGGGAAATCTATCGCTCCCCCTCCTCAGGAGTCAACTCCGGCTCCCACATCCTACCAACAGCCGCTCCAGGCTACCACTTTTCCATCATATGTACATGACGTTCCTTCTTCCTCATTTCAAGAACAGGCGAGTCAACAGCCTGCCTCTTACCAATCTCCCCTTCCACAATCTCAAGCCCCTGTCATCCTCCATACGGTACCCCAAACGGGTCCGTCCACTAGTGGGCCACCATACCCTTCTGGTTCAGGATTCCCTTCTCAGGCCCTTGGCAGGCCCTCTCAGCCTCAGTGGCAGGCCCAATCTCTACCTGCTGAGGACCTCACTCAGTCCCTCCTCAACAAATACAATGAAATGAACGAGGAGTTCCGAAATTTCAAGAAAGAGGCACATGGGAAGTCTGTCCCTGACATTTCCCTGCCAAATCTCCCCATATTTCATCTTTATCCCTCCGAAATGCCTACATACCGTAGGTATAACGGCACGGGAAATCCTTATATTCACATCAAGGATTTTATGTATGAATCTTCCTCATGGCAGAACGATCCAAAATCCCTGGCTTACCTTTTTCGGAAATCATTGGATGGTCCCGCCCTAGAATGGTTCTATTCACTAGAGCCGAGTGAGGCTGGAGATTTTGAAATTGTCAAAGCCAAATTCATACAGAAGTACCGGGATAGGGTCGGTCCCTCCCTTTCTATCACCGACCTAGTTGCTGAGAAAATGAGGTCAGATGAGGATTTTGTCAAGTATGCTGATAGGTGGAGGTCTCTGGCCGATAAAATAAAGGATACCCTTTCAGAACCCGAGCAAGTCAAGATGATTGTGTCTAATGCAACCTCGCAGTTTAGACACATTTTAGCCATGAATAAGCTTACCACGATGGAGGAACTTTATGAGAGGGCTCGGTATATCCAGACCCAATTAAAAGATTCTCTCATCATGCACATGTTTGAACCTCCAAAGCCAAGGGTGTTTAAGAAGACGGGCACTGGTGTCCAAGGAGGGACAACTGAGGGAGTCGTCATAAACGAGCAAGTGAGTGTGCTTAGCGGCCCCAACCAACCAGTTAACCCAAGGCCTCCTCAGGTTTCACGACCTCCCTTTCAACAAGGTCCACCTCTTTATCGTCCTCCACCCCAAAATAACCCCCTTCAAAACAACATGCCTCAACCCTTTCATCCCCAGCAACAACAACAACAACCGCAACCTCAGTATCACCAAGTTCCACCCCCGGGAAATTACGGCCCACCACAACAACGGATGAGGCCCATTGGACCCAAAAGAGCCCATTATCCACCATTGCCCGAGCCATTGCCGGACATTTTTAATGCCCTCATGGCTGCCAACCTACTTACTTTGCCCAAAGAAAAGTTTGCATGGCCCCCAAATGCTGATACCTCCAGGTACTGTGTCTATCACAGACAGCCGGGTCATACAGTGGAGAATTGTTTCAACTTCAAAGATTACATTTACGACATGAATGATCTCGGTGAAATCGATTGGGATAAAATGAGGCGATGCATCGCCACCCTAAAGGCCAGGAGACCTCCGCCTAGGCCACAGTTACCACAACAACCACATCAACAACAACAGCCTCAGCAGGCCCCACAACAGCAGCCTAATATGGGCATCATCCATAACCCGCTTCCAGAGCACCAACAGCCCAACTACCAGGTTAATCCGATTTCCTCCTTCTCGGAAGTTGGAAGAGAGCAAACCTGTCGTTTAGAAAGCACCTCTGTCCTTGCTACCAGTCATACCACCAATCAACCTCCTCGTCTCCTTCGAACATCGTCTTCTTACCATTCAACCCCCTCACAACCCCTATTTGGTCCTTCTCCCGTTCCACAGCCATCACGCCCTCTTATTCGTACCCCTACCGTCAATTCACCATTAGTCCATCACCAAAGGCCATCTCCCACTCCTTTTTCACCCCTCAATCCCCTGATCACTTCTTATTCCCCTAATTTACCATCTACCTCTATCGCACCTT
Organism: Amorphophallus konjac; assembly: GCA_022559845.1. NCBI lineage: Eukaryota > Viridiplantae > Streptophyta > Magnoliopsida > Alismatales > Araceae > Amorphophallus > Amorphophallus konjac. Next base: position 196,881 of record JAHNEJ010002127.1, on the reverse strand, counting down.
TACCTTCACCTTCTAACCTTTTTACCGCCCATTACCCGTATGACACACCATCCACCTCTACCCCCATTGAACCTCCTCCTCCACCATCTAAACCTCTTATCATTCACCGTTCATCTGAGGTCCCCTCTACTTCCACTATACCCCCTCCACTATATAAACCCCTTATCGTCCATCATCTACCCCAAGTCACCTCCGTTTCTAATCTACCTCAACCTTCTAAACCCCTTATCATTCACCGTTTGTCCGAGATTTCCTCTACTTCCACTATACCCCCTCCACCATCTAAACCCCTTATCATTCACCGTTCGTCCGAGATTTCCTCTACTTCCACTATACCCCCTCCACCATATAAACCCCTTATCATCCACCATTCACCCGAGATTCCCTCTACTTCCCCTATTCTTTCACATTATAAGTCCCTTATCATCCGTGATTCACCCGAGATTCCTTCTACCTCTACTATACCTCTACCAACCAAACCCCTAATCAAAACCCCTACACCCATCATAACCCCTATCCCACCAACCATTCCTTCATTATTACCCCTCAAACCCTTGTTAAAGTCCACACCCAATACCATAGAGGTGCAACGAGAGCCACAAGCAATGGTGCTCCGGAGTGGAAGGATGTTCCACCGGGTATTTCCCCATAATAGTCAGGCCCCTGAACAATCTCAGCCCCAGAAAGATAAGGAAGAGCAGTCAGAAGAGTCCATCCCTGGGACCCAGTATGACTTGTTAAAGCATCTGGATAAGACGCCTGCCCGTATCTCCATCCTTGAGTTGATCAAAAGATCCCCATCTCACCAAGAAGCTTTGAAAGACTATCTTCAAAAGGTTATGGTGAACGAGGATCTCCCTGTGGAGAAAATCTCGACAGTCCTGACGCCCACTGATACACAACCGCCTATCATGTTCCATAATCACGAGCTTGCCCCCAAGGAAGCTCGAAAATATGCATTGTGCATTGCGGTGAAAATCAATGGCGTGTCATTGGATCCGTGCCTAGTGGACACGGGCGCGTCTATAAATGTGATTTCCCCGAGTACTCTCCAAGTATGTGGGGTCCATGAAGAACAACTCATGCCTTCCTCAATCACAGTCACGGCCAACGACAACAGTAAGAGGCCGCCAATGGGGATGATTGCCCTCAATGTAGAACTAGGTCCTGTATCAGTCTTTACGGAATTTTATGTCCTTGATATGGATCCCACTTTCAAGGCTATACTAGGCCGTACCTACATTGAAGCTATGAATGCTGTACCATCCACCAGTCATCAGTGTTTGAAATTTCCATATAAAGGATGGGTTATCAAGGTAATGAGCATGCCCATCTGTTCTACGGTGGATGCTATCAACACCTCTTTGCCTTCGGTCTGGCCGACTCATCGGCCCATACTATCCTTGTTGGATGTGTATGACCCCTGTCGTGCTCCCTTCACACAACAAAAGGCATTCCTTGTGTTAAACTCACGTCTTCCCTTCCGCTCTAAAGGATGGGAGATTATGAGAAATATTAGCTACCAAGATGGCAAAGGTCTAGGGGCACAACTGCAAGGAAGGCTGAGACCACTCTAAAAGATAAAGCCAATCCATAGAGCTGGCTTGGGTTTTAAGGGGCCATTCGAATCAGACGGCAAACCCCTCACTTGGACTTTATCCTCGCATTTCAAAAAGGGGCCCATCGTCCAGATGGGAGATCCTCCACTGGAATCACCTGGGGGGTCACGGGATATATTTTTAGCTCAAGGATGTTTAAGGATTCCTAAAAGAGGAAAGATTGTCCACCTGGATTGTGAATGGTATAAATGATTTGACATACCAGATATATCCATTGCACTGGAAAGAATGTTCTCGCCTCCACATCTAGAAGGGTCGTCTTTGATCTCCGAAATGCCAGGGGACACCACCACACTTGCCAAAATGTCAAACCCTCCTCGCCAAGAGGATGTTGTCATCGACGGGTCATCACCCGCCACCAATATTGTCACCGACGGCTCATTAGCCGTCATCTTCTCTACCCATCTATCACAGCCTCTGTTGCTGTCTCCTTCCTGGGCCAGACAGTTGTCTGATGATCTTCCCAGGTCCCCTTCTTTACTCATATACCTACGTGGGTTTCTTAACTCACGCCAGATTTTCAATCACGATTTGCTCTACGAGCTACACAACCCCTAGCTCTAATTCCCTTTTCACCGCCTCCAATTTCTTTGCATTATTTTGTTATTAAAAATGAAAACGAAAAAAAAAAACGTCAATTTCCTAACTCCCCAACAACACATCTTTGTTGAGGAGACATCCTATATCTCCCATGAGTGTGCCCCGACGTACGGGCCACTCATTCAAGGTCCCTTGAGCGACCTTCTTTACCCCTCCTCTGAGGGGTCCTTCCCTGTACATTCTTCACTATCCTCTTCAGCTTCTTCTTCTTCTGTAAATAGTGTGTGTCAGGTTAGGAATAAGTCAAGGGTAGTGCCCAAGAAGAAATCCAAGGGTAAACAGATCCCTCGGCGATTTCTTTTAGATTTAGCCGATAGGTGTCAAGCCCTTCTAGCCATTCCTCAATTGCTAGAAAATCCTATCCAATTGTCGGAGATAGAATGTGAAAATGATGGTATGATTGATGAAGGGTACGGGGTTTATGAAATCACCGATGATGAGTACCCCGTTGAAGAAGATGACGAAAAATATGAGGATGCGGCCGACGCATATGCTAGTAGAATGAGCAGATTTGACGAGCCGTCAGCCGCTGTAGAAGAGTCTACCAAAGAGATTAACCTGGGAACTGAGGAAGACCCTAGGATTATCCTCATAAGTGATAATTTACCATCATCTGACGAAGAGGCATTAATTAAGGTTCTCGAGGATTATAAGGACACGTTTGCATGGAGCTATGAGGATATGCCAAGATTGGATTCTACTCTGGTCGAGCATCGTCTCACTCTCAAATCAGGATCCATCTCGGTAAAGCAACGGTTAAGACGTTTTCGCCCACAAATGGCTTTAAAAATGAAGGAAGAGGTCGACAAGCTCCACAAAGTTAGGTTCATAAGAGTCGTCCTTTATCCTCAGTGGGTCGCAAACATCGTCCCGGTCATGAAGAAAGATGGAAAGGTGAGAATTTGTATTGACTTCCGGGACCTTAACCGTGTGTGTCCGAAGGATGATTTCCCTTTGCCTCATATTGATGTGTTGATTGATAACACGGCAGGATATGAAACCCTTTCATTCATGGATGGATTTTCTGGATATAATCAAATCCGTTTGGCAGAAGAAGACCAGGAGAAAGCCTCATTCACTACTCCCTGGGGAACTTACTGTTATGTGGTCATGCCATTTGGACTGAAGAACGCTGGAGCCACTTACCAAAGGGCTATGATGGCAATATTTCATGACATGATGCACATATATTTGGAGGTATATGTGGATGATTTGTTGGTAAAATCCAAAACTAGGGCGGAACATCCTGAGGTCCTTGCAAAGGTGTTGCAAAGATCCCGTGAATTCAATTTGAAAATGAATCCAAAGAAATGTGTGTTTGGTGTATCATCTGGCAAATTATTAGGCTTCATTGTGAGCAAAAGGGGTATTGAGATAGATCCCAATAAGGCTAAGGCAATTAGGGATATGCCACCCCCGAAGAATTTGAGAGAAGTTCGAGAATTAATCGGGAGGTTGCAATTTATCCGTCGCTTTGTGTCGCAACACTCGCAAAGGTGCCGGCCCTTCTACGAGTTGACCAAAGCAGGGACCAAATTTTGTTAGGATTCCAAGTGTCAGAATGCTTTTGACGGATTAAAGGAATATCTGGCCAACCCGCCTGTTCTCCCTCCACCTATTCCAGATAAGCCTTTGATCCTATATATCTCGGTCCTAGACGACTCTGTGGGAGCCGTCCTGGCACAAATCAATGAGGAAGGCAAGGAACGGGCAACCTATTACTTGTCCAAACTCCTCAACCCATGTGAGCGAAAGTATACTGCCATGGAAAGGACCTGTGCCGCCCTTGTGTGGGTGGTACAGAAATTGAAACATTACTTTCTGGCTCACGAAGTCCACTTGATTGCTCGGATGAATCCTATCAAATTTCTCTTGGAAGAGTCTGTCCTTACTGATAGGCTAGCACGTTGGCAAAGTTTTCTATCTCAGTTTGACATCACCTATATTCAACAGAAGGTAATCAAAGGCTATGCTATAACCGAGCATCTCGCTCATCACCCTCTCCCCAAGTTTGACCCTGTTCAATCAGAATTTCCAGATGAGGAACTAATGTCCATTACCCAGTCTGATGATCCCATGTGGACATTATATTTTGATGGAGCTTTGAATTCTCAGGGGAGAGGTATTGGCATTGTCCTTTTGTCACCTGAAGGTGTCGCTATCTCAGAGGCATTCCAGCTCTCATTTCCAGTCACCAACAACGTGGCTGAATACGATGCTCTTCTGGCAGGTCTGAATCTTGCCTATTCCTTATGGGTCACCGAATTGCGAGTCATAGGTGATAGTCAACTTATCCTTCGCCAAGTGCTCACCAAATATCGCACTCGCGATCCCAAGCTCAAGCCATATCAAGAGCTTACTGTTGCTTTTGCCAAACTGTTTAACAAGTTAGTCTTTGTCCATGTTCCTCGCAATCAGAACATTCTCGCCGACGCCCTTGCTTCGTTGGCATCGTCATTAAGGTTTCCTCTAGGCAGAAGGGCTCTATCCGTTTCCATCCATAAGCTTATCCTCCCTGCTATTCATAACCCTTCCTATTTAAGGGTTCAGGAGGAAATGTCAAAGATGGCTCAGGATAGAGAAGTTGTTGAAAAGAGGGAAATTATGTTGGTCGAATTGGAAGAAGAATTGGCTGATGAGGAGAAGCCATGGTTCTATGAGATTGTTAAATATTGCAAAGACCAGTCTTACCCTGAAGAGGCAACAGCAGAAGATAAGAGGGCCATAAGGAGAGTTACCCAGAGATATACATTGGTTGGAGGATTGCTATACAAAAGAAGCCTCACTGGTGTTCTCCTAAGGTGTCTTGATGATGACGAGTCCTGGAAGTGTGTAGAGGAAGCACACTCAGGTGTGTGTGGTGGCCATGTGAATAGCCAGATGCTTGCGAAGAAGATCCTTCGGCAAGGCTTTTATTGGCCCACCATGGAGGAAGACTGTGCTGTCTATGTCCGTAGGTGTGTCAAGTGTCAACTTCACGCCGATAAGATTCATTCCCCATCTTCCTCTCTCCATCCAGTATCCTCCCCATGGCCTTTCTCCATATGGGCATTCGACATCATTGGTCCTCTCGATGATCCTAACTCCCTTACTAAACAAAAATCCTTCATCCTTACTACAACGGAGTACTTCACCAAATGGGCCGAAGCTGAAGCTTATGCGGAAATCAAGACATCAACTGTTTGCAAGTTTATTATGAAGAACATCATCGCCAGGTTTGGCATTCCAAGAACTATCATCACCGACAATGGGCCACAATTCATTTCTCAGGACCTTCAGGACCTCAGCAAAAGGTATAAGATTGCATTGCATCATTCATCACCATATTATCAACAAGGCAATGGCCAAGCAGAGGCTACGAATAAAACACTGATCAAAATCATAAAGAAACCTTGTGAGTCTAGCAGATTCTCGGATTGGCCAGAGAAGCTTATCGAAGCTCTATGGGCCTATCGCACTTCAATCCGAACTCCTACTGGGCAAACTCCGTTCGCCCTCACTTACGGGATGGAGGCGGTAGTTCCGTATGAGATTCTGATTCCCTCTCTGAGAGTACAATTGGACAAGGACCTTCCCCTCGATGAACGTCGTGATTCTCTCCTCGCCCAGTTGGAACTCTTAGACGAGAAACGTCTGGTTACTGCCGAGCATGCTCGCGTCTACCAAAATAGACTCACACGTTTTTACCAGAAGAAGGTTATTGAGAGAAAGTTCAAAATTGGTGAAATGGTAGTGAAAAGAATTTTTGTAAAACCTGGCGGGCCACGTTCTAAGCTCCAACCCAATTGGGAAGGACCATACGTGGTTCAGGCTGTACATCCTAGCAACGCCTACAGGCTAGTCAATGCTGAAGGAGTTGAGTTATCCCACCCTTGGAATGAGCTTTACCTTAAGAAGTATTACCCTTAGATAGGTGTACATACTGTCAAAGACAAAAAAAATTGAAAACAAAAACAACAAAAAAATGAAAGATAATGAAAACCACAAAAATTTGTATATAAATCAAAAAAGGAAAAACCAAAAAAAAATAGAAAATTCAAAATGCTAATGTTTGGAGACCACCATGGAATCAAGTTACTGCATCTTACCTTCATGTCAAGATAGGGCCCGTTAAGGCTTGGTAGGTCTCAGGTCTTGGTTTGCCAGAACCGTGGAGACCCCTGTCCGACTAGTTCGGCTTATGCCCCCTCAAAAGAAGGCAACATACATGTACACATGTGTTAAATGAAAGATCGGTAGCACCGCTCATGGTGAGGCCTCACCCAGAAGGTCTCCAGAAGGCTTAAATCTTTATTCTCTCTCTTCTCGACCGAATGAGACAGTCGGCGCCCTTAAAACGTTGAGCATGGGAAACACGAACACAACCCTTAGGGTGAGAGTAGGGCCCAATTCCTCGAGCACGGGTCAGAGCACGAGAAGAGGGCAGTGTCCCCGCAGACATCCAAGAGGGATTCCATAATGTCAAAATACTATGTCCCTCGCAAAAATCTGTCAAGAAAAAAAATCATAAAAAAAGAACAAAATCAAAGTCAAGTGAAAAGCCTGGTCGTAACCGTGCCTGATTCCACTAAATGAAACCCCTTTGACTGAAACTTAAATTCTACACAAAAGGGGCCATGAGATGTAAATGCTCGAGATTTGGTCTGAAGTTGCCCGAAAGGAGAAGTTAAGTGCACCCCTACTTGCTCGACGGGTTAACGGTTTTGTCGGTCCTCTCAGGAGGTTTGCCCCCAATATTCTTCCTCCTTGCCCTGAAGATCAAAGCTCAATGGAGTTCCCGAAGGGTGAAACTCGCCAAAGCCTGCAACATCCTTTTAACACAAACATATGGTTGTCCATTTTGAAAAGCAGAAGTCTTTGTCGTGAAGGAGTTTCCGTATTTTTGGCCGGTCAAGACCCTCGTCTACCACCTTAATGTCTTCTTATTTAACCTCGGGCTTAGACCAATGCAAGCGCGTCACCTACGGGTGCGACAGCGTCTGATTCCGGGTCAGCGTCGCGCGGTTGGTCGTTTGGGTTCCAGGGTGTTCCATTATATACCATCTAGAGTTGTGAGGAAATAGACCCGGGTCGGGCAAATCATTTACCTCAAACACTTTTTGGGTGAATCCCTGTGGTCGGAAGCGACTAAGAGCCTAAGCATGGCATGATGGTATTGTCACCAGGATAAGTCTTAACCGGTGGAATTATCATTCGAGGAGTCTAGAGGCCCAAATCAACCTAGATGTGCACTTAGGATACCTGTGAGGTTAGTAAGAAATCCATATTCTCATGCAGGTTAGGTGCCATATGGGTGCTTACCAGGCATTAGCAACCGACGAAGTGACGCCAGCTGGTAGCCGTGGGGTGCTGCAACCACTACCGGCCTCCACTGTCGCGCCAGAGGCACGGCCCTCCTGTTCCCATGCCTAGCCCTCCCCATCGGGAAATAGTAATAGCTCCACACCTGCATCCATCATACATCATTAGTACAATAATTACATATTTAACTGTGGGAATGCATAAATAAAATGTTTACCTAGAGGAAAGGTGCGAAGCCGCTGACTGTCGTCTCCTTCTCCGAAGTCTGGGAGAGATCAGCAATCAAATGGGCAAGCAGAGCCGCCCCCCACGCATAGTGTCCCACTCTGTCCAGATCCGCCAAGATCCCGAGGAAACGGCAGTGGATGCCATCCCCTTTCGTCCCCAGCAGAAGGCGGCCCAGGAAGAAGAAAAGAAACCTCCGAAGGTCTAGATCCACCAGCTCCCTCTCGCTCGGATCCTGGGTGAAAGCTGCACGAGCATCCCCCTCCAGTCGAGCCAAGAACTCTGCTCCAGTCTCGCTAACCCGCTGACGCGGGTCGACGAATCCGAGCGCCTCCATGATCTCCACTCGGCCGACTACCCTGCTGTCTCTATCAGTCACGCTCGTCTCTAACCACAGCAGGTCCAGGGCACTCTCTCGGTAGTCGGGGTAGGTGACCCCGCTGACTGCCTCTCCGTCAACTCGTAGCCCGGTGATCCGAGCCACGTCCTCCAGTGACGGCACCATGTGCCCCCAGGGCATCAGAAACGCCCGGCTCGGTGCGTGCCACCGCTCCCTCAGTGCCTGGATAAGAGGAAGGTCGAGCCGGAAGGGCTCGATCCTAAGGAAAGCTCCAAAGCCCATGGCGTCCACACGCGCCCTCTGGAAATCCGACAGCCCACGGTATGTTGCCACCACCAAGGACCAGCTGATCCGGCCCTTCATCACGCCCTGCAAACCACAAAACCAACAAAGAACACATCAGCATCATGAACAGTAATAAACAATAACACTGTATATATATACTACCTATTCTCTTTATTTTATTTTTACTTTTAAAAATAAAAAAATATAAAAAAATAATAAAATAAAAAAATATTTTTATTTTCTTGTGGACGCGTCCAATGCCCTGGACGCCTCCTCCCAATTTCCTTTTTTTTTTTTAGAAAAAAACCCAAAAATGGCCAAAACAAAAATTATTAATAATATATATATTTTTATGGAGGCGTCCAGGGCCTAGGACGCCTCCTTATTTTTAATATTATTTTATTTCATTTTCTTATTTACGAAAATTAATAAATAAATAAAAAAAAGAAAAAGAAAACATGGAGGCGTCCAGGTCCCTGGACGCCTCCTTCTCTCACTACCCGCCTCTCTCTCACAGCCTCTCGCACACCCGTTTTAGCCTATTGAACCACAGAGTGAGGATTCCGAGGTACTTACCGGGTCGTGATCGTCCTCTCCCGCGTCACCAGCATCCGCAGCAGCCTCCGCGGCCAGGAGAGGCACCTCCATCCCCTCCTCCGCAGCAATCTCCTCTGCTGCAGCCTCCTCGGCATCATCCCTCAACCTCCTCGCACGACGAGCCAGTCGTTTTCGCTTCCCTGGACCCTGACTCGATCCTCCTCGCTCCATGGGGACTAAGAATAGGTCGTCTGGGTGACTGGGTCGTCAGATTGAACAGTAAATGAGCAAAAGGGGGGGGGGGGCAGCCCTTAAATAGGAATTTCATTTTTTGGGGTGTCCAGGCGCCTGGACGCCCCCATTATCAGTCCGCTCCCACTTCATTTCAGTCCACTTCGATACCATTCCACTACGTGTCGCTCCCTTGCAAAGCAGACGCCAAGGCGGGGCAGCTGTAGACACGCCATTCTTGACGTCTCATAGAAAGTCTCATATTACTATACGACGCCCCGCGATGGCCTACGCATTTCGAATCGCTCGAGTGCTTCCTTTTCCTGAGTCTTCTTCCGCCTTTTTCGGCATCCGGAATCATCTCGTCACGGCATTCGGACGGCATCAACACCAGTCAGACGCATCAAAAGGTTCCGGAACCAAGAAGGGTGTCTACCGGGCGGCTGCCGACGCCTAATCCGAGGACCCGGGTGGGTCTTAATGGGGGCGTCCAGGCCCCTGGACGCCCCCATAATTTTAATTTATTTTATTATTTTCTCAGGGCCCAAAATTAAATTAAATATATATATATTAATGGAGGCGTCCAGGCCCCTGGACGCCTCCATAAAAAAACAAAAATAAAAAATGTGTAAAATGCCAGTTGGCATAGAAAAAATAATAAAAATAAATAAAAATAAAAATAATTAATGGAGGCGTCCAGGCCCCTGGACGCCTCCATAAAAACAAAATATAAAAAAAGTATAAAATGCCAGTTGGCATACAAAAACAAAATAAATAAATAAATATATATATATATATTAATAGAGGCGTCCAGGCCTCTGGACGCCTCTATAAAAAACAAATAAAAAATTAAAAATGCCAGCCCTATCATAAAACGACAAGAAAACCAATAAAATAACATATTTTTAGAGGCGTCCTGGCCTCTGGACGCCTCCATAAATTCCCTCACGGGCGCTGCCCACCGAACGACGGTTTGTCGTGTGTGAAAAAAGCCAAATTTAGAGACGTCCAGCTGACTGGACGCGCCCATTTCTGAATCACGAGGCGCCGCTCACAAAACCACGCGTTGTGCCAAACCGCGTGCGGCCGTCGTCGGTTTTCGGTGGACCTGTTAGAGGCGTCCGGGACCCTGGACGCCCCCATAAAAGTATTCTAAAAAAATCGATAAAAATAGAATAAAATATTATTTCGGCCCTGATGGAGGTGTCCAGGGTCCTGGACGCCTCCACCTTCCGGAGCTCTATAAATAGAGGCCCACCCCCTCAGTTCTGGAGGAGCTAAGCAGTGATCCGATAGGCTGCCGGAGCCCAGAGGCTACGGAGTCATTTTTCTAACCCGTGGGGTCTTTTGTAGGTGGAGGTTCTGCCGGCTTCTCGGGTGCCCACGCTCGCGAGAGGAAGGTCGTCTTCATCCACCGCGCTTCTACGTCGTCCCCACGCTGCCGGAGCTCCGCCGAATTTCACCACCGGCACATCCAATAAGCCAACTCTTTCCTTTTCTTCGTAGTTCTTTGCATTCATCATCTCGCATCCATCATCTCATTTTCCTCCTACTCGAGTCCGAGAGGGGTTTAAAAGATAACACCAACCAGGTGTGTGTCTTCCCGTTATTTCGTCATTTTTATTGCAAGGATATGAATACTACACATTCATCTTTCTAAGCCACTTGTCATTTGTTTGTCGTTGTTTTGCAAGGGTAGCCGAGGAAAGCCCTCTCCGTCGGCCGGCCGGAAGGAGAGGAAGAAGCAACCCGCCATCTCCCGCTCTTGAGGTAGGCGCGATCACTTTCTTATTTTGGGGTCTTTCGGCCCCTGGCGATCACATTTTTTCATCGAGGCCGCGGCGAGTCACTTCCCCAATGGCCGTTTAAATTTCTATTCTCATATTCTCTTTATATCCTGTTATATTTCGTTTATATCATCGAGGCCGCGGCGAGTCACTTCCCCAATGGCCGTTTAAATTTCTGTTCTCATATTCTCTTTATATCCTGTTATATTCTGCTCATATCATCGAGGCCGCGGCGAGTCACTTCCCCAATGGCCGTTTAAATTTCCGTTCTTACATTCTCTCTATATTATGTTATATTCTGCTCATATCATCGAGGCCGCGGCGAGTCACTTCCCCAATGGCCGTTTAAATTTCCATTCTTATACTCTCTCTATATTCTGTTATATTCTGCTCATATTCTCGAGGCCGCGGCGAGTCACTTCCCCAATGGCCGTTTAAATCTCTGTTCTTATATTCTCTTTTATATTCTGCTATATTCTGCTCATATTCTCGAGGCCGCGGCGAGTCACTTCCCCAATGGCCGTTTCAATTTTGGTTATTTAATTTCTGCACCATTCCCGTCCCCCCAAGGTCGCGGCGAGTCACTTCCCGCTATGGCCGTTTGAACCCCATATCTTGCTATATTATACTTGTCCCGCTCGCCCCGCCGGAGCAATCTCCCGTGGTGGCCCCTTCTCTCTCTTCTCTCATCTCTGTGTTGCAGCAAACAGCAAAACAAACAAAAAGAAGAGCCCGCGCGCTCTCCGCATCCTCTTCCTCGCACCATCGAACTCCGAACCGCGTGACGTCGCTCACACTCTCGTCCAAACCGGGCGCGGCTCATCAAAACCCACGGTTGGTCAGCATCGACCACCCCTGAGTAAGGTCTCCAGTTCACCTAGATTAGATTGTACATATTCTTTTAGCTAGTCAAACGTAGAAGTAAAAAAAAGAACTAAAAAATAATAAAAAGAAGAAAAAAGAATCCTACCATCGCTGCAGGGAACTCCTGCAGCTCACGTCTTAACACCATCAGTTGGTAGGATAGAGGTGCTGTACTCATAATGGGTTGCCACCGTCACTGGTCGCCAATGCCGAGCTCTCCCCATCGGGAGGTAATAGTAGCTCCATAGTTGCATCATCATGTGCCATTAGTGCCTTAAGTGAACTATTGGGAAAACACACAAAAAAATGAAACAAAAATCACATGGATAAATGGTGTAAAGCCACTGACAGTCACCTCACGGTTTGCCTCTTGGGACAGACCTGTAAACAGATGTGCCAGCACGGCAGCTCCCCAAGCATACTGCCCTACTCTCTCCAGGTCTACTAGCAGCTCTAGGAAGCGACAGTCGATGCTGCCTCCCTTCGAGCTCAGTAGCAATCTTCCCAGTAAGAAGAGGAGAAATCTCCTCAAATCCATGTTGGACCTTTCCCAATTGCCGAAATCTGTGCAGTACACAGCACGGCACCCTCTTTCTGTCCTTTCCATGAATTCTTCCAAGGACTCATCGTCCCGAGGACGAGTATCAGCAAGTCCCAATGCCTCCATGATGGATGCATTGGCTACTGATCGGTTCTTCCGACCGTCAAGGTCCAGTCCTAACAGTTTCTGGGCACCTTCTCGGTAGTCCGCGTAAGTGACTCCGGTCACTGCCTCCCCATCCACTCTGAGGCTTGTGATGCGGACAACATCTTCCAGACTGGGTACCATGTGCCCCCAGGGTATCAAGAATGCCCGACTCACTGGGTCCCATCTTTCGCGCAATGCTTGGATGAGGACGAGGTCGAGCTTGATTGGCTCGATCCGCAGAAAGGCCCCAAATCCCATCACGTCTAGCCTGGCCTTCTGGAAGTCTGGAAGACCATGACATGCGGCAACCACTAGCTCCCAGGAAATGTGCGATCTCATCATGCTCTGCACATACACAAGAACTGAGCAAAGGGGAGCTTTGCAAAGGAAGAAAAAGGGAGAAAGAATGAAGGAAGATATGACAAAGTCCAACTTACGAGTTGTGATTGCGTCCTCTCACCGAGCTGCCCCTCGACTTCTGAGAGTCTCATGGAGCTGCTACCAGATCTACTCTTTTTCGAGGAGCGGGAGGACTCACCTTCTGCTCTGAAGCTAGACTCACCCTCCATCCTGAAAATTGAGCAACTCTCACTACCTCCCCTTCTTGCAAACTTTCACTCTTCGGATCAGCTCTCACGACTCGGGTGCTCTCAAGTCGAGTGAAAGAGGAGGTATTTATAGGATTGGAAGGAAGGTGATCTAGATCTATCACCATCACCCCTAGCAACAGCCTTTGCGACAAGTCACCCCCCTTACTGTTGCGGCCACTCTACCATGGGGAGTGATCGATTTGCGGGCGTGATTTGTTGACTTGTCGTCCTTATTCGGTCCAAAGATTCTCCGCGTTTATGGTCCTGTTGCATCTACTTTTAGAGCAAACAAGCAAATTGGGGACATTTATGCGGGAAAATAGGGCCAAGGGCCGACGTTTTTGAAATTGATGGTAGATCCTTTTGAAAAATCATGGCCACGGTACACTCGCGTGTCACTTCGCCATGTGAAGTGAATGGAGTAGAGCTGTGATTGTTGACCCGCCACCCCTATTCGGTCCAAAGATTCCCCGTGTCCCTTGTCCTATTGCGACTACTTTTAGCGCAAGCAGGGAAATGAGGGACATTCACGTGGAAAAGAGCACCACGGGTTGATATTGTTGAAGTCTGATGGCAGACTCCCTTTGAAAATCATGGCTATGGTGAGTCACCACTCCGTGTTTTAAGGCGACATCTCGTCGAGCATGTCTCGCAAGAACCCATGTGGTAGAAAAGATCTATAGAGCAGAAGGAACGAACGGGCAAGCAAGTTGCGTTCAAACCAAGCCATTTCATTCACATATCTATATAAGGGTTTGTGCCCGTCATGAGGAAGGAGTGGGTGTACAAGCCATTCACTAATCCTCGTCACCCTCCTGGTTACGTCTCTTTTCTCTCCAAAGGTAATAAGTCCCTCGGAGGCCTTCTATAGTCTCGTGATGCAGCAATCGCTTTGCTGTGCCATGCCTTTCCATCTGTTCTGGCGATGCTTTTCGTCGTCCTCCTGTTTCTCTCGCGACCCTGATGGCCGTGAAGCTCTTGAAGCTGAGGATGCTGGTTGAACTCCCCTCTGCTCTGCCGAAAGAGACTGTACCAGCTCCGGGAGCTCTCTTGACGCGAGCTCCAATTCCCCTCCGATCTGCGGAGCAAGTGACGTGTCTGGACGCTCTTCCTCTCAGAGTTCCATCTCTTGGGCCTCCTGTGCTGCTCTGTCTTTGCCTTTCTCTTCATCTTCTCTCGCTTTACCTCTCTCCTCGCCACTTGGAGAGAAACATTTAGCGTCAAGGCATCTCGGGGTAATCCCTCATGTTGTAATTGCTCTGATCTTTCATCTCTTATTCTGTGATGGTCAGCTGTCGCTTGGCGTCTGCCATCTTAGCCGCTTACGGAAAAGGGATGAAGGAGATTCAAAGCATGTGCAAGGGCATTAAGGCCTTATTTCATTCCAAAATGAGGACTACACCAGGGGTTTAGGCACTTCGGGCCTCAAATTCCCCAATTGGGTTACATAAGCTTTCCACAGTTCCATGTCCTCATTTACAGACACCATTACCTTCAGTGAAACACTTGCCTTCCATGATGCTTTAATTGCCTTCACATCGTTTGCATCTCCCTCCGTACCTAGCTCTCTCTTCCTCAGAGGAGGAATTTCAGATAACATTGGGAATGAATGGCGAGGGAGGCCGATCTGAGTATAACACCGATGTGCATTGTACAGAGCAAACTCAGTCGCGCCGACCAGCTGCACTTCCGCATCTGGGAAAGACCTCGTGAGGAGTTCACATGACAGTAAACATGTTGGCGCATAAGTGAACATGTTCTGCATCATAGTGATGTAGTGATTCCTCCAGTCTTCGCGTTTCTTCAACCAAGGAGCACGATTTACCACATTACCACTAAAGCCTAACACATCGGCTATGTGGTAAAGTGGACTTTGTTGGAAGATTTTTGAGGTAGTCGTCATCCCCTCGTGGTGGTCAAATTTGAGATGCAAGTGAATCCAGCAATTTAGAAGGAGTATGCAACCGAAAGGAGGCTTACCCATGCTGGAAGCTGTGAGACCGCTGTAGAGATAGGCAAGGATGGCGGGCCTCACTCTCTTGCCATCCCAAATCCCACAAATGGCGCTCAATTGGTCCTCCTCCACTATGTTGTCTGTATAAGGAAATAGGAGAGCTCCCGCTAAGCAGATTGTGAACCCCTTCATCAGTTTTTCCAGCTGATCATCACTTGTCGATTCTTCCAGGGCACTCATGGTCCATTCCGCAAGCTTTTGTAAGTTAATTCCCTGTCGAGTTTGGACCGCCTTGATAGCCTTCGATGGCATGAAACTTCCGAGAACTTCCTCAGAAGTCACATTTTTCAGCATGCGCGAGATCTTTATCTTGCCATCCTTCTTAAATCTCTTCAAACCGAGCAGCAACTCCACCTCTTCAAGAAGAATTGTTGCTTCAAAAGTGGGGAAAATGAAGGTGTGAGTTTGAGGGTGCCAAATTTCTACCAGTGCACCCATGGCTGCCCAATCCATGTAGATCTTGTCATAGTGTTTGGCGTGAATCACTAGTCCTTGGAGATGCCATTTTGAAATCACAGCTCTCATGCCAATGGTCATATTCGAAGTGAGCTTCGATAGCCAGGGCAGCTCCGAGAACTTCCTTGGGCCCGGGAAGAGAGGATATGGCTGAAAAGGAAAGGAAATGTCGAGAAGGTGAAGGAGAAGTCATACAGAAACTAGAAAATGAGTCAACTCACCAGTCCTGAGTGAATTCTTTCACTTAGATGCCCTTCAAGGTCCCTAAGCCGTTGGATCTCATTGCTAGCCCTGCTTCTCTTCACGGGACGCGAGGATTCGCCTTCCATCTCAAGTCAAAGGGGCTAAGATCACTCTTTCTCTCCCTTGCTTCTCTTTAGGGAATTCGTGCTTGTACTTCTTCCTACTTCGCATATGAGCTACTTATAGAATAGAAAGGAATCAAGGTCGTCATCAACAGTTTGTCGTGTTATGATTATTAATCCTGTATGATTGGTCATGTTATGATTATGTCTTGTCATGATTATGTTCATAATTCTATCTTGTCATGATTATGTTGATAATTCTGTCCTATCATGATTGCCTTAAATAACTCTGTCTTCATGATTGTATTTTGTTACCGTTGTGAAATTGTTCTATGTAAATTTTAAAGAAAAAAGGAAAAAAAAGGAAAAAAGAAAACAATGGATCATCCCCTCCCACATGTACATCTCCGCGTTATGTCCTGCATTGCATTTAGTCCGAGCCGTACGGATATGACGTTAAGTTGTGCTAGAACGTACGGACAGGCCGTTAAGTTGTGCTAGGATGGGGACGACGGTTCCGTTCGGTGTGTCGATAAACGGGCTCCGGCTCATTACCGACTCATCGAATCGGTGTCCTAACTCAGTCTCCACAGCTTAACGATATTATCATAGGCTGGTTGGTCTCACAGTGAGAATCATTCACTTAAGTCGATTGTGTAAGCCACTGTGTTTAAACACTCTGAAATGTGAAATATTCCATTCTAGTCGAGTACTGAGTTTTCCTGAGGTCGCCTTGGGATGTTTCTCTGGAAGAAACCATTGTTTGGATTTGTCTTTAAATCATCTTTTTATTCCCCTCGAACCCACCTTGGCTGTAGCACGTCCACAATGGCTGGTAACCGCTCTCCAATGGTTAAACCTGAGGTTTACGACCCAGGTACTTCCGCACCGTGAAGTTGGTCCTTTTAGTTGTCAGTGCCCCAGAGCACATTTTGTTATTCCCTGTTTGTTATCATCTAAACAATGGTTGATTTCGGAGAGCCTTCTTTAAGGTTACTTCGGTAAAACTCGGGAAAGATTCTCATCAGGAAAATGATGAGGGCGTGTCTCATCACACCTTGGCACCTACTTTTCGCTTCATTCCATTTCATTCCAATCCACTTCATTCCGTTCCATTATATGCCATGCCCCTACAAAGCAGATGTCAAGGCGGGGCAGCTGTAGACACGCCATTTTCACATTTTTCACGGGTAAATCTCATATTACATCGCGATGTCCCAAAGTGACTTACGCATTTGGCTTTATGTGGGTGATTAGTCATTTTCAGGGTTTTACATAAAAGATAAAAAAAAATCAAAAAAGTTAGAAAAATACAACAAAACGATGAGAAAAGTTCATGCGTGTATATATTGAGAAAAGCATACAAAAATACATAAAAATAATAATAATAAAACTTATAAAAATAAAAATCCAAAAAATTGAGAAAAGGCTAAAAAATAATATTGAAAATAATTCCTAATACATAAAAATAAATAATTTTATAAATGATAAAAGTGTAAATATATATATAAGAAATCAATAAAAACATAAAAAAAGAGATATGATAATGTATATACTTATCTTTAATCTAATCTTTCTTTATTATCACTAATCTATGCTTGTTAATCTTAATCCTTATGTCATTGTCTTATCTCTTATCTCCATTGTATTCTTTTCCCAGCCGCCCCAGCATCGGGCATCTTCCTTTACTCCCATCCTTTTCCTTCCTTTTATCCTTGTCTCTCTATTATTCTTTTGTTCTCTCCTTCTCTTATCATAACACACCCACCTTTCTCTTCCTCTCTCTCACTCCCCCACTCTCTCTAACTCCACCCACGTAAACCACCTCCACCTCCCTTTTCTTTCCCTTCCTCCCTCTAACACACAAAAAAACCACGACCCTCTCCCTTGCCAGCCCACCCGGCCACCTCCACTTCCACCCACGCTCACCGTCGTCAACACCACCGCGAGCCCGCTGCACCTCCCCACTTCGCCGACGTCGTCGTCTCCAACCCGCACCGGCAGCAGCTCCCCGTGAAGTCTCCTCGCCTCTCCCCGCCGCGAAGCAGCCCCTCGGCCACCTGCACCTCCCACGTCCACCACCCTTGCACCCCTCAACACCGGAAGACTCCACGTTGCCCACGTTGCCACCTCCGGCACCGACGCTGCCTTCGCCAACCACCTTCATCCCCACACCGGCCACCGCTGCTGCCGCCGGTGACCTCCGTCCGAGCCTCCCCACTGCCGCCCATCCGTCGCGAAGCCATCGCGACCACACTCCTCTGCCAACCCACGGACGCTGCCCACGCCCTCCTGCTGTGAAGCCACCGCCGGACGCCGTCCCCACGACACCGCTACCGCTGCACGAGCCCCCGTCGACAGCTTCTCGTCGCCGTCCTCGAGCATCTCCAGCCGCCCAAGCGCCTCCGCCGTGACCACCAAGAACCCTGCCGCTGCCTTCGCCAACTACCTCCTCCACTTCACACCTCTCTGCGACTCCCCGCGCTCAACACCGCCGACTGCCCTCCAGCTGCCTCGTCACGAAGCCGCTGCTGTCCCTGCGCGACCGCCGTCGACCATCTCCCCTCGTCTCCGAGCACCCCTCCTCCGTTGCACCGCGAGCCAGCCGCACGAGCCTCACGCCGGACACCCGTCGCCAACCCCCCCTGCATGCAACACCGCGTCGCTTCATCGGACGCCGCGACCCACGCACCACCGCCGCTACCGGTCCTCTCGTCGCTGCGGACGACCACCCCGCGGACGCCACCTCCTCATCGACCACCGCAGCTCCACCGGACGGTCACCGACTACCGTGAAGCCACCACGACCAGCCGCCTGCTGCCACTGCCGCTGTCACCGGTCTCCTTTTGCATGCCCGCCGCGGACGCCGTCGAGCACCCCTGCCGGCCGCCGCTCGCCGCGAGCCCGCCTCCGCGAGTTCCCCCGTCGCCTCTCTCTTCCTCTCTCTATCTCATTCTCTCTCTCTTCCCCCTCTCCCGATCGCGATCTCTCTCTCTCTCTCCCGTCTTTCTTTCTCTCCTCTCTCCCGCGATCTCTCTCTCTCCCTCTTTCTCTTTTTTATTTTATTTCCCCCTCTCTCTCTTTCTCTCTCTCTCTCTTCCCCTCGCCGGTTCTCTCTCTCCCTCCGTCTCATCCTCTGTCTCCTCTCTCTACCCGACCTCTCTCCCACGATCTCTCTCTCTTTCTCTTTCTCTTTTTTATTTTATTTATTCTCTCTCTATTTCTCTCCCTCTCTCACGGTCCCTCTTTCTCTCTTTCCCCTCTCTCTTACCCTCTCTGCTCTCTTTCTCTTGATCCCTCTCATCTTTCATTTTTTTTATCATTTTATTCCTCCCCCCTTTCCCTGTCTCGATCAATTCTCTCTCTGTTCCCTCTCTCTCTCACCCTATGTCTTTCTGTCACGTCCCCCCTCTCACCTCTTTCTCTCTCTTCTTTTCCCCCTCTCACCTCTCTCGTGACCCCCTCTCTCTCCCTCTCACTTCATCTCTCTCCCACTCCCCTCACTCTCTTTTGTCTTTTCTCTTTCTCTCTCTCTCTCGTCAGAAACTTCCCCCTCTTTCTTTCTGCTCTATTATCCTTCCTCACGTATTCTTTCCCTTCGTATATATCATATACATATATATATTATATATATATATCTTATATATATATATTTATATATGTATGTTCATATGGATATGTGTGTCTATATATATATATATATGTGTGTGTGTGTGTGTTCATATATATATATTTATAAGTATATATATGTGTGTGTTTATATATGTACATACATATACCTGTGTATATTAGTAATATATATATATATATATATATATATATATATATATATATATATATCATGCATAATTACTCTCGTATACATATATATGTTTCCCTTCGTATATATCATATACATATATATATTATATATATATATCTTATATATATATATTTATATATGTATGTTCATATGGATATGTATGTTCATATGTTCATATGGATATATGTATGTTCATATGGATATATACATATATATATATATATATATATATATATATATATATATATATATATATATATATATATATATATATATATATCATGCATAATTACTCTCGTATACATATATATGTTTAAATATATATGTGGATAGTTATATATATCTATGTAAATATTGTTTGTTTTTATTTATATTAGTCTTATTTCACCCATTTTGAACGTGTAGAAATAAAAGCGGCCCTCGGCCCTGTTAGCGCTCCCGCGTGTTCCTATACACGAGGAAAGCCGTTTCGTCCCACCGCTCGCTCGCCCCCGTGCTTGCATCGCCATCAGCGGCTTCATTTTTCACTCTTATTATTTTATTATATTTTCAGTCTATTATCCAGTCATTAGTGTTTTATCTTATGAATTGTCATTATATTATATCATTTGTTCTGACTTAATTGTTATTTTTGTGTTTGTTCATTTTGCAGGGTAACCACTCAAAAGCCCCCTTCTTCGACCTGTCGAACGAAGTGGAAGAAGGAACCCACGCAAATCCCGCGTCAAAGGCCAAGCGATCAATCAACCAGTTCGGGGCCCACGGTCCCTGGCGATCACACCACCAAACGTGTGCTTGTAGTAATTTTTACT
Source organism: Amorphophallus konjac (assembly GCA_022559845.1). Classification (NCBI taxonomy): domain Eukaryota; kingdom Viridiplantae; phylum Streptophyta; class Magnoliopsida; order Alismatales; family Araceae; genus Amorphophallus; species Amorphophallus konjac. The sequence goes on along the minus strand of JAHNEJ010002127.1, from coordinate 176,425 downwards.
TTATGTCTATAATACCTGCGGATAGCTAAATCCTGGGTCTGTTTGTACTATAATCGATCGCGGTGAGTCATTTCACCGTGGTCATTTATTTTCCGCACTTTCTTTCTGTACTTTATTATATTGTTGTTAAAATCCCGCACGGATCAATATCCTGCGGCGGTCTGTTTACTGTTTATATTCATGTTATTGTTATTGTGTGAGGAGTGATATGCCGTTCTAAATTCCGAGTCAACGTGTGTCTTCGTGTCCGTCAACTTCTACTACTTAGAGTCACAGGTTCACACTCGGTATATAGAAAGCTGTCCTCGGAATGGTAGGTCACGCCTATCGGGAAGGGGTTCAGTTTACGTGAGAGGGTCTTCGGATCCCGTTCTCCGCCCTGTACCGAGGGTCCGGTAAGTTTAGGCTCCACGTCCCCGTACAGAGTGACCTTTCAGGTCATACTCTCTACCCTCTTTCCTACATCATCCTTTTTACGCACACGTTTTCATTTTCATCATTTTTTACTCTTTCACTCAGAGAGGGAGAAACCCCATCTCTCTCTCTCAGTCCACCACGTGACGCGTTCACACCGGTCAGGTCCTGGGAGAAGCACCTGAATTACTTATTAACCGCGGGAGTATTGATCAAATGGGGGGTCGGCATTGCACCTACCCAATGCAAGATTAATGCTAGACATTTCCAAAAGAATGAATGATTGAATGATTGATCGACTTGAATAAATGATTGTCCTTGACCCAGAAGGGTAAGTTGTTATTGAAGTTCCAATGTTAATGGACCAATTCTAATGTTATGTTCATACTAATGTCGAGTCCATTGATGTATTGTGCTAGCTTATCATTGAATTCTTTAATGATCTATTTTCCTTATCATAAGCTCATTCCTTGTTATTGTTTTGTACTTCTAAAATTCTTTCCTTATTGATCATGTCATATTGTATCTTCTATTGTCCTTTATTTTACATGTGATTTTCATACCATGGCATATAGACATATTGCATAAAATAATTAATTACTTATACTTGCCTGGTTAATGAGGAGTAATCCTTACTGAACGTTCGCTTACATAGTATTTTTCAATATTTTTCAGGTAGTTCTGACGATGAAGAACCTCAATCGGACGGGCTGAGATTGGAGTAATCATTGAGCGACCTCCTAGAAGATTATGTTATCAGAGTCTGTTAAAAAGTGTCCAAATGTAACAGGTCTTAGTCATTTGAAGTTTAGAGCCTTTTGTGTCGAGAAGAAGTTGTAATTTTATGTTTAGTAAGTTAGAGGCTAGTATATATAAACTCTAGAATTTCCCTTGATTATTAATAACATTCATTTTGGTGGAATTATGGTGTCATGTCCCTTTGAATTTCTGATTTTGCTCCGATTGAATGAATGATTATGACTGTCGCGCTCTGAGTTTCCGTATCGGGACGTGACAAATCATGCCATATTTATAGGCTAATACCTCCGATTAAATTATAATGTGTTTAATCAAAAGTTACTATTTCACCAACCCACTTTTGACGAAGAACACAATTTTGGCGCAGTATTCGGCGCCGTAAATCTGATTTCCCACCTAATGAGGTATGCAGTGACATTTTTTACTTAATCAATATTAGATTAAGACTAATAGTTAATCATTTTTAATCTAATTTCTACAATGTCGCTACAATGTTTCTACAATGTTGCTACTATATCGACGAATTCGCCTTCTCAAAATCGAGCCGTGAATCTCGTCGTTCGCTTTATCACGTGAGATTAAGATTTGTGTTAATGTATTTAATACTTTATAGATCCAAAGACAAATATTTTATAATTTATTTTATTTTTATCTTTCATCATTTCTTTTCATGTGTGTGTGTGTGTTTCCAAGTTACTATAGGTGTCAACTGGGGGAACCCCCTAGACTCCACCTCGGTTGTAAACTGGGGGGACACCCACTCCTCCTTGTTCCCTTCTTCACCTCCAACTTAGACCGGGGGACCCCCCGTTCCCCTCTCTACATGTGCGCCAGCTGGATCGAGGGAACACCCTGGTTCCTTTTCCCTCTCTGCCTGCCTACCGGATTGGAGAACCCCCCCCCCCCCAACCTCAATTCCTTCTTCTTCTCTACCTGCTAGCTGGAACGGGGGAATCCCCTCCCCAATTCCTCCCTTCTCTGCCTGGCAGCCTGGACCGGGGGAAATTCCCCCCCGGTTCCCTCCTCCACACCTCATGTTAACGGGGAGACCCCATTTTTCTCCTTCATTTAATTCTTCAACCAGGGGGAGCCCCCCTCTCAAATCAAATACCAATCAAGGGAACCACCCCGAGTCTCTTCATCTTCTCCAAACAATAAATGTTCGTCCAAGAGGCCTCCAGTTATCCCTCTTATAAAAGGAAGGTGAGTTTTCATTTGAGGGGGAGAAAAAATACACAAGCCAAACCACACCAAAGCTCAACACAACTCAAGACAATTCCAAGGAAAATTCCCCTCTCAAAAACTCCAATAACATTGAAAGACTTAGAATAAGACCTTGCTCTCCCAGCCCCCCAAAGATATAGATTTAATATGTTTAAGTTTGTAAAAACCTAGTTTAACGATATGATTTAGTTTTTACACTTATGCCCCTACTTTGGGAGAATTTTATGTATTTATATCAAAATTCTATAAAAATAAAAAAATGTAGATAAAATAAAAAATATGAAAATCTATGTGCAACTCTTGATTGTGTGCAAAGTTACACAAAAGTCCTCACAAAATCTAAAATTTATAGAAATATCATGTATTTAAAAAAATACATAAATGCCCAAGAAATTATATGAAAATACAGAAAAAAATATAAAAATGAGAGAATTGTATAGAGATCCACACAAATTATGAAAATCATATAAATACCCTATTTATGAAAAGTTACAAAAATATTATGCAACTTTATGAAATTACATAAAAATTCATGAAATTTAGGAAAAATCATGAAAGTTGGGAGATTGAACCAGAAATATTTTAGTTCGTAGAAATACTCTCCAAATTAGGAAAATCCTTGTTTTGTTCAAAAGATTAGAAAATTACAAGTTTACTCTATATTATTTCAAAATTGAATAAATATCAAGGAAAATTATAAAAAAATTATGAACACCGCCAAGAAGGCATAAGGATTGGGATTATACTCTCATCATAAGAGATAAACCCTAGTTTAAAGGAGAATTGTCAATAAACTCTAGTTTAAGGGAAAATTATAAATAAATCTTAGTTAAAGGGAGAATCACAAGTTCACCCTAGTTAGAGGGAAAATTACAAAGAGACTTTAGTCTAAGGGAACATTAATAAATATGCCCCTATCTTCGGGTAGGAAGGTCGTCCTCGGAATTAATCCCATACATCGCAATGGATATTGTAAGGGTTAAAATTGTATCTCCGACAATTAATCAAAAGTGTTCATATTTGTATAGATGTAAATTAATATTGATTACAGTCGGTGAGAAAATATCCAACATACGAATCTTTAATTATATGATAAACCAAACTCGCTGCAATCATATGCATGCCAATTAATTAGTCAAAATATGTGCACAAATGGATAGGCCACCGCTGCGGCCAGGCACGGTGACGGTGGCCGAGGATGGTGTTATGTAGATCAACAACGGTGCATGGGGAGGGGGGCTCCGATAGTGCAGGGGGAGGGGGGTCCGACAACGATGGAGGGGGTGGGGCACTCTGGTAGGATAGGGGGAGGAGGGTTCGACAACGGGCGCAGGGGGGAGGGGGATTCTGACAGTGCAGGGAGAGGCGAGCTCTAGCAGGGCAGGGTAGAGGGTCCGACAGCGATGCAGGGGGAGGTGTACTTTGATAGAGATGGGGGAAGGGGGCCCGGCAGTGGGTGCAGGGGGGAGGGGGCTCCCACATGGCTAGGAGAGGGGTCTGGCAGTGCCACAGGGGACGAGGGCTAGTAGTAGTGCAGGGGAAGGGGGGCTTTGGTAGGTGAAGGGGAGGGGGTTTTGATAGTGGGGGCAAGGGGTCAAGTAGCGACGCAGGGGGAGGGGGGTCTGCCAGTGGCGCATGGGGAGGTGGGCTCCGGTAGGGGAGGGGGAGGGGGGCTTTAGCAATGTAGGGGGAGGGGGTCCAGCGGTGGGCGCAAGTTCCTTTCTCTCTCTCTCTCTCCCCGCCCCTTTCTCACTCTCTCTCTCTCACTCTCTCTCCTCTATACAACTCTAGCACCGAAAAGGGAAATCAACCTCCAGTGCCTCTCTCTCTCTCTCTTTCTATGTCCTCTCTCCGAAGGTCTCTCTCATCTCTCTTGGTAATGATGAGAAATTTGAGATTTGAGTGAGATATTTTAATTATTTAATTATAAAATAAAAAATTTTGAATCTTGATAGAATATTCACCTTTTCGTCGATGGAAGTTAATCACAATAGTATTTTTAAACTCTTTTGATAAAAGTAATGACACGGACGGCGTCGGAGGATGGATCGACGTCAGCTCCGGGACGCGAACATGACGCGATAGTTGTTGTCTCGTACAGCTCGGCCTCACACCGGACGGTCTCTCACCAGGTAATCTCTCAAAACTCACAAGAAGCTAAGAGGGAAGGGGGAAAGGCAAGAGGGGAAGCTCTCACGTGGGTTCAAATCTCATTTCATTTATTCATACAACATACTTAACAACACCCTTAGCCCCCTTTATATATAGGGAAGGCCATAACATACATACCATTAGACTTTACCTATTTGCATATATATCTTAACATAATAAAACAAAACCTAACAACCCTTATTTGACTTGTGGGTTAAAATAAAATAAAATACACACAACTTTGACTGTGACTAACCGAATAAAATAAAAATAAATATATGTAGTAAAACATGTATTTTACACATACACACAATCTCAGCAGCGACACGATTTAATATCTAGCCCCGGGGGGGTTTACCTGGCTCACATTTAATCCCCAAGGGATGTGAGCCCGGGGTTTTATGGCGATGGTACAAAAAAAGGGGTGGCAAGATGCGTAGGGTAAAACTCGAAGTCGGGTGGCCCAATAATCGCTCAGCTCTCCGTATCACTCTGTTAGATTCCTCGTTATAAAAAAAAAATACGCACATATATGTACTCAGGACGCCGAGTCTTCAAACGAGTCTCCGAGCCACAAACTCGATGCGGTCGGGGCGATGCGACGTCGGCTCCGAGTAGTGGACTCAGTAGTGGACCCGGTGTTCCCATCAAGTAAGGATATTACTGCTAATATATTTTTATGTATGATTTTTGTATCATTTCAACTTTAATAATATTTTATTAAAAATTCATTAAAAAGTATATATAGGGGATTGATCCGATAGCGCCGGCATCATATATGGGGGGGGGGGTGCCGACATGACCTAAATCAAATCCCTTATATATATACATGTGTAAAAATTTAAATTTAGAAATATTTATATTTTGGGACGCCGTAAGCGTACCGGAATCAGCACGAGACAGGTTACATTTTAGGATTCCACGCCAACTACCGTACAAATACCCACTTCCCAGAGAAAGATGCACCCCCACCGCCCAAGGATACCGCCCACGGCGTCATCGTGATGCCACATCAGCCGGCTTCCACTCACGGTTGGTGGGTTGCCTGTTAGATGTTTGAGACGGTACGTTTTTAACTTCAGAAAAATAACCTTACTATGAAATTTCGGTGTCAATAAAATGTTTCTTTTGAGTTTTTACATATAAATTACTGTTAAAATAAAAATTATAATATTAACATTAATGTATTTGTATATGTATTATGATAAATATTAATATTTACATAAAAAGATTACATAATGATCTTTTTGCATACTTAACATTTTTATATAAATATTAATAATTTTAATGATCTGTGTGTGAATACAAAAACATGAATGATAAATCTATGTATTTAAATATGATAATAATTTATATTCAAAAATCTCCTTTTTAAATTGGAGTGTGTAAAAGTTATTGATGGCTCCGCTAGTCATCTGCCTCAATAGTCCAGTCCTAATCTATAGTTGTGGTAGATGACGAGATCAGATTCGGTTATTAGTGTAGATAATTAGCCCAATTAACAAAACTTTTCAATCTTTGATTGACCGAGGTAAGGTTTTAAAAAAAAGTACTTGGAGTTGAGAATTGAGACGAGTCATCACCATCATCATCATCATCATCAGAGTCTTATCCGAGTGAACTCGGACTCCTACCTTGATCGACCAAACGTTTTAAAAGATGGGGTTGATTATTTAGTTGAATCATATAATTCTGTCCAACAGGTGACAACTCCCCACCATAAATTGGATTAGGTTGTGGACAAGATAGTTATATTTACAAAAAATGGGCAACAATAATATCAAATTCACTTTGGTTAGAAATAAAGAACATCTAATAGTTATTTTTTTTGAGATTTTTACATCTATACCTTTATAAGAGTTCTTATTTATACTTATCTCCCTAGTTTTCGCATATTCACACGTATATTTCTTATATACTTCGTATTGTTGCGGTTGTATCTCCTTCAACGAGATCCAACAAGCACCACCTATCCCTCCCGACCACCATCTTCCCTTCTCGACAAACACCCCCCCACTCCTCGCGAGCCCTCTCTCTCTCTCGCTCTGGCTCTTCGTACTCCCACCACTCGTAGACCCCCCTCTTCCCCTCAACAAACTCCGACGAGCACTCTCTACCCCTCTCGGCCACCATCTTCCCCTCCCGGTGAATACACCCCCACCTCTCACGATTCCCCTCTCCCCCTCCTACCCTTTGTACCCCCGCCCATAGTTGGCAGGCCCCCCCTCTCCCCCTCCGACTCGCAGCCCCCGGCCCCCTCCCGATTTTGCCACATATATGCTCCAAGGGTTAGGGTTAGCCCGAGTTCACATGTTTTTCCAATGAGAGGGCCACAGGCATGGGAGGAGGTGGAGATCTAATTTGGCGCTCACATCCCGCGCAACCCCTCCTTGCCCCCATCTCTCCCTCCGACACTCATAGGCCCCTCCCCCCACCCCTCCCGATCCCCGCCCTCTCCCCGTCCAGCACTCGCAGGGAACCCCCCACCTCTCTCGACCCCCTCTCCCCCTCCAGCAGTCGCAGGGAACCCCCCACCTCTCTCGACCCCCTCTCCCCCTCCAGCACTCGCAGGGAACCCTCCTGTGAGTCGGGCCCCCGCACCCCTCCCAACCGCCCTCCCCCTCTTGCGATTGTAGGCCCCATCCCACCACTTTGGCCATCTCACGCCAGCCCACCCCTCCTGCTAGCAGCCCCCTCCCTCTCCCCCACCCCTCTTGGCCCCTGCCCCTCTGTCGACACCCCCCTTCGTCGGGAACCCCTCCCATCGATCTCTCTCTTTGTCTCTCACGAACCCCCCGACCCCCTCCCTCCGCTCACCCTGGCACCCCCTTCTCCATGGATCTCCACGTCTTTAGACACAAAGGAAGATCAGGAGGGAGGTGGGCATGGTGGCGCCCGGCAGCCAACGGCCCTTTGCTATCGTCGGCACCTGTCATGGATGGATGGAGAGAGAGAGAGAGAGTATGTTAACACGAGAGCATGTTAGTAATTGTCTCTCTTAACTCACACATTCTTTGAGTTAAAGAAATGATGGTTACAGTGACGATATAACTGCAATAATGTAGGGTATATCGGGGATATATGTGATAATATTGATAAAAGTAGAGGATAAATATAAATATAGATTTTTATAGGGGTATAAATATAAAAATATCTTTTTTACGATCATCCCAAAAAATGAGCACCTAAATATTGATATCACTTTCTAAAAACAACACACACAGCTCCGGTGCAGACTATTCCTACATGGTTGATCTGGAGCCTTGGACTCACGTAGACGATGAATGCAATTAACAGCCCATGAATCTGCACAAGAGGGAAAAATAAATGTTTTAGTTGAGAGGTGTCACTCAGACTCAGAGATGTAACATCAATGTTTGGAACTGGTGACATCTTCACCTTCTTCCAGCCAAGGAGGGCAAACAGACTCGCCAGTCGCCACCTTGTAATGGTTAGAAGATTTTCTCATGCCTTCCTCCGTAGATGGAATGTTCGTGCACGAACAAACTAGATAAAGAAAGGCTGGATTTTTACGCTGCTGGATACATGTACGGATGATGCTAGCGCGTGTAGCGAAATAAAATAGGGATTTTTACATCTATATCTTTATAAAATAGCATATTTATATTTATCTCCTTTTTTCATATTCACATATTTATTTTTGATGTATCTAATATTATTACAAAAATATCCTTGACGTAATCACAATTACTTTAACCCGAGTGCCATACAGGTTAAGAGGACCAATCGTTAATCTACCCTCAAGTAATGCACACGCACACTCTCTCTCTCATAACATCCATGGAGGGAGGGAGAGGGGGGGGTCTGCGTGCGAGCACCGCCGGAGGAGTGGGGGAGAGGAGGGCCAGGAGGGAGGTGGAGGCTGAGTGAGGGGGACGGTGAGAGTTGGGGGGAGGGTTGGGGCGGGGGGACCTACTCACCGGGAGAGAGGGGGGCCTGCGTGAGAGGGGGATGGGAGGGTTGATTGGGGGGGGGGGGGTGTACAAGCTTGCCAGAGGGGGAGAGGGGACAGAGAGAGGGGGGGGGGGATACTCACCGGAGAGGGAGAGAGGGACTGGGAGGGGGGTAGACCTGCTCGCCAACGAGAAAGAGGGGCGGGGAGGGGTGGGGGTACTGTTGGCTAGAGGGGGAGAGGGGGCCCGAGAGGGTTGGGAGGAGGGCTGCGAGCTCACCGGAGAGGGAGAGGGGTCATGGAGGGTTGGCTGCTTGCCGGAGGGTGAGAGGGGCACCCGAAGGGGTGGGGCAGGGGTTATGCCTATCTAAGGAGGGGGGTTGGGGGTTGCTTGCTATCACTGGAGTGGGGTGGAGAGGTCCGCGATTTTTTTTCAAACAAACGAACCAAAAATATATATTTTACTCCGTTCCAGTTTCAGTTACCTGGGGTGGTGCACCACGTCACTTAGTACTCTTTTTGATCTCTAGATAACCCCCATTTAACATGGTGTTGTAATATCCCAAGTTTGCCGTGCAGGTCATACCAACCGTGTCAATTTCAACCTGATACGATTCAAGACAGTACGATCCGCAGACTAACAACTTTTTTTTTTTTTTGGTTTTTTGTTGGTCATAAGAACCCCTGCCCCCACTCTACCCTTCCCCCTTGTCTCCGGTGAACTCCCGCCCCAACTTTCGGGAAACACCCTGCCCCCGATCTCCCCTCCACCCTCGTCTCCAACAACCTCCCACGACTGCCAGTCACCCTACCCGCCTCACCCTGCGATAGCACCGGCCGCTGCCGACCCGGCCTACCACCCCGTCTCATGACGGCACCGGCCAGCGCCGACGAACCCCGTGACGCTGCCATTGCCGCCGCCGCCGCCGCCGCCGTCATTGGAGGGTTTGTCGGACCGCGTGCGTAAGGCGTGACTGTTTTGCCATCGCGCAATCCGGCACGTGCGATACACCCTGTGTCGGATCGATCTGGCAATTAAACCCTGGTAATATCTATCCATCATTAACGTGGTAGGTTCTTGCCCTGAACAAAAATGCATAAAACTAGATCTACGGGCTAAGTGCACAAAATTAGTTCTACATACTCCACGTCAATTCTGTCATGTCCCACGCTATTTCTCTACTATCTGCAAAAACAAAGACGCTGAGGCCCGATTTATTTCTCGAATTGTGGAGGGGTTTGTTACCAGATGACAGAGAATGGGAGGTGAGGTCCACGCTCTCCCCTCACACACAAAGCCCTTGTTCGACACATCCATCCGGGATGTGGTGTTCGACCTGAAAGTATTGACACAGAATTCCACAAGAATACGAAACTGTAAGCAGCTCTTTTGTTGATTTCATCTTTTGTTTCACAATGAAATCAACAAAAGCGAAATAAACAGAAAGATTGTTTCTGAGTTGCGTGAATTTCCCATTCTGATTAACCGATTCATCCCGAATGAAACGTATATATAAGTTCAAAAAAAAAATGAAACAATCTTGTTGCCTTGATGCAGATGAAGATAATAGAGACAAAAAAGAAGGAACAAACTTCCCTTTTTTTATGCACATGAAAGTTGAATTCTCCATATCGTCAATAATTTTATGTACACAGGCCCAGCTGATTGACGAGCGTCAAAATTCTAAAACCCATCCATTTGAAGTCTTTGGCGGCCAATGCACATGATGATGAGTTTCAACGAAAATGTTCGTAAGAGTTTTCGGTCTGATTGGATTCTCACAAAGCACTTGCATGTCATGTTAGCTCATCCCTTCCGATTCTGCCTTTCACTGGCACGTGGAGAGACAGACACACAATCACTGCCACTGCCTCCCAATGCGACGGCTGCAGATTCCACATGTGCAAGGATATACTCGTATATCTTTTTCCTGAGCCGCTGAATCGTCTCTACAGGAACACCATAACCCTGAACACAGCCCTCTTCGTCCTCCTCCCCCTTTGGCCCGCCCACCTCATCCAACCAATCATTTATCTTTTTGAGTTGTGACAGCATGCTCACCACCTGCCCCTTGTCAGACAGCCCGGCAGTGTCCACATCAGCATCCAAGAACCTATCAACAAATCCCAAAAACCAATCCTTTGACTCCTCTCTTAGATTCTTTGCCAGATCAGCAGCCTCCTCAAGGCCCCCTCCCCTAGCCCATTCTGGTGGGGGAGGTGGGAGGATTGCCCTTGGTTTTCCTCGCGGGGTGGTGGGGGCAGCAGCACCAGTGGACGGTGACCTGGAGGAACTGCTGACTGAAAGACGGTGTTTAGCCTGAGGAGACTTTGAGGTTGCACTTTTGGTGGGGATCTCAAGGACCACTACTGGGGGTGATGGAGATGACAAGGCAGCAGTGTTGGATGGTTTGCTATACATGGTAAATGGAGAGAGGTCAGTGCCTAGGGCAGCTTGAACCCATAAGGTGGCGTACTTGCGCTTGTCAGAGGACACCTTCAGCATTTCTTCAGAGGGTGGCACCGTAGATTCTTCACTGAAGTTATCCGTTGAGGTGACTGATGGAAGGTTCTTCAATAGGGAGTCAGCAACAAGGCCTGCACGGTTCAAGCTCGCATGAAGAGCAAGAAACTGCTCAACAGTGGGCAGAGGGTTGTCCTCCTTGGCGGAGGAGATGAGCTCCGCATACATGCTGAAGAAAACACATTGAAATAGATGAATGTGTGGTTGGTAATTTACTGCAGAGAACTAACATTCAAAATTCTTTACTCTAGATATATTATAAAAAGGATCCAGTAAATAGATGTAGGAATATAATAGATAACAGATCCTATCATTTTACAAATAATACTACATTAATTAGTTATGTCCATGTTAAAAATCTACTCAGCCAATTTATGCATGCCATAAAACATTGGTTCATAAATGGAATTGTGGATTCAAAAAACGACCAATCCATTTAGTAAGTGGATAGTTTTAAGGTAGTGTTTGTACCACTACACATCAACTTCACTACATTCTTTTCTTCTTTACAGATAAGCTGGCAACCAAAATTATTCTTACAATCATTGAAGGTGCTATATTCCAGCCTCTCATTCTTTCTGATAACCAGCCACTTAATTTATCTTCCTACATGGGAAAAACAAGATGCAGTTTCAAGATGAGGGGTCAATAAAACAGTTCCTCTTTGCCCAAGATCTTGCTTGTGAACAACATGGCCAGCTATTGCTTCACATGGATACCTCAGTTGTATGTGCAGAAGCCACCTCTATGTAGGCATGAAGACTATAATCCAACGTTTGCTTTCCATTTATATTAAGCACTATGCATGCTGGATTGAATCACTAGCTTCGCTTTAAAGCAAATAACATCTGCCATAATATGACAGGGAGACACATCCTTAAGTACCACGAGGCATGTAAGAGTTCTCCTTCATTGGCAGACGAATGTTAATCAAGTTAGAAAGACTTGTGCCAGAGTTTCCAGAAACAAAAGGATCTCTAGTTTCAATGCACATGTGACAGATTCTTGCAAGTAAGTGAAGTAAATTCTAACAGCCCAGTCCTCATTATAGACATGCAAGGCACTGGAAAGTATCAGATTTTATGTAAACTTACTTACAGGAAAACTATACTATGAAACCATTTCTCAACCAAAAGCAACATGCAATATTTAGTTTTTACTAAAACCGTGAGTCCTAAGTGGAACACTATCTTGTTAACAGAAGAGACAGCATGCTGGACAGCCACCTAGACCCATTCACAATTTTCGAATCCCCCTTTGCTGGTCATCAAATGTCCTCAAAGACCACTGCCAAGTTAACCAAACTAAATTGCGGTTCTTCCTAGCCGTGTGAATCCCGTTAAACAATATTATTCAGGCAAGGCTGGGAGAGAGTAGAGACAGCTTGGTAGACTCATCAGAAATTTTGAATTCTCCATTGTTGGTCTACAATTGACCTCTATAATAGCAGCCAAGTTGATGAAGTCGACTGCATGCACCTTTCAAAAGAGAAAATCTACATTGTTGTGTTCATCATGGATCTCTCATTACCTTGCCGTGGATGAGAAGTAACCTCTGTTCTCTGGGTTCCTCAGATAGTCATCAGTATCTTCAATTCAACTAGCATAAACAGTATTACTGGCATGCATTGGAGACTTCAACTGGGGGGAAAAACCATGGAATAAAATAACCAGGATCCGCAATGTATTCCTGCACAAGGGCTACCTACCAAGAACTCTTTTGATCTATCATCTTCAACACATTCAGCTAACATTTGTTTTAAGAAATTATTTCTCAGTTCCTTGCTGAACATGGGACAAAACTTTTAGAACATCCACCTTGTGGTGCCTCATAATATGGACAATTCAATTGTCTGTTTTCCTCAAGGCTATGACCCTCTAAAATAAACCCTGATTGACTTGTTATGCCCTAACTTATGGCAACAAATGTTGTACAACTAAGAAATCCCAGAGGCATGTAAACTTGATGGACAAAGTAGAGTTAAGCCGGAGTTAATGCAGGTTGGGCATTCCTACAAAAGCGGGAAAAAGATAAAGAAAGAGAGTGCTATTCTTTGAAGGGGCCAAAGTAGAGCACCATGCAACACATTGAGGCAACACAGTGAATTTGGAAAAAAAGAAAAAAATACTTCTCTCCATTTAAGTGGCAAGTCAACTTTCATGTATGATTCTTATACCTAGTGTAAGTCTCTGCCTAAACAAGCAAGAATCCTCAATTTCAACACTGAACAATGAGTAAAACTATTTGAGTGCATAAAACAGCTCAGCAGGAATGCACCATCCAATCTTTTTCCGTGTAAATATATATTGGAAGGTCATCAAATATCATTCCTGACTTTGCTTTATTATTATTTTTTTTCTGTATAGTATTTTTTCTCTGCTTTCTTTGTGTATAGTGTTCTCTTCTCTCAATACTAGGTAAAACCAATTGATGTATGAGCAGAATAAATTGCTTACTCAAATGACTTGAAAAACATCTACCTCAAGCACCGGATCAAGCTCTCTGCAGCAGAAGCTTCTTGCATAGCCTCGACAGCAGCCAGTTGTGCAGCATCCCTATGCTTCAAAACCTCCTGAATCACAGAAATAACACATTGGGATGGAATGTTTTCACCACAACAGAGAAGAAAACAACAACAAGATATTCACAAACTAGATCAGAGATGAAAACAAATTAAATTGTTACGAGAACAGGGATCGAGGGAATGGGATTAAACATACCTTTCCAAGTTTTGATATAGATGGCGGAAGTGAACCCCATGAAACATTGTTGTCTGTCCATCTTCTGCTATTGGAGATGACCTTGATTAAGTTGCTAGGAATCCCATTACTAGCAAGCTCTGAGATCTTCTTTCGAACAGGTGAATATTGTTTAACAGGCTTATCAGGCTCCTCCAGAGACCCACTCGCATTCTCCTTTCTTTGTGGGTTATGAGTCCTGCTGTCTTCTTTGGGGGATGACTTCTCACTAATTGGTTTCCCTCGAGGAACCTGTTTGTGCAATCTAGATAAGATATGGTTGTAGAAGAAACAATATAAATTTAATAAAATTCACCTCTCGGGTAGAAATGGTAAAGTGCGGATCATCATTATGCAGGAAACCCCAGGTCAAGAAAAAATGCTAATTGCTTCTTGATTAAAAGAAAAAAAACTGGTATCTAAGCATCCATAGAATGAATAAAATGCAATGAGAAACCAGTAATACTGCTAATAAGACTTGCATATTGAATTGAGAAAGTTGAGATAGATTCAATATCTCTAAACCAAGGAAAAACTACAAAGCAATAAAATGGTCACAAACACATCTATAAAAGCAAGTTGGCACCCACAAATCTTTTTTTATTATTTGCCACGTTAAATCAGCCTAATTTAAAACTTCTCTGCAAACTTAAGCTTAAGTTTTTGGTATCTCAAGCATTATTTTTGTGAGCATATTTCCAGTAAGAAGGGATCTCTTATATGTGAAATCACAGAGGAAAAAAGCAACAAGAGCTTAGGCCCAACAAGTTCATAAGTGTGACCCTAAATGTAATATCAAATCAGAAAGGAGAACCAAAACAATGTGAAATAAAAAAGACAATAGCGGCATTTCTAATATAACTTGTACAAACACTGTGAAAATTATTAGCCTTATTTTTTAAATGAAAGAATTGTGAGAATTATCTAGTCTATTTTTGAAACGAAACTTCAAATATCGAAAAGAAATAAAAAGGGAAAGAAAAAAATCAACTTTATATGAATAACTAGCTCTACAATGAATCCTAAAGTTACAATCTTTACATGGTTTACCTTTTTGTTGCTATGAAGGACAAATTAGAATATGAAGTAAAATCATGCTGATTTGTGGGACCTCAAAACAACTCCATTTTTTTACTCAAGAAAAGAAGAAAATAAGATAAATGGTAGGTAAGAGAAAGAAAAAGGCTCACTGAAGTGCTTCGTGTCTCAGTCCTCTTCTCAAGTTTGGAAGCTCTAGAGTTTAGATTCTCCCTCCCCTTGGTCTCCATGTTGCCTTCCCAGCTTTTCCGCAAAGCCTTAGGCCCCAAATCAAAACCATTAGCCAAATTACCCATCAAATTTCCAGAGGGAGGCTTCTTTGAGGCAGTACTTGGCTTAAAAACAGAAGCAGCTTTCTCCAACAAACCCATCTTTGAAGAAGCAGGCTTTTCTGTCCCTTTAACCTTTGCTTGTTGCTTCACTTCAGCAGAAAATTTCTCAAATGATGCAGGCAGTGAATAAACACTTGTAGGGGATGAAGGAATGGATCTAGAGTTCATCAATTTGGATCTCACACTAACAACATCCTTCTTATCCATAGCTGAAGTTACTGCCTGTTTGGATAATGAAGAACTTGATCTACTGAGAGGCACCTTCTTCCTTTCAAGCTCCTCAGCTTTGACAGCATCACTCAGTCTTCCCAATTTGCTCCTTTCTTTCTCAGAAGGCAGGTCAGCCGTGCTGATCTTGTAACCATTAGATGATGGCTTCTCTTGATTGAGGAAACCAAGTGATCGAGTGGCTACAAGATCTTCAGGGCTCCCAACACATGGATGCCGACCAGGGACTGGCTTGACACCATGTAGAATGGGAACCGGGGATGCAGCCTCAAAGCGCTCAACATAGACGAACTGACCCAATTGGATCTTGTCACTTAATATAAGATCATCATGCTCATCAGGTAGAGAGACATAGGCGGCATGTGAGGAGTCAGAGACCTTGAGGTAGAAGCCATGCTTAGGGAAGAGATCACCACCAGCCAAGGCAGGGACAATGCTGACGACCTGGAGTAGTGAGGAACGGTGCTCGCCAGCCACCTTGACATCAGTATTCATATGCTGAAGAAGCTTCAGGAGGACACCGGGAACCAATGCAGCCATTTGCTTTGTTATCCAAATGGGGTAGATGAATATTCCACAAAATATCAACACTCTATCATCTGACCCCAAAATTTACATAGTAGAGTGAGCTAATTGGATCCAAGCTTAGATAAAAAGAACTAGGTTTCAAGTCTTTTAGTTAGGACCAAATGCCAGAGTCAAGTGCTATAAGCCATTACCCATTTTTCTGAGGAAGAAATGGATAACAGACTTATAGTGTGAAAAAGATGCAAATGACTTCAGAAGCTAGGCAATGCAGAATGCAGGGTGGAAGAATGGTGGTTTCTCACAGAACCTGCATAAGCAATGAAAAGAAAATGTTAAATAAGAAGAATTAATGGGTGAACTTAAAAGTAGTGCATACAAATTATAAGAGATGGACAAAAAGACTTAAGAGTGATCAGTATGCTAAAGACTGAAAGATGAAAATGCCCACGTTGGGCACAGTGGAACATAACAAATTAAAAAGGCAGAAGCAGTCGGGCAGGAGTCACAAATAAGGTAAAGAGAGACCAAGAAAGTTAGATTGGCTTCAAGCAATGTTGAAATGCTCCAACTCATGGGTCATGTGGGTCAGGTTCCCTCAGTAGGAAAATTAATGAGTTTTTGTTTTAGAGCCTTATTATATGCCTATGTTAGGAGTAGATTTTGTTTATTTTTAGTATAGGTCAGCTAGTTTCTCAATTGGAACATGTGATGGTGGCAATCCCCCAAAGGATAGAGAACAGTGATGGTCAGCATAACATAGAAGCATACACAAAAGTTGGCCAAAGTAGTCTGATTGTCTTTCCCAATAACAAGTGTCTCGAGGTTATCTTGTATGTGAAATCCTCCAGCATTCTGCTCACTCATTCTCCAAGCAGATTAGAGCCACCCATGTCTATTCTGTGACTAGGTTATTACTCCGCATCATAGTGTCACTAGTTCATATTTTAGTTCCAGACTTCCACCACATAAGGTCAGTTTATTAATCACGTATCTATGAACGCATAGTCAAAAATTTGATCCATGACAAGTATTTTTAAAATTTCTAACAAGTAAAACCCAGGGTAGACTTGACCTGAAAACATTGACCTTGAGTAGCTCAAAAAAAGTTTCTCTGCAGTACCCACGTGATATAGGAATTAACATAACCAGACCCTTCAAGCCTATAATATTGATAGCATATATAAAAGAAAACTTTCAAAGGATTCCAAATCCATACAGGGGACAAAGGAGAAGAGGGAAGACTTCCAGTAGGATCATATCTTGCTGCGAGTAAGAAGACGTCCCTACCCAGAAAACTGATGACAAATGAAGTAACAATAGAATATGAGGGGTACCAATGATTTAGATGACTTCTATCTTCTCGAAAATCTGGAGAAGTTGTGAGCTAAAAAGAGCTCGCAACCACCACGTTACTCTACATGGGATGCGAGATTAAGTGGAAAATGGAGGAGGAAAAGAAGTCAAAGAACACCAAATGGAGGAGAAGATAGAACAGAAAAAAGGAAAAGAACTAAACAAGCATTAGATGGGTGAGAAGATAAACCAAGTAGAAAGGAAGAAGAGAACAAGACCAACCTCCTCCTATCTGACATTGGGGGCCTGGAGATCGAAGGAGAAAGCCCCGCCGAAGCAAAACCCAGATAGAAACACCAACAAGCTTTTCTGGCGTCAACGGGCCGAAGAAGAACGAAAACGGAAACTCACCAAGACAGACGCGTAGCAAAAGCTTCAAGGAAAGCGGCGTCCTTTCCCCACGATCTGACCCAACAAGAAGAAACAGAACCTCTCATCCAGAGAACCCCGCTGACCCGTTCCTGTTCAGCTACGTCCACAGCCGGAAGCGGCAGCGGCGGCAGCAACAGCAGCAGGCCAGCAATAGCGACGCCAAGCCGGCTGCTTTGCATACGTATGATCAACGACAAGAACAGAAATCGAACACCTGGCGCAAGCAAACGTGACCGAGTCACCGACGCACACATATGCCCAAAGCCACCGCTTTTCTTTCTGCTCCTCCACCTCTACTCTCCTCTTCACCCGTCTTCGGTTCTGTTTAACGGTCTCCTCATCTGGGCTTCACCGCTGCTGTTCTCCCCATGCCCATAAATGCCCAGATGCAGAAGCAAAACCCCGGATACGGATGAGATCATGAGATGAGAAAGACAAGAAACTTAGAATAGGAGGCGCCGGCAGGGGGAGGGGATTACGTCGCTTTCTGTGGAACTTTTCTACCGGAAGGATTCATCAGCACCGGCGGGGGTGCAGTGGAGTGGTGCTGTTGATGAGGTGGAGAAGGAGAGAAATAATTTTCCCGGGGGACTCCCGCCATGTGGAGTGGGGGATGGGGGTGTCGGAGGAGGTCTCAGATTCCGGTGGAGGTGGCCATGGCGGTGGGTGGACCCGCCGGAAGCCTGGCTTGGGATTGGTTGAGGGAGCATGGATCGGGTGCACGGTTGAGCTGGCCATTTGACGGTGGACCCTGCCGGGTCTGCTGGCCGCGGAACCGGTAATTAAATCGGTATTTGGCACTTAAAAGTTAAAAGGAGGGGGCTATATAGTTTTTTCTGAAAAATGAACATGTGTAGAGAGAAAAAAACACCTCAAGATGATTAGACAAGGTCATGGAGATGTGGTCTCTACAGCCGCCGCATCCATGCGCACGTGGCAAACCGCAGTTTAGTTTGATCTTATGCAAGAAAATGAGAAGGCTGAACTAAGATATTTCACAACTTTGAGATGCAGGTGCTCGAAGAAACAAAGGATTTCATCTCATACTTAGACATGTCACCTAAAAGACGCAAATATATGCATATATGTGTGTGTGTGAATAAAATTTACATATGAAAAGAAAAATATTATGTCCTCTATTTTTTAGATCAAAAAATATATCGAATCAAATTTAAATTCACTATTCTTAAAATATAGACCAGTGAACATAAAAATTTTATAAAAAAACTAATTCCTACCATTCGACACCACATTAGGTAACAATAGTTTAAGTGTGAAATGACATACTCTTTAGATGCATATTTATCATGTTAAAACATTGACCATCTGTAGAGGTGTAACAGTTGAGGAGGTTTTTTAACTAGACATCTAAGTCAGCAATCACAATCAGAGTTGGACCTGGTGCTGTAGCTTGAATTTTGCGTTTACTTGTCAGACGAAATATGAGTCCAATTAACAAGAAAATGTTAAGTTTTAAATAATATTTAATAAAAATATTACAAAACCAAAATAAGTAATAAACAATCTATAATCTATTATATAGAAGACACCTTTCTTGTTTTTTCGTCAGGTTTAGTTCATATATATATATATATTTATATATATATATAAATAGAGATAGAGAGAGAGAGAGAGAGAAATAAGTAAATGTAAAAGCATAGTCGAACAGGCCGCTAGTTGGAGCTTTGCATCACCGAATCCTTTTATTAATAGTACGGATGACGTTGACTGAGCAACCCCCGGCATTTTAGTACTCCCCACCAAACACGATGATAAGAAGTCATTGGCCAGCGACCATTTCACTCTCTAGTCCGGGGTCGGGTCCGCACGGAATGGGGGTAAGTCGTCGCCTTTAGGCTCGTACATTTTGAGAAAGTAGAGAAGATGGGGTTCCTTTGTACCGCCATCCTGTTGAAAGGCTGCGGTGATGTAACTTAAAACAGCATCCTAATTAGGTAACAAGAGAAATAGGTGCGAATTTTGATTTTTATTAGCCTTGATTTTTTTATAATTTATTTGAAACAAAATAATTAATTTAATTAGAATAATTTAATAATCAAGATGATTCATTTGAAACTATTATCTCAATCACCTAATTCAAGTGCATAAAAACTTCGTACACAAATGATTTGAACATTTTGACGATGCTCGAAGAACCCATCAATCGGACAGCCTAGAACCGAGGATAGAGAGAGACATGTAGAACGGCTCCCGAGTCCCCGACCCCTTGTCTCAGAAGCAAAATTATGGGGGTTCTCCGGCCCGTGCATGCCCTCCATCCCACGCATACCCAGCGTGGGTGGGGGGAGCATGTGGAATCAAACCCACCAGCACAAGCCTTTTCTTCCTTCCCTCCCTCCCAATGCATGTGCGTGCTCGTTTTCTTATCTCAAGAAGATGTTCCCACTTCCCAGTATATAAGGCCGGGGACTGGACAAACGAACGTGGTGGCGAAGGCATATGCCGCCCAATCCATCAAATCAAACACCACCCTACTGATTAAGCCGTGACGAGAAGGGAAGGGAAGGGGCATGCCCTCGGAGCTCGTAAACAAATGGGGGCACGCGTTAACCCCCCCCCCCCAACGCCGTCGACGGCCTGATGTGAGATCCAGTTTTAGAAGGTGGGGAGCTGTATATGCGTCACCGTAGGGAAATATTTTGGACGAGGTGGGACGGGTGGGGAGACCGACCGCGCGCAGGGTCTCCTGGTTAATTCTTCGCGACGGCTCAGCAAAGGAAAGGAACAGAGAGCAGGATAGTGTGTTTTACCTCTTCAGGTTTCGTGCCCCGTCCTCGTCCTCCCCGGAGACGCTGTTCCCCTTCCGAAGCCTGATAAAGATCCAGCCACCGAGGGACACGGTAGGATCGATAGTAGCAGTGTCAGAAGGAAGACGGAGGAGGAGGAGGAGGAAGAAGGAGACGAAGAGGTGGAGCGGTGTTCCTGCCGTGCCGCCACTGTTGGTGGGAAAGAAGAAAACGCCGCCAGGAGTTAAAAGCGGGTGCAATGGCACACGTTTCCGCCTCTGTAGCCGCCCACCCACCTGAAACCCGGCGCTCGTGCTGTAAAAAGGTTGGCCGGGAAAAAAAAGCTTCGTCACGTCCTGTCGTGCGGTAGAACCCGCCGGGACGGCTATTTTTTTTTGTAAAATTATTCTTCTTACGAGTTCATTTGTAAAATTAACTTATTATTTTAATATCATATTTTTAATAATTTCACCGCATCACAACATTTACAAATATATTCGTGTCATCATCAACCGTTAGTGTTTTATTAAAATTTCTTATTTAACTATAGTTATTCTTTAACTAAATTTAAGAAAAAGATTACAATGTCCTTAAACTCTACTATTTTTTCTCTCTCTTTTCACGTATCTATATGTTTTTTTTTCTCTCTCTCTTTTACTCACAATGTGCAAGTCAAAATACTTTTTTTATAAAGATATTTTTAATCAAAAATTAATTTTATAGATGAGAATAAAATATTCATTACATTTGAACTTGCAATAACTGCAGTGGTATTTTTGGCACGAAATTATCTAAAAAGATTAATGAAAATAAAAATAACAATTCTATTACTAAACCTGTAAAGAGGAAATGTTTACAAAAACCCCTTAAAGAAAAGGGAGTCTTTTGACGTCCATCCCCACTGTCAACTAAAAATCAGAGTAACCGCCTTTTCCATCTCAGCATGCAATGTTTTGGCCTCGTGGCATTAGTTTGAGTGTGTTGTAACGTTTGAACGTTACAAAACGTTACAAACGTTTATGGCCATCAAATCTGAAACGTAAACGGAGATCAAGGGGCGGTTATGGTTTGGGGCGGAGGGAATGGGACGAAAGCCCTATAAATAGGTGGGTAATCCCCATCGGAAAAACACAAGAGAAAGAGAGGAAATCTCATCGTCGGAGCCCCAAACCGCTGTCTTCAAATCTGTTCTTCAGTGGTATCAGAGCAGGAAGATCCGCCACCCTGCCACCGGCCCCTCCGCTGCCGCTGCGCCCCTCCACGGTCGCTGCGTGAACTCCTGTTAACGGCCGCTGCGCGAATCCCTGCCATCGGACCCTCTCTCTCGGCCGCCACCGTCTGCCGGAACCATCTGCTCCTGCCGGCCTCCGCCACCTTGCTGACGCCGCTGCTGCGCCCTTGCACGCACGCCGCCACTGCCTGCCGGAACTGTCGCAGTCGCTTCTCCCGCCCTCCTCTTCACCGGGATTGTTCGCGTGAGGAGGTCGCCGCTGCTACCTTGCTGCAGCACGCCCACGCCTCCAACAGAACGCCGGTGCGATTTCCAGAGGTGACACCAACAGGCTCGGACAGCCAGCCGTCTGCTACCTTGCTTTATCATATTTGACCGAGACGCGACAGAAGCTTTATCATACTCGACAAAAAGTACAGTACATATCTCTTAACCTTTCACGTGAACATAATAAATGGATTTGTTAAAATATTAATATATATATCGTGGCCTCCATCGTAACATATGAAAGTCTGATGCATGTGCATATAAAATAATCACATTATAATAAGGCTATGATCATAGATCCTGTAGGCTAATAATGGTTTTTGTTGGTTTCACGTAAACTCTTCTCGCTGCTTCTATGAGATAAAAGAAGTAAAACCGCCAGGGTAGTTGTATTTATGTTGGTGTACCGTGTCTTCATATATATTCAACTAAGAATTTTTTTTGATTCTTGTGCACCAAATATAACTCAATAAAATTTCTTCTGTAATTATTCACATGAACTATCCTGTAATTTTTTTTTGATTATTTGTAGTATCCTGTTATATAATATTGAAGCCCATATTGTATTAAGCAATTTTGTTTCATCTTGTTGATAATATAAACTTGTTAGAATATTTGCTAAATCTTAATTAGTTGTGTTTCTATCTTTACATACTTTTAAGCTGTCCATAATTGTTATCTACATCAATAACATGTTTGTTTATTTGCATTACTTAGTTTAAATTCAATTAGATTTGTTATTCACTAATTTTAAACAAGATTGAACAAAATTTGTCAACCAATCACAAAACATGCTGAAATTAATCAAGAGAAACATTAAATTTATTTTTCTCATCATGCTTATTTTGAATATGTTGACCAAACCAAATTATTTATTTCTCAGAATTATTCTAGTCCTAATGGCCAGTAAGCTCATTGCTACGGAATTGGCAAAACTTGATAAGTTAAACGGAACCAACTTTGATATGTGGCACCGGAAGATTAGATTCGGACTTATCCATGACAACATTGAATATGTCATCGATACCAATGTCCCAGAACTTAGTGATGATTCCACTGAAGTGGAAAAGAAAAGAAGGGACCAATGGTTATCGGATGACAAGAAAGCTAGAACTTTCATGCTAATGTTCATGGAGGATAACTTAATAAAGTTTTTCGAAACTTATAAGACATCCAATGAACTATGGAATGCTATCAAGGAGAAGTATGACACAAAGACAGAGGTGAATACTCAACTCCTGTTGCATCGTTACAACACATGTAAGATGCAGGAAGGCGATAGCGTTATTGAGCATGTTAACAGAATGATTGTCATGGCTAAGGACCTATCGACTGCTGGAACTGAAATTCCAGAGAAAATGCAAGTGGCAACTATACTGAATAGTTTGCCAGCTTCCCTTGATATGGCAGCCACAACATTGAGAATGAGTGGTTCCACTTTAACTGTCACGGACTTGCCAGCTAGACTAGCAGTAGAGCAGGACATATTGGCTAGGAGAAAAGGACTAGAAGCAAACCTAGAAGAGGCCAACGCTGTAAACCGGAAGCCCTTTGTCCAGAGTCACGCCCATGGACCGAAGAAGCCACAGTTTAAGAATAAACCCAAAGGAAAGAAGGTTCCTACTGGTGCTTGCTATGGTTGTGGAAATTTTGGCCACTTTAAATTCAATTGTCCCAACAAGCAAGAGAACAAGGGTGGAAATAGACACCCAGGAAACGGAGGAGCCGGAAAGAAAGAATTTATCGGCGTAACAGAATGTAATGCCGCACTGGCTGATTCAAATGAATGGTGGGTCGACTCTGGAGCTACTCGGCACATCGCCAAGACAAAGAAAGGGCTGGTAACAATGAAGAAACTCAATGCTGGAGAACAAAGAGTATATATGGGGAACAACACTTATCTCGATGTGGAGGGTGTTGGAACCTATAGGCTGGATCTTGGGGATAACATCATGGTCCTCAAGGATGTGTTTTATGCACCTAGAATCCGGCGGAACTTAATCTCTGTACCAGCATTGATGAAGAAAGGTCTCGAAGTACGGTTCTATAATCAGAGGGTGTCAATAGGGAAAGACAAGAAAGTGCTTGCTATGGGGAAGTTTATCCCTGAGCATGATTTATTCTGTATCCCTGTAATTGACAACGAGAATAATAATATAGAAGTTTCTGAGTATTCTTTGTGTGCTTTGTCAGAATGTGATCTATGGCATTTTAGATTGGGTCATCCCAGTAAATCTAAGATGGAACAAATAATAAAATTAAATTTACTACCAGGTTTAACAAAGGTGGAGTTATCACCTTGTGAACATTGTTTAGTCGGTAAAATGACTAAGAAACCTTTCTCGGTAGGGTATAGATCACAAGAATTATTGGAGTTAATCCACTCAGATATTTGTGGACCTCTAAGTACAAAAACACACAATAACAAAGAATATTTCATAACTTTCATAGATGATTATTCTAAGTATGCCTATGTCTACTTAATTTCTAGAAAGTCAGAGGCATTTGATTGCTTCAAGAAATATAGAATGGAAGTAGAAAGGCAGCTTGGAAGAAATATAAAGGTGTTAAGAACAGATAGAGGTGGGGAATATAACTCAAAGGAATTTGAGTTATACTGCCAAGAATATGGAATTAAAAGACATGTAACAATGCCGTATACGCCGCAGCAAAATGGTGTGGCAGAAAGGAAAAATAGAACCTTGATGAATGCTGTTAGATGTATGCTATCGCATTCAGGTCTCCCTAAGAATTTGTGGGGAGAGGCATTGCTTACAGCTAATTATGTCTTGAATAGAATTCCCACAAAATCTGTAGAAAGTACACCCTATGAATTATGGAATGGAAGGAAACCACAACTGAGTCATCTCAAGAAGTGGGGGTCTATAGCCCATGTTCTCATTCCAGAACAACTTAGAAATAAGTTGGAACCTAAAACCTTGAAGTGCAGATTCATAGGATATTGTGATAAATCATTTGGATATAAATTTTTTCATAAAGAAAAAGGGATTGTTGAATATAGGGATGCAACATTTCTAGAAAATCTAGAAGAAGAGGAACCTCATGGAAATGAGAAAGAACCTCTGCTTGTAATAGATGATGACTATTACAATGATATCCCAAGAAATGATCCAGAAATTGAAGAGGAACCTCAGCCAGAGGTAGAACCTCAACCAGAAATGGAAAATGAACATGAGGTAGAACTTCAACCTGATATGGAAAATGAACAAATTCCTATGAATGAAGCAGAACCCAATATACCTGTAATTGGCAACAAAAGAGCTAGAAATCCACCTGCATGGATGGATGAATATTATTTGTACTCATGTGAGCCTTCATGTCTATCAGTAGACATAGATGAGGAAATTCATATAGATCCCGTAAACTATAATGATGCGATGAAATCGCAGGAATCTGATTTGTGGCTAGAAGCCATGAAGGAAGAAATGAACTCCATGAAAAGCAATGGAGTATGGGAACTATGTGATTTACCTAAGAATAGAAAGGCCATTGGGTGCAAATGGGTATATAAGAAAAAGCTCCGTGTTGATGGGTCGGTTGATAAATTCAAAGCCCGGTTAGTTGCCAAAGGTTACAATCAGAAGGCAGGTATAGATTTTCAAGAAACCTATTCCCCAGTAGCAAAGTTTGCATCAATACGAATTATCTTGGCCATTGTAGCACATCTTGACTTGGAGTTATTCCAAATGGATGTCAAGACTGCATTCCTCAATGGAGAATTGAGGGAGGATATATATATGCAACAACCTGAAGGATTTCAGGAGGAAGGCCAAGAGGAAAGGGTATGCAAGTTAAAGAAGTCAATATATGGCTTGAAACAATCTTCTAGACAATGGTATCTCAAATTCCACGATACAGTTATCCAACTTGGATTTGTTGCAAATAAGTTGGACAATTGTGTATATGTCATGAAAAGTGGGAGCAGGTATACTATATTATCCTTGTATGTGGATGATATTTTGCTCGCCGGAAATGACATAGAGATGTTGAATAAAATCAAATCTGAATTAAATGAAAAATTTGAGATGAAGGACATGGGTGAGGCATCCTATGTTCTTGGAATACAAATTCTGAGGGATAGAAAGTCTAGAATATTGAGTTTAAATCAAGAAAAATATTTACGGTCTGTACTTAAGAGATTTGGAATGCACAACTGCAATCCGGCACCTACACCGTTGGTTCATGGAAAACGGTTGGGAAAAGAGCAATGTCCTGGAGAGGGACAAGGTCCGCTCAAGGTGCCATATGCTGAGGCAGTTGGAAGCTTAATGTATGCAATGATGAGTACAAGATCGGACTTAGCATACCCAGTGAGCTTGGTAAGTCGATATCAAGCTAATCCTGGTCCAGCGCATTGGGAAGCTATTAAAAGGATTATGAAATATCTGAAAGGAACTTTGCACCACAAATTAGTTTATCAAGCTGATGTGCTTGAGGTACTTGGTTACTCAGATGCAGACTTTGGAGGAGACAAAGATGACGGAAAGTCCACTTCGGGACACTTGTTCATCCTTGGCGGTGCAGCTGTTTCTTGGGGAAGCAAGAAACAGGGGTGTGTTGCACAGGAAGCTGAGTATATTGCTTGCAGCATGGCAACAACTCATGCAGTCTGGATAAGACGGTTTTTGATAGATTTAGATCTAAATTTGGTAAATGAACCAATAGAGATCTATTGTGATAATCAAGCGGCAATTAGCTTGATTAACAGCGGAGCAAATAGCTCACGCGGAAAGCATATAGAAATACAATATCACTACATTCGGGATATTGTGCAGAAAGGGGAAGTGAAAATAACTTATGTCCCCACCAGTGATATGATTGCCGATCCTTTGACGAAAGGACTTCCGGCAGAAAATTTCATTAAGCATGTTGGCTTAATGGGGCTCAGGAATATATGAGCATAGAGAATATTTTCATGAATAATGAAAATAATGATACCTCTGACGGATAGTGGGAGTGTATCGGAACAATACTCACAGATAGTGAGAGTGTATAGAAATACTACCCATGGATAATGGGAGTGTTAGAATAAGAACTTATACTTACACGAATAGTGGAAGTATAATTATTTGTTGGCCAAGTGGGAGATGTTGTAACGTTTGAACGTTACAAACGTTTATGGCCATCAAATCTGAAACGTAAACGGAGATCAAGGGGCGGTTATGGTTTGGGGCGGAGGGAATGGGACAAAAGCCCTATAAATAGGTGGGTAATCCCCATCGGAAAAACACAAGAGAAAGAGAGGAAATCTCATCGTCGGAGCCCCAAACCGCTGTCTTCAAATCTGTTCTTCAGAGTGGACATTGACCGCGGTTTAAACTTGCTCACGAGAGATTCTGATTTGACGAGTGAATAGGGAAAATAAAGTCTACGTGATTTTGAAGCCTCCTGGCCCCCTTGATTGATCAGGGGTTATCTCCATTCGATAACTTCCAATTTGTTCTTTTTTTAATTGATTGATCAAAAAAATTAATCAAGTTAAAATGAGAGATAACTCAAATTTAACTCGGACAGATTTCATTCTAAAAATTAAAACATAATTAACCGTCGTTTGTCTTAAAAAAATAACATATTTCCTTTCCAAACAAATAGGATTAAATTCCGGAACAAATTAATCTAGAAAAGATAATCATCATTCCATCTATCATTACACCAAATAAGGGTTACAGAGAAATTGGATTCACTGACTAAGATAGATCACGCTGAGTCACCGAGATCCGAGCTTCTAACTAATTGGAGTTTGATGAGACCCATAAAAAGTAACTTTCACATACGCCGATTGATGATATTAGCTCAATTGAGTCCCAGGAAACTCCAACTTTTCTTTTGTTCAGAGTGTTTATAAATCTAAAAAATTCCATCTTTTTAGGGTTTTTATATAAATATTTTTTAAATATTAATTATGTCAAATATATCTCTCATTTTAACATATTATAACATAAGGGAGAATGAGACGTCATTGTCACGGAAGTGCAACCAATAAAAAAACTACTACGCACTGACAACCGAGAGGGCGATATTTCCCTCCATTTCACACATCCCAAGGCATATCCAGAGGGGAGCACGTGGAATGAAGCCCACAGTCCACCGGCAGCACACTAGCCTCTTCGTTTCCCTCCAATACATGTGCTGCGCCCGATTCCTTATCCCCCACCACCCCCCAGTACAGAGCCGGGGATTTGGACAGACGAACGTGGCTTGCACCAAAGACGCATCGAAGCAAGGCATGCTCAAGGTTTTACTCGTTAATTAAACACCACCCATCTAAGCCGCCCGCAATCACGTCTCCCAGAACCCGTAAACAAGTGAAGTGGGTGACTAAAAGCGTAGCTAGCAGCGGTGGAGGACTAGGAATAGAAGAAGAGGAACGCGGTGGCCCGGGTCCCCACCGGCGGCGGCAATGGTGGTGAGATCCCGACAGCTGGCTGCGATTTCGTGGGATTCTTTATGAACGATCGGAGGAGGAGGAGGTCGTGGTGAGCAGAGTGACATGCATTCCCGATCAATTCTTGGTGGCGGAGGATTTGAAGCGTAGGAACGGAGAAATAGATAGTTCGAGTTCGAGTTCGCGTTCGCGTACCTCTTTAGACGTCCTCTGGCTCTCGATCGACCTCGTCCTGCCGCGGAATGCAAGCTAGCCGCGGGAGACGCCCCCCACCTTCCTGCTGCCGGAGGAAGACCCGGCCGCCGGGAAATGCCGTGGTCGCGGGCAGTGGAATAAGAAGAGGGATAATGGGAGGA
Organism: Amorphophallus konjac; assembly: GCA_022559845.1. Classification (NCBI taxonomy): domain Eukaryota; kingdom Viridiplantae; phylum Streptophyta; class Magnoliopsida; order Alismatales; family Araceae; genus Amorphophallus; species Amorphophallus konjac. The sequence goes on along the minus strand of JAHNEJ010002127.1, from coordinate 147,844 downwards.
GTGGGGGAGGAAGAAGAGGAATGAGCGGGGAAATGGGGAATGGAGGTTAGCCATCCGTGGTTTTTTTTTTGTTTTTTTGATTTGTAGCGGGGAGACGTGTGCAGGCGGTAGGGAGGCCTCGCGGAACTGCACGTTTTGTTCTACGATTCGTGGGAAAGGCACCCCCCGCCTTTTTTTGTCGCCGTAGCCACCCGATGAGTCGAGTTGTGCCCCCCGGTTTGTACGCCTTTGTGTGTTTGTCTTCTTTTTTGGTTGGGCTCATTGGTTCAATCATTGAATTATTTTTTAAATTTCAAATCAAATCAAATACATTAGTTATCCTCGACTTCTGCATCTAGATAAATTTCAGATCAATTGTTTGGAAATGCTGTCCAAGAGATTCCAATCCTACAAAATTCAAAGTGTTTCCAATTGCCCCGAGGGTCTCGATTTGAGCGATGAGCAAATTTTATGAGCTTAGAGAAATGAGACACAATGCTACCCATCCCAACATAATCTTCGAAAATTCACCTAGGGGGAGCTTGTGCCCATGGTGGGCGCGGATTCTGGTGAGTAAATGACATTTTTATCCATCTTTCCACGTCTGCAGCTCGCTGCGATTACCAGGCCGTGTGATGCGAGACGAGACATGACTCGAGATAATAAGGGACTCTAGTTCGTTGACGTTCCTAAGTGAGGAAAATGCGTGGATCTGCGTGATTGATGAATCGACAATGAGTCTCGGATATCGATTTTTCCGCGTGCTCGAATTGAGTCACGGGACGGGTTCCACTCACTCGCTCTCGCAGCGATGATTAAAGTTGAAACGAGCTAATTTAGCCTAACACACTCATGCAGCGGCATATAAAAGTATATACGAGTAAAGCAAATGCCAAAGAGGGGAGCAGAAACGATACCTCCACGCTCCGGACATGGGAAAGACGACCTCGGCCAAACCTCGTATTTTCGGTGTACAAATATTAACAATAATTACAGAAATGATTTTATTATCCACTCCACGCAGGGAGGTAAAGGGCGACAACAATAACTCGGGAATACCAAGCTTTGGTTGATGGGCAGCAATTTGGAACGCTCTCGGGCCGAGACGGGCTGCTGGTCCGGCTCGATTCTGCGGGGCCCACGGGATAGCAGGCGGGTCCGGCTGCTGGGACGGCGGTGCCCGGGTGTCTCCTTGATGCGGCGGCTGGCTGGGACGCTACAGGGGGGATGCCGATCGATCTCCGGGAGCGGCGGTCGCCGAAGCTATCCCGGCGTATTTTTGCTGGAATTATCCGGTGACTGTTTTGCTGGCCTGTTCTCGGATCAGAAATTCGCGCCTCCACGAAAAGAATTTTTGCGCCCATATCCGGTGTCGGATCAAGGCAAAATTGGTACCGATGGATAGAGGACTCAAAGGGCTACAACATATAATTATTTCAGATTCATCCAGTAGACGGATTAGAAATGAAAATAACTGTTCCCAAAGTTTTTTTACTGACTCGGATTACAGACTGTCGGGACAGAACAAGATCTGCCTGAGACTGAATTTTGACCGACCTAAAAATGATGAATCTAGACTCTGGGAAACTTATGGCTGGAAGAGGGGGATGTGAGGAACACGTATGATTTTTTAAAAAATTTTTAGAGAAGACTAAGTGGGCGGGAAAAATACAACAACATGAGACTATCCCGCAGATCTGCTGATTGAGAGACTGTCAGGGGTGGAACTAAAATACAGAAAAAAAAACCAAACGGTGGCGGATTGACACAAAATTTATATGGATGGAAAGCTAACATAAAGATGAACAATCTCTCAAAATCTCAGCTCGATCAGAGCTGGGAGCTGGGAGAACCGACCTGTTCTTTAGCTTGATGTTCTAGATCTCGGAGTTCAGGACAACATGGTAAAGAGATGGTTGTGGCGGCTCGTCGACGGCACGAACGGAGGCGGCGGCGGCGGTGGATGGAAATCACATCCAGCAGAGGTGATAGAACTTGGAATCCACCAAGTTTATGACTTCACACCATAGAAATCAGAGCAGTCCAGCTCTAAGGGGGAGAGGAGAGATAGGGGCGCCCTTGGACTTGCTTGGAGTAAATGCTTTTTTTCCTTCATTAATTCTCACAAAATGAAAAATACATGGATTATATAGAAATATACAAATGACCTAAACTACCCCTAGATCTAGGGTTAGGGAGAGATAAATAAGGGATATCATTTTCTTCCCTCATGTGGTCAAATGACCATAAATAAAAAAAATACAACAAGCATTAAACTATATTAAAGGGGGGACGCCCCCTTGACTAAGGGCTAAACATTTTTGAATTTTCTTCCACCTTATCCTCCCTTGGTCCAAGTCCAATCTTGGACTTTGAACTAGTCCCACATGGACCCTATATCCTAGGTGGACCAATGGGAAAGAGAGTGGGGGCCCTGCTGGACCTACTGACATTTTACATAGAAACCCAAAGGCCTTTTTGCAAAGAAATCCAAAGATTTTTAATGACTAACCCTTTGGCTTATAATGCCTTATAATTACAAACCCAATTAGCTAATGATATAAATGTAAACAAAAGGACATAAATGTAAAAATAAAATGTTAGTGCTCGGTGTTGATTCCCATCACCGTGTATATTTCCGACATCACCAACACAGTATTTGAGTCCATCAGCACCTTCAGCAAGAACCTCCACGACTTCCGGCTCATCCCGCTAGACCGAGAGTAGCAAATCACAGAGCTACCACTGGACAATGCCGTGCGCACCCTCCCCAGCGGGTGCACCAAGTTGCAGCGGTTAGCGCTCTACCTACGGCACGGCGGGTCTCCGCTACATTGGGGAGACAAGTCGGAACATCGGTTCCATGCTGTTGAGGTGCGAGGGGGAGTTCGAACGGTGACATCCGTAGGATTAAAATATTTTACATATGTATAAAATATTTGATATAATATTAAAATATTTTTTAATTTTTTTATAATAAAATATTTCGTTCATGTAATTAAAATATTCTTTTTATAAATATTTCATTGATTTAATTCTATAGTCAAACAAAATATTTAGTTCACGTAATGAATATTTTATTATTGTAACAAAATATTTTGCTCATTTCTGTAAAATAGTTTCATCGATTTATTTCTGTAGTCAAAAAAAATATTTTGTTCATGTAACAAATGTTTCATTCTTGTAACAAAATATTACATTTATATGTAAAATATTTTAGTATTACAAAATATTTCAATCTTATATTTTTCCGCCGAGTGTCCTCTGCATTTAATGCAGGGAAAAACTAGTCGTACGGGTCTAACACATGCATCGTTTTCTGTGCAAAAAATGTCATTTCACATAATTTTTAGGTCAATAAAAAGAGATGTTATAAAATGACGTGACTTTGTACACCATATTAATGCATAAATTATTAAATTTTTTCTGTTGCTTGCACTATCTAGCGATGAAGCAAATGAAACTCAAGTTCAAGTTATCCACGTATTAGTTAATCCTTATCTTTAATTTGGTGTATATTTGCTACATAGTTTGCATTTAGTTGAGACGGAGGAAGTGATTTTGAGATTTCAATTATTAGAATCACTTATATCCTCGTCGTCTCAATCAAATGTAAAAATGATGCTCCGACTTTCGAACTCTACAAATTTTGAAATTAGAGAAAGATAGACACATCAATCATGACATCTTAAAATCTCAATAATTTTATGGAGAGAAGCTTTAATTGGATTTAGATGATATTAAGTAATTAAATACCCATCAACTACTTAAATCTATCTATTTAAACTCCCATCCATCACTTTAACCCATTTAAATTTCACTAACATTTTTAATCATCCTAACATTCATTACAATTTATCATTCTTAACGTGACGACAGAAAGGAGAGAGAGAGAAGAGAGATTTTCTATAACAACTTAGGACAATTTATTTCGAATCAAGGAGATTCTAATCATTCAAACCAAATGCTGACTTCTGTTATTGTTGTTTAGTCAAAAAAAAATGGAATGGATAACAAATGTCACTGCAGAATAGTACAGGGACTTGAGATCTGAAGCCGAAAAAATCAACATTAGAATTCCAAGGGATGCCTAGAGGGCCGGTTTGCTAAGGAATATTTATCATTTGTATAACTTTTTTATAAAAGTGAAAATCTATCGAATAAAAGTTAAAGTCTCTAACTCTTTCCGAGAAATATATATTTTTTCTAAGAGTTTTTTATTTTATGATAAAACATTGTAAAATTCTATAATTATTTTATTTTACAATATTTTTAGGTCATTTATTAGTTCAGAAAATAGTGTAAATGTAATTACTACTAGAAGGTGTTGGTCTATGTGACTAAAATTTTTTATTTTTAATTTCAGTTCATACCCACAGGAAACCAAAGTCAGAAGTAAAATAACATAAAATAATAATAAATTAAACAATTTTTGTGCATTCTTTTCATGTATTTTATGGTTATAGAGTTGATTGTGCCACTGGACGAGGCCGACCCCAATCCTTGGTGCCACAATATGGCATGGAATGTGCCACACTTGACCCTCTTTTTTTGTGATTCTCTCGAATGCCTCTCACTTGGCCCTTCCTCACCCCCTTCCGACTTCTCCCTCAGTGTTGCCATCTCCGCTATAGCGAATGCACTGTCTATTTTTTTTCTTATCTCAGCTGCAGCGAATGTGTGTTCTTTATCTCCGCTATTGTGATCGTGAATCTTACATCCACCGCCACTATTTTTTTTATTGATTGTTGAATGAATGGTAAAAATGAGAAATGAACAATACTAAGTACAATTAATTCCTCACCTTTAATGTTCCTCTTGGAACCTAGTACTACGTCCAACCCTCTGCACTCTCCTCCGGTCTCCCCCTCATCTTCGATGTCGAGCGCCATGATGGATGCGTTGTCTCTTGTTGATTGTGATTGCAAAATCTCTCTCGAATGAACACACTATCTCCTGCCACGGCCTCCCCCTCCTTCCTTCATTGCCAGTAATGCGACCTCCCCCTTCACCCTTTGCCTCCTCCTCCTCCACCCTCTGCACTCTCCTCCGGTCTCCCCCTCATCTTCGATGTCGAGCGCCACGATGGATGCGTTGTCTCTTGCTGATTGTGATTGCAAAATCTCTCTCGAATGAACACACTGTCTCCTGCCACGGCCTCCCCCTCCTTCCTTCATTGTCAGTACTGCGGCCTCCCCCTTTACCCTTTGCCGCCACATCTTCCTCCTTCGCCCTAACTCGTGCCGTGCTAGTGGCCTGTTGACTTGACATTCGATCAGTGCAGTATGGGTCGACAGACTTGCATCGGTATAGTTCGGATAACAAACTTGCAATGGTACAGTACGACTCGACCAACCATGGGATACCCAACCAAAATACTATTTAGTTTCAAAATTAAAAAAAATACATTAATTTTAAAACGAAGTGATTTTAAAATAGGAGAATTATAGTCCTTTAAAGCAAAACAAATAACACCTAAATATATCGATTTTTAAATTCCAAATGTACGTACATTTGTCTTTTAATTGGAATGTGAAAACATTTTGGATTCAAATAGGGCCATGATTTAAGTGACGAGATCAAGTGTTCTGCCGTGGGCCTACCCATTGCTGAGACTGAAAAGATACCACATCTTGGGCCTGGGCATGGCAGGTGATGTGGCGCTTTTGTTGAACGTTGTGGGCATCAGGGCAACAAGTTTAGACTCGCATCTTGCTGACTTGCGGCAACTTATCCTTCTTTGATTCCTCCACGTGGGCATTAGATTTTGTCGGAGCAACCCTGAGAGAAGGCATAGTTTTAATTGCACGCTTATTTTGTGGCAATCATTTATCCGAGCTACTTAAATAATTAAAAGACCTTACTATGAACAAATTTTATATAATTTAATTTCGTGTAAAACTACCATCTTATAATTTTAATATTATGATTTATGAATCCCCTTTGGAGAGCACAAGTGTAATATCATGAAGCCTTTTTAGAGAGAGAAATATCGTGATTGGTTTTTGTATTCTCATAATTAAGGCATTCTCTGTGAATTCCATGATGAAGGGTGCGAGAACGCCTTCCGGTCGATCGCCCTCTCACAGACAGAGGTCTCGAATCCCAACTTTTGAATTCCCTTGTGGCAGAGAAATTCATGCTAAAAACTTACGATAGAGAGGAAGATTTTCATAGATCTACAAAATTTATGATCAAATTCACTAACTGTAGGGAGAAGGAGAAATACCACCTCCTCTTACTTAATTATTCGCCCTGCTCCCCGTAGAATTTATATTTGATGAGAAAGACTCGTCGGTCATCCAAAGTTATTGCACACTTTCAGTGTACGTGCACCAAGTATAGGGTGTTTGGTTGCTCTTTTTTATTTCTTTTTTCTCTTAATTTTAAAAAAAAGAGGAAGAGATCTTATAACCCCGTTTGGTATGTCTCTCTTAATTTTTAGGGAGATACTCTACTCCCATGTAAATCTTCCTCAAAAAAAAAAAAACACTGGACCAATTTTTTTTAAAAAAACACTCACCACGCCTCCCTCTCTCCCACTCGCGACCCCCACCCCCCTCCCCCTCCCCTCCCCTCCCCTCCCTCCGACTCCGGCTCCCCCCCCCTGCGCAGGCTCCCCCTCTCTCCGGTTCCCCCCCCGTGCGCAGGCCCCCCTCCCTCCGGTCCCCCCCCCCCCCCGTGCGCCCTCCCCTTCCCGGCAACCCCTCAGGCTCCGCCCCCCTCCGCCCTCCCCGGCAGCCCCCTCCCCCCCCTCCCCTTCCCCCCCTCCGGCTCCGGATCCCCCTGCGCACCCCCTCCCCCTCCCTGTGCAGCCCCCTCCCCCTCCCCTCCCTCCGGCTCCGCCCCCTCCCCCTCCCTTTGGTTCCCCTCCGGTTCTCCACCTCCGACTCCGACTCCCCCTCCTGTGACCCCCGCAGCCCTCCCCTCCCCCCCTCCCCGGCAGCACTCCCCTCGCCCGCAGCCCCTCAGGCTCCCCCCTGCGCCCTCCCCTCCCCTTCCCGGCAGCCCCTCCGGCTCCGGCCCCCTGCACCCTCCCCTCCCCTCCCCGGCACCGGGAACCCGTACGCCTCCGCCATCTTCACCTGCTCCTCGAGCTCACTGGGCCCGTCCTGTTCACCTCCCGCGAGGAAGACGGTGACGAGGAGAACGTGAGATTCCACTCGGTGGAAGAGGGAGACGACCCGTCGATGGCACCAGCAAAATCCTGCGATGAGGCAGAGCCTTCGAGGGCGATTGTACTTTGTCTTCCAATCAGGGCTATCTAAAATTTAAAAATTGTGATGTTTTTGACAAACATTCATAGTTGATTTTTGTCAGTTTTAAAAGTTAATTTAAAAATCAGCATACCATAATTTTTTAGAGAAAAATAATCTTTAAAATAAAAATGCTCCCAAACACCCCATAATCAGTTTTATTTTGAAAATTCTGTGAGGTGGGGCCCACATCATCTATCAAATGATACAACCCATTCATCCATCCAACTACCCAAGAATATATATAAAAAATCAGAACATGCGAATTTGAAAATATATTCTTTTTAATTTTTTTTTGAGTTTTTTGTGCCGTTGGATGGGGATGGATTGTATAATATGATAGATGAGGTGGGCCCTGATCACTTCACAAATTTTTTTTAAAAAAACTTATTACTGCGTACGCATCCAAATTAAGTGTGAAATAACCTTATAAGATCTAATCTACTGCAAACCAAACTCATACATGATATATCTAGTTTATAAACAACACGAACCCCATCATGAAGTGCAAAAGTATTAATAAATATTAATGCGCGATTCCCATCCCCATCGTTTTCAGTGTTGCTAAATTTTAGCTGTCATAACCCCACCCCATCTTTGTTGCTCTATCACTTCATACGCGATTTTAAAAACTTATATATATATATATATCCTCGTTCATTAAAAAAAAAGTAGCCGGCTTTCTTCCTTAATATATGGTTTGACAAGCAAGCGGCAACAACTCCTACTCAGAACACACTAGCTACTAGGGTTTGAAAAGGACATGGAATTAGTAGCAATTAGAGCACACCCACATCAGCCACATCTCTCTCGCAATCTCATCTTAAGATCTCAAAGCTCGAAATGGGCAAACAGATCAAATAAATCAGAAATTCTCGCCTTTATGTTCCCGGTGACCGGTGACGGAGACTAATTTATATATGATTTTAGTGTGTTACGAGATATACGACCCAGAGGCATGCACCGATTGTAGAAATTTGATAATTTAAAATGAAAAATAATTTTTTAAATAAATTATATAATTAAATTTTTCATGAAATGATTAATTTATATTTTTACCGAGTGAAATAAAGTGGATTATTAATTTACTTGAATTTACTTAAGGTAAATTGAAATTTAATGCTTTAACCCTTAGATAAATCATTGTAAGCCCAATAAAAGTTCATATGATGGATTAGGATTACAATTGACCCATTGGATAATCCATAATGGGTTAGATTAATGGAGTAAATGATTTATTAAAGGATATTTAACATTAAATTCGTAACATATGTTTAATATGACATTTAAGGGATTAAAATAATCTCATTTCTAGAAGATTGACTCAAGAATCAATCCTTACCTAACAGCCCACCTTGGACCAGCCATTTTTATATTATTTTCACACCTAAGATGGGCTAGATTAAGAAGAGAAATGATATTTTTCTTCTAATTCGGATTTAATGGGTTTGGTAGAATTAGGCAATGAATCTTGACAAATTTGGTCATATTTTGGCTATAAATAGAGCCACATTCGACCCTTAAATCATCCCTGGAAGTTAAGTCTATGCTGCTGCGAAGATTTGTGGAGATTTGAAGGAGGAATTGGAAGATCAAAGGGTTTTCTTGTTATTTGGGGATATTCTTTAGATCCGACAAAAGTTAGGTGCCTCTCAGGCTAAACTCTAATTAAAGGATGCTATCTTGTGTATTTTTCTGTCTTCTTTCCATTGATAGCTCATTTATTAAATTCTGTTATGAAATGAGTAAGTTATGGTCATTTAATTAGAGGGGTATTCCCATTTTTTCATCAGGTCAAGAACGTGCTATACATCAGTAGCGCGTTCTGAACGCGCCAGCCCGACCCAGCGCGCTCAGACAGACCCCGTCTCTTTGACCAAAATTTTAAAAATATACATAAAATAATGTAATAATACTTTCCTTATCGCGCTATACCTGACTAGCGCGTTCTTCATGAACGCGCTAGTCTCGGATAGCGCGTTCATACCCTTAACTCCGGATGACCAGAAATCAAAAGTATAATATTTCTAATATATATATATATATATAATACCTAAAGTGTTTATATATATATCAGGAGTCTATTTCTATTATGATTTATACAGAACCTATCTCTTTCATTTAGTTTTCAAAATTTTTAAATATATACATCTGTTCATGAACACGCTAGTCTCGGCTAGCGCATTCATACTTTTAAACCCGGATGATCAGAAATCAAAAGTATAATATTTCTAATATATATATATAATACCTAAAGTGTTTATATATATATCAGGAGTCTATATCTATTATGGTTTATACCGAACATATATCTTTCATTTAGTTTTCAAAATTTTTAAATATATACATCTGTTCATGAACGCGCTAGTCTCGGCTAGCGCGTTCATACTTTTAAACTCGGATGACCAGGGGTCAAAAGTATAATATTTCTAATATATATATAATATATAAAGTGTTTATATATATATCAGGTGTCTATATCTCTTATGGTTTATATAGAACATATCTATTTCATTTAGTTTTTAAAAATTTTAAATATATACATATGTTCCTGAACGCGCACTCTTGACTAGCGCGTTCGTCATGAACGCGCTAGTCTCGGCTAGCGCGTTCATAAAATTTTTTTCGAAAATTTTGGTGATCAAAAATATAATATTTTGAATATATATATACTGTATTTATGTATACTGTATGAACACGACCCTGAGCTATAACGCGTTCACAGACAGTAACATCTTTTCGGCCTATAACTATTCTATTTTTTATCATAGTGACGTACGAAAATTATTTCAGAATGTAAAAAAAAAGTATTTTCTATCATATTGATGTATAAAAAAACTACTTTCAACATATTAAATCTATTTTCTTATCATATGGTTAATTAATGTATGATTAAAAGCTAATATCTAAACTCATGATTTCAATTCATAAGTATATATGTTCCTTTACTAAAATGTGTTCTTTACAAAAAAATTTGATGTTTTATGATTCTGAGATTATGTTAAGATATTTAAAATAATTCTAATAAAACCACTATCTTAATGTTTCTTCATACTTACCATTCATTTTTGAATTCTACGACTTAATGTCGTTAAACATGATGCTTAAAATGTGTTTTCCACCCTCCTTTGTAAATTATCACAATTTTTGCCAGATCTGTACTTGTTTACAAATGAGCTTGTTCTTGAAATTCTTTGGCCATATTGTGGAATTATATAAAAAAAATGTCAGGGGCTATGGGTGCCAATGAAATGACATTTAAATGCTAGTGTATAAAGGGGTTCTGATCTGATCCCACGGGCGAGGCAAAGTCCAAAAATAAACCGGTATTATAATGATCAGGTGCTGGCATTCACCAATACAGGGTCTATTACGATTAGGGGCAATCATACTGTCGTGAGAACCCCTAAATGTGTAGCCAAATAGTGATGTTCCATGAGGGGCTGTCATATCGCCGTGATCCCCCCTTAGTGTTTTGGCCAATCCTATTGAGTGTTGGTAGAAGTGATTGTTCTACTTCTATATTGTTATTACTTAAAGGTTCATCATAAATATCCTTGTAAGAGTGATTGTTCTACTTCTATATTGTTTAAAGTTCAAGTGATTGCTCTACTTCGATATTGCTTAAAGTTCATCGTGAATGTTCTTGAACTGTCTTAATGATAGTACACATCGTCTCATCATGAAAGTTCTTGATATATTTTTAGAAATGATCATCGTCTTGTCTACTATCATGATCTTGACATTATCTTGTTATCTTGAAATTCCTTAGAAATTTCTTATACAAACTTTCATACTTGAAATTCATGATCAATTACTTCATGACACGAATTGTTAAATTGCTAAATACTTAAAGATTGCCTGACTTTAGAGATAAATCCTACTGAGCTTTTTGGTCACCCTACATTTTGGTTAATTGTTGTAGGAAATAGAAATGAACAAGGGATTGGACAAGAGTGAATGAGTGTTTTCTTTTCCCTAGGATTTATGTAGATCATTAGTATTTTTACAAAATTTATGTATTTGAAAAATTTGGAAGGTTGTATCATGCCTTATGGCTTATTAATTAGTGATGTAAACCTTTATTTTGATGGAATAAAATTAGGAATTTCATCTTAGCTCTCTATCTTTAGAATTAAATTTATACATGCTCTGACCGACACGAGTGCCTCGTAACTGCTCGCGCCTCAATTTTCCGCGTCGGGGCATGACACCGATGGTTTGAGTTCCGGTCCGATTTTGATCTTAGAACATGCATGTTTCTCTCCATCTCCATCTCCAATTGTGCAAATCATGTGAGTGTTTAACTCCTCTGCCTCCTTTAGTTAGGATGTTTAACTGTGCGAATTGAAGTTAGGAGTTTTCGCATATAAACAATCTTTACACAAAAAATATTTAAAAAATTATTCTTGAAAACATATTTGAACTCATCATTATCCTGGTTAAAATGTTACAAAAAATGTCATAGACTTTATTTACCTACAGTCTATTTAATTGTAATTTTCTTTAACTCTACTTGTAGAATGATTTCAATATCCTCAATTAATTAAAACTCACCTCTCTTTCTCTCCCTCTCCCTCTCTCTCCCTACATCCTCCCATTGGGATGAGGGTGCCAGTGCTAGAGGGATAGGTACCCTTCGATGACTCCTTCTTTTCTCTCTCTCACTATTCTATGGGTCCTCTCTCTCTCTCTCCTTACATCTCTCGATGTCGGAGGGGGGCACCCTCCAATGATGTCTCTCTCTTCTCTATGTAATTGCTCTCTTGACCCTCCTCTCTCTCTCTCTCTCTCTCTCTCTCCCCTACGATCCTCTCTTTGTATCCCCTCACTATGTGGGGGGGGGGGGGAGGGGTATCCATGCCCAAGAGGGAGACCCCCTCCGATGCCATCCCTTTTTCTCTCTCTCTCTCTACTCGCAACCAGTAAGCAGCCTAAAGGGGTGACAGATGCCTCGTTGAATTGAAGGAGGCAACATCTTCGTGATGATATACATGTTGTTCAAGTCTCTGAATGAGTCTATAGTCACATTTTGTCTGTACATGTCAGAGTGCAACCGCACTTACAATAGGGGTGAGCACATTTGGATTTGGTTTGATTTGAAGAGAATTTTTCTCAAATCAAATCAAACCAAATTAAGGGTTCTAACTCGAACTAAATCAAACCGAACTATTTTGAAATCAAATCAAACCGAATCGAATTAATTCGATTTGGTTCGGTTTAAATCATATTTATGTTCCCTTCTAGAAATTAGATTGAATTAAAAAATTAGTAGAGAATGGTAGGGTAAAAGAATACCAAACAAAGTAAATATTAAAGAAATAACATCAAAAGTTATAACTCGTAAGAACAAGCTCCATGATATTTCCAAATAAAAAAATTAAGAACTTAATTCAGTTACAGTAAAATAGAAGGTGATTTAAAACTTACTTCATAGAGTCAAAAATCTCATCAAGATGGGGGGATTATATTTTTAGAATTAAAGTTTCTAGTTATATAGACTTGACAAAAATATATTTAAATTCGAGTTATTCGGTTCAGTTCGATTTTCTGAACTTCAAAATCAAACCAAACTAAAAATTTTAATACGGTTCGATTTGAACCCAAATTTAAATTTTTTAAATTTTAACTCAAATCAAACCGAACCAAATCTATTGGTTCGATTTAATTTTCGAGTTGAACCCGAATAATGCTCACCCCTAACTTACAAGGTTGCCCTTGCTCTGGGAGCTCCCAGGTCTACTATTAGAGGCTAAGGGCAGTAATGACAACAGTCAGAGCGGGAAGGGGGGGTCGAGGAGATGACGTTGCTGAGAGAGCAGGTCAGGAAGCCGTTTTGAGAACGGGGGTGTGCTTGCTATTTTGTGCAGCGGCACCCCAATCGTTAGAGATGGTGCGACTCATGCTAACCACAAATTAAGCAAACCAACAACCTCATATCTATGGGTGAAATCTCTCTCTGCTCATGACCTCCTTCCCTCCAGGTCATTTGCGGTCTCTAATGTTGTTGCTTGGACTCCGTCGAGGAGCTAGTTGGCCCCCCATCTCTCTCCCCTCTCTCCAAGTTGATTTTGTGACCTTTGACGTCAACGGCTGGCTAAACTCCATCGATGAGCTAACTGGCCCTCTCTCTCTCTCTCTCTCTCTCTGGCACCATCGAATAGGGCAGAGATAGCCATGAGCTACCACTACAAGAAAAAGCGATATTAGAGACAGACATTTTCGACGGATTTATTTCCATCGGAATAGGAGTCGTAATTTTTGATGGATTAAATTCCGTCAGAAATTGCATCGGTATTTCCGATAGAAAAGTATATGTTGGAAAATCTGTCGGAATTGCCGACGATTATTCAGACGGAAACTTTTCGTCGGAACATTTACGTCTAAATTTGCCGACGGATAAAAATACCGTCGGAACTTCCGACCACATTTCCGACAGAAACACTTCCGTCGGAAATCTAATTTGTCAGCCCGATAAGCTATTTTTTGATATTTTTCCCTTTTCAACTTTCCGCCAGACAAAAAATCCGTCGGAAACACAAGCGGAAACCTATTTTTCACCCTTGATCGTTATTTGTCACCCTTGATCGTTATTTGTCACCATTGTTCGTTATTTGTCACCCTTACAACTTTCCGACGGATATATGTGCCGTCGGAAAAGCGTCGGTAATAAATATTTGTCCCTGAACTTTCCGACGCACTAAATTTTCGTCGGAAAAATCATCGTAAACTTATTTGTCACCCTTGTTCGTTATTTGTCACCCTTAAAACTTTCCGACAGAACATATTTGTCACCCTTAAAACTTTCCGACGGAGAAATGTTCCGTCGGAAAAATGTTCCGTCGGAAAGTCCGTCGGTTATACACTCCATTTTCAACTTTTCGACGGACTCCGATTCCGTCGGAAACCTATTTTTCACCTTTGTTTGTTATTTGTCACCCTTGTTCGTTATTTATCGCCATTGTTCGTTATTTGTCACCCTTACAACTTTCTAACGGATAAATGTGCCGTCGAAAAAGTCATCGGTAATAAATATTTGTCCCTAAACTTTCTGTCAGAAATTTATAGTTACCGTTGTAATTATCCAACGTATTTCCAACGGAACAGTTTTCCGTCGAAAATTTGCGACAAGTAATATACGACAGACCGTTCCCGACGGATTTCCGTCGGAAAAATTATTTCCGTCATATTTTTTCACAAATTTTTGACGGATATTATCTGTCAAAAATCTCACCTTTTATTGTAGTGTATGACTTATAACAATGACCTACATCAGAGAGCTGACGTGCACGCCACCGTGGGTGACATATGGGAGAGGTGTTGTGGTAGAGCTGGAGGAGGTGCACGAGATGATGGGCCTCACCCCCTCCTGTAAAGGTGACTCCAAGTGAGAGAGAGGAAAAAGCTAAGGTAAGGGCATTTTCATCAAAATATGTTCAACTAACGGGAATAATGAAATTTGTGAGTAATATTTGTTTCTCTACGGACGGAAGTTAACCAAAAGTGATATTTTTGCAACATTTTAACAAAACTAAGAATATTTGTTCAAATCAAGATTGGATGGTCTAGTCATATCGATCGTACCAATTACGTATTAATATGATATAATACGACACCGTACCGTATTATATCGTAATATATTAAGAATAAAAAAATTATATAATACATATTTATTATGATAAATATTTATATGAAATCATGTGTAGATGAGTTAGGGTGTCTCTTGTTTGAACGTGAGGCATTTGATTCGAATCTCATTATTATCGTTCGTATTTTGATATTTTTTTAAAAAATAATAAAAATTTTAAAATAAAATGTGACACTCACGAGTTTCGATCTTGAAATCCACCGTGAGAAAGAATTGTTCCTAACCAATTTAACTATAAAGGTTGATGAAATATAATAGAAAATATATTATATATGAGTACATATCGGTTGTATATCACGCATTGGTCGTACCGATCTTTAGGTGATACGGTCCGGTACGTGCAATTTATTTCGTATTAGATCGATTTATAAAACTCTGACTTAAATACGTTTTTAAAAATGATATTTTTGTAGTAGAGAAAACGAACCCTTGACACTATACATGTTAAAGATAATGGAAAACTAGGAGTGTAAATTCTAAGTGTCTGGGTGTGTCTTGTGTGTGTACGAGTGCTCGTGCTCGTGCTTGTGCATGTGTTTGTGTGCGTACGTGTGGTGGCAACTGGATTCTGTAAGATTTTTTAAACGAAAACAAATTCTGGTTCTCTACAAACCCCTGAATCACGAGTTCCCAATTATTTATTAATCTCCTTGCTCCAGATCAGCCACCGCTTGCAGGTGTCCTTGATAAAAAATTTCATAAATCTGCTGAAAGAAAAATCTTACAAATTTTATGATATATAATTAATGCCCCTGTCCATGTTGCAGCGTCCCCCCGATATCTAAAAGCAACATAAACCCTGTTATACAATGTAGATGCATTAATTGCCGATTTAATTTCCCATCTCCATCTGCTAAGCAGCATAGCACGTCCTCGATCGCCATTTTCAAAACCTCTGATTTTATTAGCTGTCACAACACCATGTTGCTTGACCTTTGGCTTCAAAATCTAATAATTTGTACTTGTTCCTGCGAACCAATGTTTTTCTCAGCAAATCCATCTTTTATGGTGACAGTGACGAGCAAGTGGCAACGATTAACTCCCCATCAAAGCACAACTCGAAAAGCCATGGAAGGATGACCATTCGAGTGCTTGTCGTCCAACCCACCACTCCTATACATTTTTAGCATTGAAAAGAAAAGAAAAAAATCAGAATTGATGACCTATTTCTTTTTACCAAGTGAAATTTAGTTTTTCTTGGAAATATCCAAAAAGAATTATAAGAAATATTCTAATGATTAGAATCTCTGATATATATGTCGTAAACATTTTAATTGTGAATGGAGGGAGGGCCTTCGCTTAATTAATGCTCTCAATATACATAATCCAACCGGAATTTGTTGAGCACGCTCGATGGAATTTTATTTTATCGCCAAAAATCTAATAATATTTCTGTCGGCCGAATAATGAACGCAACCTATAGTCCGATCATATGCCGGCCCAAATGTGGGTCACCTCAAGGCTAATTAATTAAATAGATTCAGATCATCAAATTACGAAAAGTCAGAATCCCACTAGCACATATATTTGTGCACCGTTCTTACCATCTCATTCTGCAATCGCACCAAATGGCAAAAACGTGTGGAGAGGAGCAAATTTCTAGTATTGGCCGGATGACATATGGCATTCATTAAAGCTGGGTTCTCACACATAAAAGGGGGGGGGAAAAGCAGAAATTACTTGATCCAAAGGACTTGCTTGTGATTGCGATGTGGACACACAAGGAAACGGTCTGCTTCTTCTTCTTCTTCTTCTCCTTGTGGGCATGATGCAGCAATAAATAGTTTCAACTAGTTGATCACAGCTCATGAAGGAAAAAGGAAAAAAAGAGTCCAAGGCACTTCTGCCGGCGGCCGTCCCCATCAAACTCTGGGTTGGGGGGGGGGGGGTGGTTGGGATATGGACGAGGTGTTCTTATCTTTATTATTGATCAAGCTGCTTTAATTAATGGGGGGTTTATAGTCATCTTAATTACTACTATTCCGAAAACAATTGCTATATATACATTCTGCTATTTGCCTTCAAATCTTGAATCCATAATCGAACGTGAACTCACAGTGTTTGCTTCTGTACGTATTCCTTTTTTAATTTGTCTATAACTTCGCCTCAATACATCTCGATCCTCCAACCTTAATCGCCGTACGTGCGTGCCTTGAATCAGCGAGGCATAAGTTTTAAGTACTCTTGGCTCTCGGCTGTAAAGGGATGTATAGTTTGACTCCTGCAAAGGTAAAATAACTTTAGCATTTTTCTTAAAAGAGTGAGTTTAGATATATATAGTGACTTTAAATATCACTTCGTACGTACAGTCTGTCATGTTGAAGGAATATTAACCCTCGATCTTAATTGCTCTCAATGTAAAATTTCAAATCCCTACAATTGCATGGTCATTTGATAAACATGGACACCTCTTCCAATTTTTTTTGAGAAACCTGAAGGAAATGTTTCTGATATTTCGGGGGTGTTATCAATATTCAGGGATCGTGATATTATGACGAGTAATTGTACATAAATACATAAGATTGAAGGGCCAATTCTTAAATTGATACGATAATTGGTAGAGGGTGAATTAATCTCAGAAGTCCTTTACACATAAAAAATGTTGCATGAGCGTATTCGCCGAAGTGGGAATTCTTAGCTCTCAAAACACCCCCTAGACTAGGTTGAAAAGGAACAATATATATCATCTAACCATGAGTTTTTTAACATCACTAAGCAGCATTATCATTTAAGAAAATGCACAGAAAAACGCCATATATGACAGAAGGAATAGCACAAAAGTACAATATATCTACATGTGGATGTTAATTTGTTTACTTAGGCAATAATTAATGCCTTTTTATTTTGGTAGTTAGAAGTCTAACGAGTAGGTTAGGGATCCGGATCAATTCCTCTATTCCAACGTATGATACCATCAATCCCCCTAGCTCTATGGTAAAACAGAAGGTGCTCTCTTTCGGAACCTACACGAGGAACTAGAAAAAATGGAGAGTGAGGAAGAAGGGAAGTATCGATGGGCAAACAGGGATCATTGATTGCTTAAGGATTAATTACTAGGGTACCGAAGAATGAATGTATAAGGCGAAAGAGGTACGCTTGCATGGGAGTGTGGGCATAGAGAGGATCTCATGCCCTCACCTTGGGACTAGCTAGAACGTCTCGACTTCGTCAAAGAAGGCCCGTTTTGAGAGGCAGATTTCTGATTTGAACACTCGTCAAAGAAGACACGTTGTGTGGTGTGTACGTACGTGCATGTGTGGGATGGATAGATAAATCATGAAGAGAGAGTGAGAGAGAGGAACAGAAATGGGTGATTAAGATTCCATGGTTAAGGTCATAAGTGGTGCCATTTGCACTTGTGCTGGAACCTAGCTAGGCATGATTAATTAAGTTCATGCAAACTGTTGACCAAAAAAAAAAGATTAAGTTCAAGCAAACTAACTAATGTGATTTTAGGACAAGCATTTAAAAACGACACCAATCATCTTTTGAAACTTTCGATAGAACAGAATTCATGTGCAAAGGGGGTGTTTTTGCCTAATTGGCTGAAACTACAAGAAGATTGTTGCCAAAGAGAAAAACAAACCCTAACATTTCAGTGACTTTAGATATTAGATTCCACGATCGAAACGGGAAGACACGTATGGGATGGATGGCTGTGGTATATATACCCGCTGGATCCTACAGCCTGCAGTTAATTGCAAGCAGGTAAAGAGCTTGGCTGGGCGTCACCTCCCAGGGTCCCAACGCCAAATGACCTCTCCAAGTGGCTGCAAGCAGATAAAGAGCTTGATCGGGCGTTACCTCCCAGGGTCCAACGCCAAATGGCCTCTCCATGTGAGCGAATTCCCCTCCCTCCTCGAGCGGAAAGGCCCCGCCATTCCTCTCTCACTGGGGCCTCTATAAATTCCCACAGTCCCCTCATCCAACCCACATCTCTCTCTCTCTCTCTCGCTCTCTCTGCGCTCCCACTTGATCGGCTCCACAGAAGAAGCCATGTCTTGGTCCATTGCTCTGTTCTTGGGCCTTCTCCTGCTTTCGGCCCTCACGGGCGGCTCGAGGGGGCAGCTCCAAGTGGGCTTCTACGCCGGCACATGCCCCAACGCCGAGGATGTCGTCGGCTCCTTCGTGAGGCAGGCCGTGGCCAATGACCCCGCGAACGCCGCCGCCCTGCTCAGGCTCCACTTCCACGACTGCATCGTTCAGGTCCTCTTTCCCGCCTCCCCCACCGCCCCCTTCATTTTCTTCTTCTTCTTCCACAACGCATGCTGAGGTTATACATTGTACGTGCATGTGCCGTGGCAGGGATGCGATGGTTCCATACTGATCAACAGGCCCGACGGGAAGCAGGAGAACAAGGCGTTCGGCCACCAGGGGTTGCGCGGCTTCGACGTGATCGATCAGGCCAAGAAGCAGCTGGAGAGCGAGTGCCCCGGGGTGGTCTCCTGCGCGGACATCGTTGCTCTGGCCGCCCGGGACTCCGTTGCCCTGGTACGTTCTAATCCTTGCAGAGAGCAGCAAAATCTTTAATATAACTCTCGAAATTCTCATCTTTGATGTCTGGGTGTACATCATTTCTCTATTTCTGTCATAAAAATATGATCTTCTTGGCATTGCATGTGTGAGAAGAGCAACGGGCCGAGCTACCAAGTTCCCACCGGGAGGAGGGATGGCCTGGTTTCGAGCATATCCTCTGCCGACAATATGCCGGACATGAAGGACTCGGTCGACGTCCTCAAATCCAAGTTCGCAGCGAAGGGCCTCTCCGAGAAGGATCTTGTGCTCCTCAACGGTGCCTCTCTCTCTCTCTCTCTCTTTCTCTTCGCCCAATGCTGAAGCCCTCTCTCTGTACCCCCTCTCTCCCACTGAACCCCCCCCCCCCGCCTCTCTCCCGCGTGCTCTCTCTCTCTCTCTCTTCTCTATACATCTGTGACGCTTTCCCCGGGAAAGGCCAACACGTAGAATCTCTCTGCAGGGGCGCACACCATCGGCACGACCGCTTGCTTCTTCATGGGCGACCGCCTCTACAACTTCCAGGGGGGCGGCGGCCCCGACCCGACCATCAGCCCCCAGTTCCTCCCCGAGCTCCAGTCCACCTGCCCCTCGAACGGCGACGTCAACGTCCGCCTTGCCCTGGACCCCGGCAGCGATCGCGCCTTCGACGCCCACATCCTCAGCAACATCCGCGCCGGCTTCGCCGTCCTCTCCTCCGACGCCGCCATGTACGCCCACCCCTCCACCCGCTCCATCATCGACTCCTACCTCCAGGCCCCCGCCGGCGGCCCCTCCTTCGCCGCCGACTTCGCCGCCTCCATCGTCAAGATGGGCACCGTCGGCGTGCTCACCGGCTCCCAGGGCGAGATCCGACAGGTCTGCTCGTCCTTCAATTGAAGCATCCGCTGCTCTAGGTTGGTAGAACACTGTTGGTAAATGGTAACTCGGCTTGGAAACCGAATTATCTAACCGAGTTCAGCTCAACTTGTTAGACGACTACTTTCAGAGTGTCGGGTGTGCATATGGGTGATGAACTTAAAAGGTGCACTTCTTCTATGTAAAGTGAATCATATACTATATACTTATACTCTCATATATATATATATATATATATATATATACGGTATGTTTTTGCTTAATTCTCTTTATCCTTCTTGTTCTTGTTGTGCTATTCCCATGGCTCCACGTGTGCATGTGGGAGTTACCTCTGCAAGTCCGGCCCCGCTCTTGTTGATTGGTACGTGGGGATATGAGGGCTCTGAGCCTCTGACACCTTGTAAGCCCAACATATGAAAAGATTGGAGGTAGTTACTGTGATGGCTCCGAAACTGAAGTATACCTATTACAGAACCTAGTTATGGAGAAGAAAAAGTGGCCTGGGAGGGAGGGGGGGGCCCGATTCCCGTCCAGGACTTCGCAGTTTTCTGATCTGAATGTGTGTGAAGGCACCTCCAGTTATCAACAGCAAGACGATCCCTCAGATGGGTTGACCATGCAACAGGTTGCTTCAGTGGTCTTCGTGCGGGGTTGGCTAGCTTTGGTGGTTGGATGGTTCTTAATGGATAACCCTCCTAATGCAGGAGGGCCAAGCTTGCATGGCAAAGTCTCTACTTGGTTAGCATGTATTAATTAATCTCACCTCAGTTGTTGGTCAAAGGAGTCTAAGGCTTAATTAATTATAGAGCATGCATGATCCACTTCTCCGATATAATGAGACGTCTTTTTCAGGACAAAATCATTTAAATGATCACAAGATGTCGAAGTACGGTCGACGCTAATTCTTCACAGCTAGAGAAGTGATATGATAATTACTAATTACTCAAGCTGAATTTGCATTCAAAACATATTTATTCTTCCTCTAGTTTTCCTGTAATCTCCTATGGTAATGAATGATATTATGCTATCCTCATATATATATATTTATATATGCAGGTTACGTGATGAACATGTCTCAATGCCCATAAATGAGGGGCACCTTCCATCCCCCCCCCCCCACCATGATGTTGTAGGGTTGGTGCATTTGTTTGAGAAATTATGGTGGCATTCACTAAGTGGGCTTGCGCCATGGGTGATGCGGGCCACCACCTCCGCCCGCCTCACATGGATGGGCCTCACTTATGGGCTGTTTTTCGTCGGAAAGCATCTGTCTTAACACACATTTATTTCTACAAGACTACACCCACGCCGACCAATCAGAAACAGCTTAAGAGATTTTTTTGTTGATCTAATTACTTAATAGACCCAAGTTTGATGTTATGGGTGTTCAACGTACGAATATGAACCAACTAGAATTTAATTAGGTTAACATAAACATGATAAAGCTTCTTGTGAATTCACCACTTAAGGTGTTGATAATTAATGTAATTATAGATCTTGATCATTAAGGTTATTTTTAACTGAAAGAGCACATTCTCTATGGCTTCGTTTGATTGAGAGTAATAATCTATTACATGGGACAAGTTATACCGCAAATAATTAAGAATGTAGGATCTACCTGTACTTCATGTTAACTCCTGCTTATGCTAGATAGAACATGACGAGACAAGTGTGAGCCAACCCTAGGATGTCCAACATGTCTTTAACACAGTTACCAACGCCAACCACATCTCTACTATACGCCACCCAATGAGGAGCCAAATAGACATATGGTCCCACATAGTTTAATTAATTAGTTGGAATCGACAAGAACACCTCTCTATATCCACATTGATACCGCATAAATTCTTATTAAATTTATGATTCAATCTCTTACAAAGTCATGCACGGGATGATTAATTGACCTAAGTTAGCACGATCATAGATAAAGGTTTGTTACACATTCAGGTGTGTTGCATGTTATAGGTACGTAATATCTTTAATTTTTTTAAAAAATTAAATAATCTTTAAGATATTTTAATTTGAGATGTAAATCACGTAATCAATAAATTACTTAAAAAGAAATAAAAAAATCAGATTGAATGAATAGTATCAGACTTATTCTTTTAAAAATTGATTCATTTTATTTTTATTTTTTTAGATAATTAAATAATGATGCGATTTACACTTCAAATTATGATATCTTAAAATTCACTTCAATTTTTTTTAAAAATAAAACCATTACGCACCCACTGTGCATCAAATCTTTCTCATATTTTTTTATTTGTTTTTCTCGCTGAACAGCCTGGCTAGTGGGCATGCTCTCTGATTGGATCCTCTACGAGCGTAGTCATGTACGGGGGGCTTCCGCCGTCCTTCATAACGTGAGTAGGGTGGTGGAGGACCAGACAAGCATTTAAGGGAAGGAGTTCTGAACGGACCAAACGGTCCATACCATACCGTTAGATTGATGTGCATGTACAGATGGTAAACCCACATTTTTTTAAAAATGAATAAGGAGATCGTCATGCAAATAACTCTTAAGAGTAGTAAAACTAAAATCACTAAAACCTTATAACTCGTAACAGTACTGATTGTATTATCTTACATGCCCCAAACAACATCCAACGATGTTCAAACTGTGTCGGTTGCCCATTTTTAATGTTGAAATTAATGACGTGTTTCTCATCTGCACGTAAACTGATCATAGTTTGATTAGTACGTATCTATCACATGGCTACATCTTTCCTTCTATAAAAAATCAAATCTCCAGAGTTCGCACGTACTTTGCAATGTCTTTTTCCAACCAGTTATTTATTCGACTTCAATTCTTTCATCACCCTGCTTAAAACTTAATCGATTTATTGCATTCAAGTACTTTTCCCACACCACAGTCACAGATGCTCCAACCCTGGGCCTTCACCACACTACTTGGTGCCTCCCATGATAAGGTGGTACTAAACAGCCATTGTGCACAGTCTCAGTTGCTTAGGTTGTTCGTTTCTTTTCTTGTCCAACGTGAATGTGGGAGCGCCCCCCCCCCCCCCCCAACTTGGGTTCTATCTCTGTTAATTGGTACATGCATGCGTGGTCCTGAACTGTGACAATCCTGTGAGCAGAGCACACCAGAACGGTCATGATCCTCAGAGGACGCATAGAAGTTAAATTTAACCCGACAGCTGCGTTATGAACAACCATATGGTGCCACAAATGGGTTCTTCCTGCCACAGTTTCTTTGAATTTAATGGTCTTTTTGTGTAGTTCCTCCATGGATGTATATAATTCTTCACAAATGCCTAGCCAATAAGCTCGATGATTAGATCAAAGAGGAACATTCATGACAAGCATTGAAATACTTTTAATTTCATTCAAACTAATTGTAAGTTTTGATGATCAAATTAACTGATCATCTAACTTGACTCTCTGATACAAATTAAAACCTAATACAAATGTCAAACGCAGCCTAACTCATGAGTTGTCCGATGAGTCCTCTAGTGGTTTGAAATTTAGCCATCCCTCGGTGATAGAACCAGTGGAGGAGATATCTCCGTGTCATCAGGCCAAGCCATTTGTCCATGGATGTTGAAAAGACAATTAAATGACGGTCTCAAACATTATGAATTCTTAGTAGTCTTAATTAGAAAAAGAAAGACAATTCTGTTGATATCAATATTGATTTAAGTTCTATCTCACTAGGTTTAATAGAAGAGTTTGGTGATTAAAATGATCAAACATCTCCAATAATCCATTGCGTGATGGATGGAAGCAAACCAATTTACCTTGATTAAACAAATAAATGCACAGTTCTCTTTAATTATGAAATTTTATTTACTTGTAACAATCTTGATAACAAATTTGTCATCAACAAATAAATGTAGATCATATGATGATCAAGTACTCGGAATGATTCAATGGGGCTTCTTGTGTTAGAGAGTTGTAGTGCATTTTTACTGGTGCACCAAAGCTGGTGTTAAGGAATAGTATTAATAAACGAGAATCACTTGCTACACCATGTAGACAGTATGGCAAGTTACTTGGGGTGTAGTAAGTTATTACATGGCTCAGGCGGTGTAATCAATTGTTTTAAATTTTTTTGGTCTTACTAAATCTCATCAAAATTATAATTTTATAGTTCCATTGGGGTCACTTTGATAACTGATTAGGTTAGAGGCGGGTGACTTACCCGGGTTAATTAGTCCACCCCACCCCTAACCTTAACCCGGATGGATTAACTCATTCCACCCCACCTATGAGTTAATCCACTTTAACCCTATCCAACCCGGGTTAAGAAAAAAATTATCAAACAAGGAGTAACTCACATGACCCCAGTTAATCCACCATAACCCAACTTAATCCATTACCAAAGTGGCCCTCGATGATTGTATGATTTAAAAATATATAAAAAAGAAAAACTATATATTTTAATATGCCTTAAATAATGGATGCGTCATTTTAAATTTATTAAGGGCATATCATCTTTTATTTATTTATTTATTGTAACCATCCAATCAATTATCAGAGATTGTATGGACATGTATGTTTGGCGAAATCAATGTGACTTTTTTTTTAAAAGATGACTATAATGTCGGGAGGTGTAGCAATTAGTTCTCTAAACTGCTTTTCCCAAATGAACTGGACAAACTACGAGGTGGCTTCAGCGAGATTGTTGCAAAGGACTTTACCATTGGGTATGTTTTGATAGGGGGTTAGCTGGGAGATAACCCAAAGAATATTTTGATAGGAGGGTTTAGTTTATCCGGGATAATAATAGTTAATTCTAGATATCGAAAACTATATCGAGAGCTTAGTCAGCATAATTTGGAGTTAACCCGGCATTCAATGCTCCTTAACTCTCACTCTCTCTCTCTCTCTCTCTTTTTCTTCTTCGTTGTGAATCTCAACTGCCCTGTCTCACCATGATCTGGTCCAAAGAGTTTGACAACGCCGCCGTCGACCGTTGTTGCTCTCAATGCCGAAGTTGCCCCGCCCTGCCTCGCCCATTGCTCTACCTTAATATGTCGCTCCAAACTTGAGTCTGCCATCTCTCCGTCGATGTCGCTACTCTAGAAGCCACCTTCCCCCCTGTCTTACCCTAATCTACTACTCTAGACCCGAGTTCGATGATGACGACAATATTGCCGCCATTGCTGATGTAACTGCAGATAGAAGATTTCCCTTCCCCACCTTGACTATCTCCTGTCTCACTCCTCTCTCTTGCTTTCTCTCTCTCTCTCACTCACTCAATTTAGAGAAGGTGACATTGTAGCAGTGAACAGTGTTACGAAAAATACTATTCATATCTCAGAATCAATGTGCAATGAATAGTTAGGGATGACAATTTACGTAATTTCTCACCAAAAGAAAATAATGAGTTGACTCGGCGGAGTTAACCTCTCAGCCAAAGTAAAAATTGATAACTGAAAAGCAAGTTATCTGACTTGACTTAACTCGATTTTAAATTATTCTGCTACAAATGCAGTGCCCGGGGATCTCGGCAGATGTTCCGATATCCCAACAATTCATAATAGCACGGGGGCACAGCAATCTAATTAGGTCATGAAAGTATGTATTTCATTCGTGTTACATCGAAATGATACATAAAGTACATAGTATAAATATATGATCAAGATAAACCATCATCTTAATGACTTGAATACATCAATAATTCTTCAAAAGTAAGAAAATATGTTAACGTCGATCCACATAGACACATTTTTGGGCCGACAGTGTCATACAGCGGGCCAAGTAGGAGGCTAATAACGACTACAGTTCTCGACGAGAAATATTCATTGTAGATCTGAGATGTGTAATATTTTTAATTTTTAATTTTTAATTTTAAAAAAAAATAAAATGACTTTCAAGATATCTTAATTTGAAGTATAAATCATGTCATTATTAAATTACTTAAGAATAAATAAAAAATTAGATTGAATAAATAATATTAGATTTATTTAAAATACTTTATTTTTAATTTTGTATATAATCAGATAATAATATGACTTATATTTTAAATTTAAATAACTTAAAGACCACTCTAATTTTTTTATTTTACATGCTATACGTATCCAGAGTGTCCAACACACCCAGGCCCGGTTTGATAACCGGTTTGTCGGGGGCGGTCGACAACTTCGTGGGGCAGGCCGCCTCCCCCCCTCACACATAAGCGGTTATCCGCGCTAGTTCGACATTGTCGGTGGAACAAGTCTATCCTAACCGATTTTCAAAGATGGTCTCAATGTTCTACAGTACTTCATCATTCCCCGACCTCGAGATCGGCTGGCGGATCTTACTGGTCCACGGTCAATGGCGCATTGGTAATTAACCACGGTAGAAGGATCCACTGCCCCTCGGTTCACCCAACCGATATATAGGTCTTCTTTACCCGAGAGCTAGGGTTTTCGGTGGTGGCCGCGGCATCCGGCGCACGGACTCCTCTCTCCCCCGCTCCAACAGGATGGTATGCTAATGCTTCCCTTATTCCTCGCCAGTCGTGTTGTTGATCTTATTGGTTTCCTTCAACTGATCTTTTCCTGAGCGATATCGGTTCTTCCCTTTTATTGGCTCTATATTTGATCTGGTTGTGGGCTATGAATGTCGAGTTCGTTGAGGTTCTTGGTTCCGTTTTTCACGGATTTGTCGCTGAATACATTGGATTTCCTGTTGTCTCTTTTTGTTGTGGAAGCAAAATTGTATCTTGTCTCTGTCTGTTTGAGATTTAAGGGGCTTCGCTCTTTAAAATCTGGATGGGTCCATTCGGATGTTAATGGATGTTGAGGTTTTGAGTCGGGATTTGTTAGGAGCGCATTCCACTGTTTTACGTTTAATTTTTAGGAACCCCTGGAATTTCGCTCTCACGTGTTCTCTTGAAATGGGTAATGATTATTTGTGTTCTCTTAAGTGGGTAGTGATTATTCTCTGGCCTGATGCATGCTTGCCTCGAAATAACCCGAACTTGTCTGAAACGTGATGTGCTTGCCATAGCTTATTTTGAATCTTACCCGTGAAATTGGAGTGTGCGGAGGAGCATTTCATATGTGGTCATTATTTGTTAGGTGTTCACCCGTGTTCATGTATTTGGTCGATGCAGCCGAAGCAGATACACGAGATTAAGGATTTTCTTCTCACTGCGAGGAGGAAAGATGCTCGGTCTGTGAAGATCAAGAGGAGCAAGGATGTTGTCAAGTTCAAGGTCCGGTGCTCCAAGTACCTGTACACGCTCTGTGTGTTCGACTCTGAGAAGGCTGACAAGTTGAAGCAGTCCCTTCCTCCAGGTATATTTTGTTCCCAGTTCTTGTTGTTCCTTTTGTCAGGGAAATTGCTTTCACAATGTGGGGTGGTTAGCTAGGTCGTGGAAGATGGGATCCTGAAAGGCATCAATCACTTGAAAGTTGCTGATGTTTGGGGTATTTGCTAAGCATAATTCAGCGCTAGAAATACCTTAGATTTTGATTTACCTGGTAGGCGAAATTGCCCCCAACGGTAGTAGCAACTATTAAATGTGCTTGGGTAAACTGAGATGGTTATGGACTGTGTGAGTGATGTTTTTTGGATTGAACTCACCGTCATTGCTGGATCATCGCCCTTATGTTAGGTCTGAGCAGGTTATGGGTAGCCAGCCTTGGCTTAGGAGGAAGATGGTAGTTGTGGAGGTGCATTGGGTAGATTCGATGGAAGAAAAGATCTAGATGAAGTACTCGTGGGGTTAAAAATACTGCTAAATGGGATTGCCAAGTTTCTTCAGGCTATTGATGTTCAAGTAATCATTAGGCCACTATTTAGTTACAGCTACAGGCTTTAAGGGTATAAATACCTGTTACCATGCGCACAGCTTTAATGCGGTACATCAATGAAGAAGATATTTTGCATTTTGGATACTAGGTGGTGGTGTTGTAAGAAATTTTATTATAGATGTCAAATGAACTAATGGAATGATTGCACAATATCTAAGAATTTGTAACGTCGAACAAGAACTACTTGCTTACTGTGCTACTATGTTCCCTGGTCAACTTATCCGTGCTTCCCCACTGCTTCATGAAGAGTTTTTATTTGATCATAATATCTTTTTAAACATAATATGTTTCATGTAAGTCCTTTGAAGGAATCTGTCCCGTCTCCTTTTTCCATTTGGGTTATGGAAGCATAATTATGAGTGATACCTGCTCCACCACACTAGATAGTGCAACAGGCTTATTATTATTATTCAAAATATTTTTTTACAGATCCGGATCAACTTGAACTTTGCGTCCGTACAGTCTAATCTCAGATTGGATGGCTCAAAAAATAAAAAACAATAAATGATTTTAATGGGCCAAAAGTGGTAGACCCAGCATCAATTTTTATTAATGTTTTTTTGAGTCTTCCGATTCCAGTTCGGACTGTACTGATATTCAGGTCATTCCCTACCTGTAAAAAAATATTTTTGAAAAAAAAACAGCAAGTGCAACTCTAATTATAAACTTCGTTTGATTTCTCTCTTGCCTCTTTTGCTTATGTGGTCCGTCTGCAGTGGAGACTTAAGTTGCTTCAATCTGGTGTGCAGGTTTGAGTGTTCAGGAGATTTGAAGATGGTTTTTATATTGAGGCTGACGAGCAACGTCATTTGGACAATTCGTTTCGATCACCTCGTTTCTCGTCTAGTATCACATTAGACTATTTCGGTTTTTTTGTGTGCTTTAAATGTTCATTTCTCGAAGAAACATATGTATTTTGACTGCAGGCGTCCCTCCTTGTAATCAATTTCTTCTCAGCACCTTTAATATCAGATGAATCTCTTTCGTTAGCCTGTGTTTATCATTTTTGTTTTCTTTGGGACACTTTGGTAATAGGTTAAAGATAATTTAACCCGGGTGGGTTCGGGATGGGTTATTATTGGTTTTTCATATTTTTAATTTGATATTTATCTTACTCGGGGTAGGTATGACATTTTGTGAGAGAGAGAGAATGAGTTAACTCTAGATTAAGGGGTCTTAATCATATCCGACTTTGAGTGATGTATTTCGGTTCTCAAATTTATTTGAATAACTCGTCCACCCGAAATGGTTCATCCTAATCCACTTTATTTCATTTGTCTGATAAATTGGCTGTATTCTTGGGACAGCCGGGTTATAGGTGGTGCCGTGGTGCATGATTTCTTGAGACAGACAAACAACCCGGCTGCCTGACTGGAATCATACTTGCCCTGTGTCAATGGGTCGGGCCGGCCCGACAGGTCCGCAAGTCTAGTCCGATTTTGGGTCGAGACGCAAGGTCTTCTTCGATCTACGGGTTCTTAACTGGGTCTTTTCGATCTGTGGGTTTTTTGTGGGTTCCTAATTGGGTCTAAAAGTTTGGCCCGATTAAGTTCACAGGTCAGGTGCAGATTTTAAGTTCGGTCTGTAGATCGGCCCAACAAGTTTTCTCTTTTTTTTTCTTATTTCAAATTTTAAAAATTATTTATTTAAAATTATATTATTTTATTTAATTAAATAATTTAAAACTCTATTTTTATATAAATTATGTAATTAATATCAAAATTTTATAAGATATTTGGATACACTTTTTTGACTTTTTTTCTTTCAAAATAAAAATTAAAAACAAAGAATGAAGACTAACCTCTTTGGCAACACCACTCTTAATTTTTAAGAAGATCTTTCACTCTTTGTAAACTTCCCCTAAAATAAAAATAACCCTTGAATTGTTTTTTTTAGGAAATAAATCGCGGGTGTGCGTGTGCTTTCCCACGAAATCTCATCGCCCCCTCCAATCGCAATGCCCCCCTCCCCCCCTCCCCCCCCCCCCCCCTCACCCTC
Source organism: Amorphophallus konjac (assembly GCA_022559845.1). Taxonomy (NCBI): domain Eukaryota; kingdom Viridiplantae; phylum Streptophyta; class Magnoliopsida; order Alismatales; family Araceae; genus Amorphophallus; species Amorphophallus konjac. Next base: position 117,824 of record JAHNEJ010002127.1, on the reverse strand, counting down.
TGGTCTTTATTCCCATCCATGCATCCTCTTTCCCTCTCCATCTTCCTCCAATCTCTCACCCAAGGTTACGCATGTAGCCAAGTAGCCCTCCACCCTAGCTGAAAACTTTCTCCTCTCATTCCTTTGCATTTGCCTTCTCTCCCCTTTCCAGACTAATGGGAACATTGTGCAGACTAGGTAGTATGAACGATCTGCCCGAATGGACAAAAGGAGTTGTCGTCTCTACCTTCACTCAATACACCTAATTAGATTGAAGTGAATGAGAGAAAAGCTTTGAGAAAAACCGTTGATGGATGCTTGCATCTAAAGAAAACTTCCGTTGCCGAAGATAAGTATGTTAGCTATGTGGCTCTTATATTCATCTTTTGTTGTATTATATCTATGGTAATGTTTCAACTTGGCAATGGTTATGTTCATCTGCTGGTGCATTATATCTTTTGCTTATCTAACATGTGTTGAGGGAAGATCTTATATTATATTTGGAAGGTTAGTTTAAGTTAATTAGAAAAAATAAAAAATATTTGTCAAACAGATCTACATAATTTTTAAAAATTGTGTTAACTTTGCCAAACATGTATTAAATGATCTACACCACTTTTAAAAATTAAGTTATAAAATGAGATTAAACAATTTTTTAAAGAGAAACAACTTTAAAAAGAATAGTGCTCTCAAACGTCTTATTAGTTAATTTAGTGAGATTATAAATTTTATATTATTAAATATATTCATCCTGCTTAATTTTTATTTTTTATTTAAGTTGTCGGGTCGGGCCTTAGTTGGGCTTTATAGTTTTTTAATAATATCGGGTCCGGCCTGGCCTGGCCCGATATAACTCGGGCTCGGGCCTTAATATTGAAAAGTCGAGCCCAGGTCGGGCCGACCTAAGCCTGGCCCGGGCCCGACCTATTGACAGTCCTATCTATGGAACTAGGTAGTAGGTCGGGCAATTATCCGTTTATCGAATTCGAATTTGTATTCGTTTAGTCGGATAATTATTTGAATAAAATATTTGATGGATAATTTAATCAGATATTAGATATTCGATTATTAATCGAATACGAATTTGGATATTGAAATATCCGTGTTGGATATTATTCGACCGAATATAAATTTTTAGATAAAAATCTAAGGAAACACATGTTCTATATATAATTAACTTAAATCTTAATATATTATTTGATTATTTTTTTTATCTTTTTTATCTCAAAATATAATTTAAAAATAAGAAATTCACTTATATCCATTTGGTAAATTATCTTATATTTTTTAGGATAAAGTCTAATCTTTTGATAACATCTATCAAAATAAAAATAACTTTTACTTTTTCAAATTTTTTTGAAAAAATAATATACGATATTCTCGCACGGCTCACATGACTCATCTCTAAGTAGGTCTAGTAATTATCCGTTTAAAATTTGAACCAAATTTAAATTCGTATTTATCTAATGATTATCTAAATAAAATATTCGACTGATAATTTGATTACTAATCGAATAATTTAATTATTAATCGGATACGAATTCAAATATCACATCATCCGCTCCATATTCGAGCCGTTTACAAGTCGTAGGCAGGATTTGATGGGCTGGGCTTTAGACAGCCCGAGTTCAACCCTTTAAGTCCACGGCATGCTGAATTTATGATACGGGCCATTTTGTGGGCACAAGACCTGTTCAAGGATGGCTGTGCCTCCGGGTGGCCCGGCCCAAGGACGCCTTATGTGTGGAGGGCTGAGGAAGTCGGATGGTCGAAGAGGTGGTGTTAGCAGCCGCGGTGCATTGACCGTTGATGAGGCTTGGACCGCGATGATCGCTAGGGATGTCAATGTCCCTAACATGGACATGCGTTGGGCTAGTCTGACTTACCTGAAGATTATGTCGTTCAATTGAACCCCATTAGGTCTAAATCAACAACCTTGACTAGGGCTTAGTCTATTTGCCCCACTTTGATTAGGGGTTATCCCCCATTGTCTAGACAATACCCTCTGATTTATTTTTTTTAGTTTGATAAGTTAAAAGAAGTTAATCGAGTGAGATTGAGGGATAAGTCTCATTTAATCCAGACATATTGTTTCATCTCAATAGATGGGGTTTATTTTTTTAGTTCGATAAGTTAAAAAAAGTTAATCGAGTGAGATTGAGGGATAAGTCTCGTTTAATCCAGACATATTGTTCCATCTCAATAGCTGGGACAGAGTTAGCTCTCATTTGTCTTAAAAACACAACTCATTGTCTATCAAAGTAAATAGGATTAAACTTAAAAGATAAATTAACGTAGGGGGGATAACCCTCGATCAAAGGTCCAAGCCAGTCTTACTCATCAAAAGATGGGATTTGATTTATGGGTTTGGGCTTGTTATAAGGTAGGGTTGTCAATGAATCAGAATGACCTGATAGGCTGATAGGTCTTTTTCTAATTTTGGATCGGGTTGTTAGGTAATTTTTGACCCGCGGATTTATAAACAGATTTAAAATTTTGGTCCGACTCCAAATTGGCTCCGAGTTTTGAGTTCGGCCCTTGGGTCATCTTGATCTGTTTTTCTTCTCTCTCTTCATTTTTTAAAAAAGAATATGTATTATTTTATATAATTAAAAAATAAAAATTCTCTATTTAAATAAATTAACATCTAAAATTTTAATTAATTTAGTAAAATTATATTTTTATACTTTGTATGTATATTTTATTATTTTTAATTTAATTTGTCGAGTTGGGCCGAGTCAAAGTCATACCTTTAAAAAATTTTGACCCAATTTGATTTGACATAGTTCTCATCCGACTAAAACTCGAGATGAGTCAAGCTCGAGTTGAATCGATCTAAATCCGACCCATGTCCGGTCTATTGACATCCCAGTATGATGACACGAGTCTGACCTTCCACGGTAGGCTGAGCGAGCTTGCAGACTTGCTCGCGGTGATTCATGTAGTCGTCTCTCACATCCCCAGGCCGGAAGATAGTGGTTTGCTGGATGAACATTAAAAACTAATGAAACCTTTCCGACTAAGTCCCTAACAATTAGATCATATCCGGCTTATTTGATGTAAAAAAAAATCAATAATTACGATCACATCAGTATCATTGAGCATGTAATTTGGTCGCTACCTCACGTGCGCTTCGATGTGGGGTTCTTGGGTACAAAAATTCTTTCTTCACATAATTTATATAGGCCGTAAGATTCAGTATCCCACTAAAAAGAAATTGCTGAGAAAGTGTTGAATATTCTGCCATTGCACACCCTGCCGCCCCACCCCCCACCCCCCAATCCAACCAAAGAAGAGAGAGAGAGAGAGAGAGAGAGAGAGAGAGAGAGAGAGAGAGAGAGAGAGAGAGAGAGAGAGAGAGAGAGAGAGAGAGAGAGAGAGAGAGAGAGAGAGAGAGATATATATATATATATATATATATATATATATATATATATATATAACAACATGGACAGTTGTGTCAATGTCTAGCCTTGAATTACCAGATCCACGGTGGTTAAGGTTGTAGCTGTGATTTTTTATTTTGATGATGTGAAGCCTAGAAGAGTGGTATCTGAGTCTACACAAAATGTGAAAGATTTGGATTTAAATCCAAAGACGCCTAATTAATGGGCATTCCCTTTTTATCAAGGCTGTTAAACTCCAGGCCCATTAAAAATGTGGAAATTGTGCCAAAAAAAACTACAAATTGATCTTTCTGCACTATTTTAATTGATCTTTTTACACATAGAAATATTGCAGAATAATTTCATAGTTCTCTTATACAATATGGATATTTATACATGTGTAAACATAAATGTATGAATAATAAATCTATACTTTTTATTCTAAGGGTTCAAATCCAGCGACGCCTAACTCACGTGCATCTCTTTCTTTTTTTCCCCAAGGCTAGTAAACTCCAGAATCATTAAGCATTTTAAGATTATGCAAAAGAAAAATCTACGAAATGATCTTTTTGCACTATTTTAACTGATCTTTTTACACATAGAAACATTGAAAAAAATAGTTTCATAATTTTTTATACGATATGGATATTTTAATGATATATTTGTAAATATATGTGCAGGAATAATAGATCTGTATTTTTTATTCTAATGATGGTTTATATTCAAATTTTTCATATATTTAAAAATGTTAATTATGTTTTTCAAATGTAAAATTGTGACTGTTTATCATGTTACTGCCAAAGGATCCGCCACCCCATACTTTCACAAGGTTTTTTTTTAAAAAAAAGAACCAGGTTCATGCCCCGGGGTGGATCATAGGATTCTTTTTCAATGGTAGTTTGGATTACATTTGCAGAATCTCCCAGCCCATAAAGATGGATGAGATCGTCACCCTTGCGAAGTAGAGAGTTGCTTCAAGAAGAAAAGAGCAGGGACTACTTCAGATCGATAACCTGAAGCTGCCCTTACGGAACAGCTAGTTATGTATAGCAGTATCAATTCTAACTTAAGCTTCACATGAGTTTTGCAGATTTTGTTGTGTTAAGGAGAAGTCTATCGTCCAAGAGATTTTTGGCACGCCCCCAATTCGGGCTACTAGTGTTCACACACACACACACACACACACACACACACACACACACACACACACACACACACACACACACAGAGACACACACGCGGTAAATTAATTTACTCCTAGCTAGTCTTCACACACACACACACTCCTAGCTAGTCTTCACACACACACACACAAGTTCAGCAAGGCTAAGGAATCACGTCCACTCACACCAGGACAATAAAGAAGGAACGCAGGAATTCTTGGAGGTAGTTGAACAAGAAGATGGACTCCCTTTTGGAACATTCTTCACTGCAGGGAGCCGAGAGGGGCCTGAGTAAAAGCAGCAGAGACTGATCGCCACCACTAGCTAGTCGCCAAATTCTACAGCTTTCCACATCAAGGGGGAAGCCAGCCGGCCAAGAATGCCAAGGTGTTTGGCACACTCACGGAACCATCTAAAGAGGAACTCTCTCTCTCTCTCTCTCTCTCTCTCTCTCTTATTTTGTCGATCGTTTAGGGGAGACTTTGCTAATCAGGTGCGATTAGCGCACTCAGACCCAGTTAGTGAGGTTATATGTGAAGGAGAGGCAGAGCCCATCATTCTCTCTCTCATTCGCTCCTCTTTCTTAATCGGATGTCAAACAGGCCTAGGCCTTACTAACTCTGACAAGAATCGCCATGGAGGGAAATATGATCCAGTCTGTACTTGCAGGCATGGCACTATGGTAGGTAGATAGTTGTGGTTACCGATCTAAAAAAAAAAATAGAATCTTTGATGAATCTAGAGTGATACAGAAATTTAAAATGTGAAAATATCCATAATAATATATGTAAAGTTACATAAATGTATTTATGTGTACGCATCCTAAACTTTGCGGTTCCGTGAACTTGTCGGCGTCCGGCCTAGTCAATGGGGGCGGGCCGGCCCATTTTAGACTTCGGTGCGCTTTGGCTCATCATCCTACCTAAATGGACCGTTCAGTCGCACCACGTGGTGGTGGGGGGGGGGGGGAAGGAGGGTCGTGGCGTTTTCCTGGGATTCCCGCGTTTGCATGAGGTGATGCAAATCCCATGTCAATCATTCATGTGGGATCTCTATGTGGAGACTTCATAAGAAAAAGATGCGATCCTCATATCTTATACTATTTGTTAGTGGGTGATGTGAAAAATATGAACGGAGGTAGCCGCAAATATGGTCCACACTGGGTGTCGGAAATTCTCATATCATTGGTCCACGCACGACACACCTAATGTGGGAGAGGGGAGGAGACATCGGCCCAATAGTTCCTGATGGTGCGAGACTCATGTGCCATTCTGCCCCTACATCACATCAATCCCATATAAATAAATCGATGACTATGTTGCAATTATTACTTGAAAAGTATCGACAAAAGAGAGCTAATCGAAGTTTGAACTTTCCACTCTTCGAGGTCACAGATCTCTGTGGAGAGAGTTTGCGTGTCGAATTTTCCAACGTGATGTCCGTTGCTTGGGATTTCATTTCACTTTGACGGCTTTTAAGAATTTATTTATTTATTTAAATAATAATTTAACATAAATGATTGTAATATGATGTGAGATCTCAAGTTAGATTCTAAGGAGACGAAAGTTTACGTGATTCACGTTTAATTTTAGAGAGATATATGTCGCAGATTTACTAATCTTGTCTTAGATTCTTGATCAATATATATGTATATATCATATAAGATTAGATATTATAAGTGTGACATTTAGAGATATTTAATTGAATGTAAATATTTACGAATTAAATTACTTGTATCACTTGATCCGTAATAGGTCAGATAATATTCGAATAAATGAATATAGATTCGCGTGTGAATATTTTTTAAAATAATCTTTTCATATTAAAATTATACATGAATTTAGTACACCCGAGTCCATACTCGATCCGAACTCGTTCTTAATAATTCACTATATATCTTGTGCTTATAATTCTTACACGAACTCAATCCGTTGCCCATCTTTTTAGATTGGTGAGTTTGACTTCTTTTATTAATATTATAAAGATATTTTTATAAAATATAAAAATTATTTTGAGAAGTAAATAATCGACTAGACTTTTATTTCTCACTTCTCACGAATCTCGCATTCTCTTTGATGTGGATGTGAACTCATATTTTTTTAGACCGATATAGATATATGTGGGTATGTTCATATATGTGATAGATATGTCTATATTTATACTCGTAAAAATAATATGATACTATTTAAATAAAATTTTTATAAATAAAATATGATATGGATCTATTTACATCTCTAATTATAATAAATACGCTCACATTTTACCTTCGGTCACATCATTCAACGTTATCGATACCTGTACAAATTATCTTCGAATTTGTCATATCTATATCATCTTTATATATTCCTAATTTGATCATTCCACGAAAGAAATCTACGCCATATCTATATTAATGTATGAAGGGAAATTTGGGCTTTTAAGATCAAACTTCCCCTGCCATACACCAGTCAACCGATTGCAGCACGTTAAAAATTAATTTTTTTAAAGATAGTTATCTTCGTCTTCTTCATCCCTTCGTCGATTCGTTCATCTCTCCTTACGTTGATCATTTTAAATAGTATTTTTTATTATTATTACTTTAAAATATTATTACTAATATTAACTTCACGAAGAATCCTCCACGCTAAAAAGATACATAAACAAACTTGATTTTTCCATCCATGCCGGTCATCTAAAATCCAACGTCGTTTTCCAAACTCGTCCCGCCCCCCCGGGCCCTTTCTTCCGTCACACAGCCGGAATCCAGATTCCAGATTCCCTAGATTCTTTTCAGACAAAAAAAACAAAACGTGGGTCGCACGTACCTGCCTTGCCGCTGCCGCCACGCTTTTGGTGACTCTGACGGCGAGGATAACACTTCGCACATCATATCACCGATAATTACAGAAAACCCTGACACTCTTTGAGTGGGACACTTGCAAAAACACCCTTTTTACCTGCATAATTGTAACAATACCACTTTTTCATATGTGATGTAAGATTTGTCGGGCAGTCAAAATTGGTACAGTACGATATATCACCGTAATTATCTTTATCACAATATATTAATATTTAAAAACATTTAATAAATATATATTATTATATAATAATAAAATATTATATATTATTTAGTGGTTAATAATTATGTTAATTGTGCGTGGGATAAAAGAGTTCAAATGAATCAAACCTCACAAATGTCACGTATTTTTTGATTTATTTTTTTAAAAGAATAATGAAAAAAAAGTAAGAAAATAATATCATTAATACATTTGGAACTCAAATCTTAACCTTCTAAATGAAGACTCTTAATCAAATTATCTATAAAATTATATTTAATATAAAATAATATATATAATATTTAAAAAATATACGGTGCATATAGGTTACGTACTACAAATCAATCGTATTGATTTATGACTGATATAATTCGATACGGGCGATACACCCCGTATCAGATCGATTTAACAAATCTTGATATAATATACGTGTAAAGATGTCTCTACCATACCATCACACGACATGATCTGATGTCAAATAGATGTAACTAATTTAAGGTTAAAAAGACAGATAATCAAAGTTTAAAAAGTATTCTTATAGTTTTGGCTTACTAGTGCAAAAATGACCCTACCATATGAGTAGAAATGAGAAAATAACTCTGTTGCATGAGCACCAGTGTAAAGCTAATCCTCCATTTATGTGCCACCAAACATTTGTTTACATAAGTTAACTGTAAGGATATTTTTTACATTTATATTTAAGTAATATATTCTTACCTAATATGTACATATAAGAGTTATACTTTAATAAATAATTATATGATAAGTTTTTTTGTAAAATTCTCAGCCGCAAAAGCGCGGTGCGGTGGACGTGGCCCAGGCGGGGGGGGGGGGGGCAACCACCCGTCTGTCATCGCTGTAGATTTCAGATTTAATTAAAAAAAAAATTGAAGGTGGAGGTACCTGTTGGATTCGTGGGGGCACTTGCTGTCCTCACCATTGTGGAAATACCCGAAGGAAAATCGTATCCGGATCTGACACGAGATTCCTCATTTTGGGCACTTACTAATATTTGGGAGGGAAAGAAAGTGGTATGATTCGTGGGGAACATGTATTCTTCACCACTTTTATCTGGAGGGACAGAGTGAAATTGGAAAAATAATCCGACTCATTTGGTTGCTCTCTCTTTCACGTTTTAGGGACAGTGAGTGTAGATGCTTCTCGTGAGATCCCGAGAGATCCACTTTGGAGCGTCATTATCAAACGCTCTTCTCCCTTTCCATCTTTGTATCCACTCACTCTCGCAAAAAAAAAAAAAAATTTACAAATGCTTACTTTTGGTCCATAGTGTTTTCTTTTCCATTCGGACACATCGAACAAGTGTTCTAGGAGGCCGTCAAATAGAAAATTATAAATTTTATTCCGAATGAAGGGTGAGAACAGAGTAATATTGCTATCATCATCTAAAGATTTTCTTGCTTTTCATATTTTTCAAATATGTTTTTACAAATTTATAGTAAGCGGTTGTTTAATTTTTTTTTTAAACAAATCAGTGAAACTCACTCCCGAGGAATAGCAAGTGTGGCTACAGCTCTGTAGACATGGGATGTTAAACTCGGCCTCTAAATTGGATAATTAAGATTTATCTTATCATGTGAAACGTCAAATTTAAGTTCCATGCTCTATCGTTAGAAGCACTAAATTCACACCCCCTCTCTCCCACCGTTTACTCACAAAGATATAGAGGCCAACAAACTTATGACTCAACGGCATAAATGTCTCTCATGCACTTAGGTTTATTTATTTTGTTTTACTTAGGTTTATTTTTCACTGTTTGTAACTATGTGAGAAGAGAGATTTACCGTGCAAGTTGATTGAATCTATATTCGAGTGCTCCAGATGATAGACTCGTGGGAAGAATAATTTTTTCCCCTTTATGAGATCTCAGAGCTAAGAATAATTACCTCAATACGGTGAAAAGGTTGCAATGATGCCCAAAAAAGAAGTTCCCAACTGTGAGAGTTGAAATTGATACATGAAAGCTTCTATTCCCTTTCATGTTTCGTCTCTGTCAATAAACTCTATCTTAGAATATTTTTTACAATGTTAGAAAATCATTGTTAGAGCATGAAAATCATTGGTAGATGTTAATTTATATTTTTAGAAATATTCTTTAGAATTTTTACACGAAAATTATTGTTAGAGGTGAATTTATAAAAAAATTATTCTTAGAAATTTATTAACATACATATCACTGAGTTAATTTAAATAATATATAAATATCATTTAAACGTGATTTTTTTTCAAGTTGTTAATAAAAGGAAAAGATATGCATATAAATAAATATGATATTTTTACACAATTCAAATTTACACAGTGATATATCTGTTAATATATTTTTAAGAATAATATTTTTATAAATTAATCTCTAACAATAATTTTCATCTTCTAACAATGATTTTTGACAATAACCCTATACAAATTATTATTAGAAAGAGAGTGGCGAAGAAAAGTGAGTGTTTTATGATGCGAAGGAAGAAATAGTGTTTATTTTTGTTATAACAGTTCTCTCGTTCCTTTCTTTCTGTCTCTTTTATTTTTGAACATGGACTGATAGGGTAAAGAGATTGATATAGATGAATAAGCATTCTTTCTTATAGTACAATGAAATCTGAAATGTTTTCTAATATATCGGGGAAGCCGAAATATGTTCAGGTGATGATGTGCTATAAATCTTATAATTTGTTTCAGAGGTGGTTTGATGCAAGGTTTGCCGGATCACGATATTGAACCGTGCTGATAATGTCGTGGTACGGTCTGACACGATACATTGCGATATCGTGTCGAGAATATTTTTATTAGTCCAAATGACAAAGAGTTAGTTTTTATAGGGATTATCTTATAAAATACTCATCTTCTCTTTGGCTTAACCCTAGTCACCCGTCGTGGCATTACCTATGTCTGCACCCCTCCCTCTCCCTCCCTCCGCTCTATACCAACCAACATCATCACTTACACGCCCCCCCCCCCCCCAACACAATCATTTTGAAGAGTACCAAAGCAACGGCTAGTTATATTTGAAACAGTCACTCAAAATGGGAGGTAAAATTGGACATAATTAGAGAGAGAGGTAATTCACCACCCAAAATCAGAAGGCAAAAATGACCAAAATTTCAGCAAATCAAACAAAACATCTTTTTTTGTTCCCACGTATTTTACATTCATCCGAACATAATACTATGTGGTTTTAAAATTAAGAAATTACACCGATTTTAAAACAAGAGAAGTACATTATTTTATGACTAAATAAATAACACCTTAACTATGATAAACTTTAGAGATTTTTATATAAAAATAATTATTAAATAAAATTTTATAAAAGATATTCATGAAAATACATTAACATGTATATTATTGTGTTAATTTAAATAGTACATAAATGTCATTTAAATATATTTTTTGATAAAAAAATTAATATGTTTATAAATAAATATGATGTTTTTACACAATTCATATATATACAGTGATATATCTATAAATATATTTGTAATAATAATTTTTTATAAAGTTTTATTTAACAATAATTTTTAAATAAAAAATCTTAACTTTTATGACGTTAGTCTTTACCATCCTCTCTGCCTCCCTTTTTCATAAAAGTTCGATCTCAAGATCAGACTTAGTAGGGCCATTATCCCATATACTCATTTTTCGGTGATTTAAAATTTAACATAGTTAATCTAAGGTTCAATTTGAACACCTAGCATCTAGAGTTAAAGATTTAATAACATTATTTATAAACATAAGTAACAATTTGTGCACCGAATTTGGTGTACAAACTGGCGTTATCATGCGACGTATATTTTTATTAGTCCAAAAAATTAACAAGATTATTTTCACATATAAAACAACGTCTCGTGTCATAAATGCGCGGTTCTTAAATCGACACATTAAATATTAAACATATTCGATGAAAAAATGTATGAATGAAATATTTTATAAGATTAAAATATTTTATTATATAAGTGAAACATTTGATATAAAATTAAAATATTTTATTAAATTTTATTCTTATAATAAAATATTTTATTTATGTAATAATTTATTTTTATATAAATATTTTTATTTATTTATTTATATAATTATATAAAATAATTTATTATTATAACATATATTTCATTAATATGATAAAATATTTAGTTATAGTGTTAGAAGGCATTCTGTATTTAATTGGTCTCTTTACGATAAGTACTTTTGTAAAGTGAGACGTAATTATCTTATTCTCTGCAAAAATAATACTGTTAATTTTTTTTTTGAGTCCATGAGATATCATATATTATATAACGACGTGAATTTATTACGCACAAATCATCTAGATCATGACAAGAGATTAGATGGTACGGGTCAATATTGTTACGTATCCAGATAAAAAATAATATATATATATATAATAGAATAAAATAATTTAAATAATATTTTATCTCAATTAATTAGTTATCGTGTCGAAAACATGTTTCGAACTCAAAATCTCGTGATTAATCAAGAGGTCGTCAACCAATCGACTTATAAAATTAACTTATTATAAAAATTAAAATAATACATAATCCGTCTCGATTGTGTTTCACATATCTATCGTCCCGGCGTGTGATTTAGACATGACGAGACGATTTGAGTCGTTCTATCTCAATTTGATAAATTTTGGATATATAAATATATTATTTTTTTAAAAACCAACATTTACCGAAGGTGTATAATTAAAAAAAATATGAAAAAAAACGAGAACTGTACCATTCTAATTTGTCAGCAGTTCTTTTTCTAATAAAAGTGTCGACATACCTGGATGCACTGCCCATCTCACACTCCAAGAATAGATTTGTCAACATGGACTCATGGCAGAAGTGGAATTTCTGCCCTTATGACGGGGCAATCTAAAGGTTACCCGCCGCCATTTCTTGTCCATTTGTATTTTGCAGTGGAGGAAAGCGCTTGCGCGCCGTTTGCTGCTTCCGAAAGCACACCACCTACTTTCCCCGTTCTCTCTCTCTCTCTCTCTCTTTAAAGACCGTTTTTTGTTGTTTTCGTCTCGAGTCCCGGAGACACGGAAACAAATAAAAATAATTCCGCTTGCAAGAAAAAAATTGACGGCCACTCCTTCTGGCAACTGTTTCGATTTCATGGTTCTTCTCACCTACGAATCCGCTCCCCCATCTGGTCCGCTGTTTCAACTACCACCGGCTCTGCAGGCGCCGCTGGAATCTAGGGTTCCCGATCGCGGCGAGTCAGTCCCTGGAGCTGAGCTGCTGTCCCGTTTCATCTGTTCGATCTGGGAAAAGCGGTGAGTGCGTCTGGATCGGGTCCCTCGGTTGCTGGAAGGGCGAGCAAGATTTTAAAAGCTCAGATTTTGGGAGGGTTTCCGCTCATGGGTCTGGATTATTGCGCGGGATTGAGGGGTCGGCACCTCGAGATTCCCGCTGCCCGCGAGCTGTTGTCGCGCGAGGGTGGTGCGGTGCTCCTGGTCCTCTTCTGAAATCGCTTGCGAGTGGTGATTTCTCGGCTGGAGAATGATGCGCGGGGGTGAGAAAGGAGGTGGGGTATGGATTGGCGCTTCCATTAAGAAAAGGGAACTGTGAAGGTCGCTCGGGGAGGGTGGGCACCCGAGGTCAAGCTTGTGGGCATAGAGTTCGGTTCTTATGTGTAGGAAGAGCAATACGTTGTCGTTTCGGTAAGTCCGGGGAGACCTGAATCATCACAAATGGAAACTATGATAGATTCCACAGTTTTTGGATGGAATTTCGTTGTTAAATTGTTCTCTTTCGTTATGTTTCCGTAGAAGGGGTTGCTGATTCTTTCTGCAAACGACCATAAAGGATATTGAGGAAGAGAAAAGTCCGTGACTTTAATATGGATGGTTTCACATCCTTGAATGGAGGGGCTGGAAGTTCGCTTTCAGAAGATCCATTCAGCTTCTCTGATCTCTTGAATTTTGATAGTTACACCGAGCTATGCAGCTCCTCAAATTCAGACCCGGTTTTCTCCCCGGGTTTTACGGCACCTCAACTAGCAGCTGCAAGTTGGCCTCCTTTTATGCAGTCAAATGGCCAAGCACTAGAGGGCCTAACCAGTGTTAATGCTGCTGTTCACTCCGCTTGCAGAGATAAATCAGGCCCTGAGAGGACAAACATGCAATTTGGGTTCTCGTTGAACTCATCGGACATGGGGGACTCTGCAATGGATAAAACTAGTGTTTCGTGCACCTTTGGAAATTACTCAGATGATGGCATGACTGTTGTCCCCAGATCCTTGCCCTTTTTTTCGCTTGCTGATAGGATGCTTAGAGCGCTGTCTTTGTTTAAGGAATCTTCTGGTGGGGGGATACTTGCGCAGGTTTGGATGCCGATTAAACACAAAGATGAGTATGTATTAAGCACTGCGGAGCAACCTTATCTGCTGGATCAGATTCTTTCTGGGTACCGCGAAATTTCGAGGACATTTACCTTTTCTGCCGAAGAGGGGCCAGGTTCTTTCCTTGGACTTCCTGGGCGTGTGTTTATGTCAAAAATGCTTGAATGGACATCGAATGTGAGCTATTACAGCAAGAATGAATATTTGAGGGTGAATTATGCACTTGCCCATGAAGTTCGTGGATCTCTTGCTCTGCCAATTTTCGATCCCACCGACCAGTCGTGCTGTGCAGTACTTGAATTTGTGACAAGCAAAGAGAAAACCAATTTTGATCCAGAGATGGAAACTGTTCGCAATGCACTTCAGGTTGCTTCTTCTATATCAGGCTCCATTACCTGGCAAATGTACATTAATATCGACCAAAGTTCACATTTTTTCTATGGTGAATGTGTTGCTGTCAGTACTCCTTTTGTTTTTTAAAATCATTTTAATTTTTTTTCGTTGCAACTTGTGTAAAATTAGAAATCACTTGAGCATCACAGCACATAACTGCGTATGCTCAAAGAAAACTGGCACTTCTTTTGCAGGTTATTTTTGCTCTATGTAGGCGAATGCTATAATTTTTTCAGAGGTCCTAGATTTCAACCATGCCATGGTGGGATTTCAGATTTGGACTAGTTGTAGAATTGCTGTTTAGTTCGGTTTACACTCACAGTGTCCGTTTGTTGTTTTGAACTTGTTTAAATCTATTTTTTTGCTGCCTAGTTCAGTTCCAGAACTTGGACATCTAGTCTTTTTCAAAATGAATTCTATCATCCCTTTCAGCAGGGTGGCATGTTTGGAGTTCATCTGTGTTTCTGATGCTCAATGCATCTGTTTTCTCACCTTTGTGCCTAAAAAATGTATGGCTTCTTCGAGTGAGAAAAGAAATAATACAGATATTCAACATCTTGCCATCAGTTAAGGCTAATGTTTTTTTTTACTGGCATTAATAATGATATTCTGTTTTTATGCTGGTATACATGCGCCTACTTCTTTCTTAAGTAATCATAAGACAGCACTCAGGTCATGGTGTGTTTTTGCTTGAATCTTAACTGTAGCTAACATTTTCTTCTCATCCTGTTTCAGGCAGTGAATTTAAGTACTATTAAAACACAAGCGCATCATCAGGTACCTCTTTCAACATTTTGCTTCCTAGATTCTCTGAGGTGGAAATATCTGCCATCTTTATTTAGTAACCCTTGAAATCCTCGTTGTGTTTCACTGATTATACTATAATGCTTCTTAATCTGCAGAATATTACAAAAAATCAGAGAGCTGCATTTGCAGAGATAATTGATGTTCTCAGAGCTGTTTGTCATGCACATATGTTACCATTGGCTCTTACCTGGATCCCGTGTTGTTATTATGATGGAAAAAGAGATGGGTATACTAGAGAGAGTTCTGGGAAAGGGAGCTCAAAATTATGTGAAAGACGTATGCTACACATTCAAGATTCCGCTTGCTATGTAAATGACATACAAATGCAGGGCTTCGTGCGTGCATGCTCTGAACATCACCTCAAGGCAGGGCAGGGGATGGCAGGGAAGGCATTTGAGTCGAATCATCCTTTTTTCTTTGCAGACATAAAAGAGTTTGACATTCATCAATATCCACTCGTACATCATGCACGTAAATTTTGGTTACAAGCTGCTGTTGCTATCAGGCTAAGGAGCACTTACACCGGGAATGATGACTACATACTGGAATTCTTTCTTCCCGTCAATTGCAAAGGCAGTGCTGAACAACAACTCCTGTTAAATAATCTTTCAAGAACCATGCAAAGAATTTGTAAGAGTTTGAGAACAGTTTCTGATGCAGAAATCATTGCAAACCATGCCAATAACCTAGATTTCCAGGGAGGATGGACTAATTATCCAGCAACAAATATGGGCAGGCAACATTATCAATCAGTAAAGCCAAGTTCATTTTCAAGCTTATCTGGAAGGGTGATCTTACAGAATGAAAACAATGAGTGCAGTGAAAGAGAAGGTGCTCATCATGAACAGGTGCTGGTCCTAGCTTTATATCTGGTTTCTGTTATGTTACACATACAACAGAGTGCTGATTTATTGTTAAAATTTTAACTCCAGTTGGAATGTCAAATCACGCCGGGGGGTGGAGAATATCTCTACTGCTTTCCATGCACACACTAGAACCCTCGTACATATACTATTGTGTGAGATGGTTGTTTACTTTTGGAATGACACTTCTCTATGGATGGTGGCAATGGATTTTGCTTCTGCATGTAATAAAATATATGTATCACAAAAGGAGGTGAATGGAAACTACAGCCACAAGCAGCACCAATGCGGCATGGAGCAGAATGCTGTAATATGACAATGCTTACAGCAGTTTACAAATAATGCCTCACCAGAACTTTTAGCTATCCATTCTGTGGCTCATGTGCTGAGGATGATCTACTGCTCCTCTCTTTTTGAATGTTTGTTGCTACTTCCAGAATTGGAATTTGACACATCAAGCATGGAAAAATGTGGACCACATCAACCATAGAACTGACCTACATGATAGAATGTGGCATATGGATTCTCAAGTCTACATATCCTGCAATCGTGTGACAATGTCACTTCATGTCTAGGTTCATGCAAGCATCTAGCAGCTATAGGATACCTGAAAATTGATAGCCTTGATTAACCACTATCACAAGATTCTATTGTGGGGTGTGTTAACAACACTAAATGACTGGTAATGGGTAATGCAAGAGGAAGAAATGTGATTTAAGATGAGTTTATGCTTATTCAATATAACAATAACGTTAATGGACTGAAGCTTGATTTTATAGTTTGTTTACTGAACTTGAGGCACAAGTTGGACAAGCCTACATGTGACGGGAGTAAGAGAAAGAGAGATAACTGAGAAAACTTGGAGGAGCATACCTAGGGAAGATCAAGTAATTAGTCAGACCTAAGGAAATCAAGTTTTTCATGGGAGCTAGGCAAGTACTTATCAGTGTGTGATCAGAGCACTGGGCCCTAGGATTGCCCATCAGGTTTGTTTACTTTCATTGAGGCTATTCAACTGATCATAAGTTCCACTAGTATGCCTTTTCTTATATATATAGATTCATCTATGCCATGCAAGTTAGTTGGGGCATCTACCACACTCTTTGTTGCTGACATAGTATTCATCTTTTCTAGGTAGACTTCCTCTACCTCTCACCAGCTTTTCTCATACTTGGTAATATTTCAGCTTACACAGTCCTGCCATCCTGTGCTGCTTGTCAACTGCACTTTAGGCAAGTGATTTGGCACAGTATGGTCGGTTTCAGTAGGTTGATAGCTTGGTTGGTACTGTTGGATACCTTAAAATCAAGATCCTAGCTGATTGCAAATTGATGGTATTGGTGGATTGATGAGGACCAGTGGTGGGGGTCAAGATGCCGTTCAGGTGTATGCACATTGAAGGCATTAAGCAGCCTACAATAATCTCTCTCTCTCTCTCTGGAGTTACACAGATGGCATAGTCAGCCCACAGTGATCTCATGGAACTCAAAATTGTAGCATATCCATCATTTTTTGTTCATTTCTGGAGATGTATTGAGGTCATCAATATCTTTGTTATGTTTTTGCATGAGTCATTCTGATGTTTATTGTGGTTTTAGTTAATTCTTGTATTAAAATTTAGAGACATATCAGGTATTATTTAGTCTATTGATTCTACAAAGAATTGTTAAGCAGCCCTGATCAGGCTAACGGAGGTGCTTACATGGATGTGTTGTGTGAAACCTTGCTTGGTGCTCCTTTTTCCTGTTGATCTGGCACAAAGCTGCTGGTGTGAGATCCAAATCCTCCCTTCATGGGAGGGTGGCTCAAGGCTGTCTACCCATCTACTCTCCCCTGCCATACCATCCTCTTGCTCTTACTCTCCATTTTCGTCCTATTTTTAGACTGCAGTGGAAGAAAGGTGGAGGAAAGGAAATGGTGCAGGGAAGGAATGTGGAACCTAGTGACCATGGGGAGCCCTTTCAGGACCCATCAAGGTTTCCATTCACTGATTTCTGTTGTCCAACTGACATCAGCATGCAAGGCCACCACTGCCACTGGTTTTCCACAAAGGAGGCTGCAGGACTGACATCACTAGCTGCTCCCCCACACATTCCAGTGCATCCCTGTCCCAAGACCAAACTAACCTTTTTCCTTTTCAACCTGAGCTACTTGCTTTCTTTTCTGTCTCGCATTTCCCTTATATGCAGACAGCCTCTCCCCACACCCTTTTCCTTTCACTGGTAATAAACACATTCTAATGAGGCCACATAGCATTGAGTAAGCCATTCAAAACATGATTTTGTTCGGTGACCACGTTAGAGGTTGGAGTAGCTTATTATTTCTACAACTAGAAAATAAATGAAAGCAGGCCCACTGAAGAAGACATAAACCGGTCCTTAGACATGTTATGCACTTGATCACATAACACAAATTGGTAAATGTGTTCCCTTTTCTCCACATACATAGTTTGATTTGTAGGAAAACCCTGGATAGGCTAGAGAGAAGATGAAGACCAAGGGTCCAAGAGCTTGGTGGGGTCTGGAGGCTCTTTTTCATGTACCCATCAGCCCCACTTTGACTTACTTTATACTCTCAACAACTAAGAATGATAAACGACAAAAATACTCTTGTACACAGAACAATTAACAAAAGGACAAGAAATCTACACGGAACAATAAACAAAAGGACAAAGAAGGCCCTGGTGTGACATGGATCTGACAGTTTAATTATTTGCTACAGTATTGAAGTCCTTAGTCCAATCCTAATTGTCTGACAATCACAAGCCTATTACAGTGAGTATAATTTGAGTACAGCGACCCCCGTGCTTCTCAGTCATTGTCACTCAAGCTTCTGTATACCTTGTATCATGGTCGCTAGTTCAACGAGTCCAAGTTGTTGCCATCTCTTATTGCTATACTGCAAGTGGAGAGAAGGCACAACACCACATCAGATACAGTATAGTGAATGAAATATTGCATGGACTGCATAAGTTCATGACATGCATATGTAATAGAAATTTGTAGGGCTTCTGCATCTTGTAAGATTGTTTTTACACGGTTGCTTTTTCAGCTTTTGTTTTGTGGTTTTGACTTCTGCCTTGTGATGGTCTTGTCTTCAGAGGCTACAATAGTAATCTGCTGGACATCCTTCAGCAGGAGCTATGAAAGGTGTCTGGCATATTTTATTTTCTATATACCAGCCATTGTTATTTAGTTTCAGTGTCTAAAATAAACTGCAGTTTATTCTCTGAATGATGTGGAGAAAGTTGGTTGGTGTTGGTTCAGTAATATGTCCCTTGGTTGCATTAGAAAACCAGTTACTTCCAATGTTGTTGTTGCTCTACTTGATGTCTATGTTATTACTTCATGTGGTCGTATACATGCTGATTGGGGAGGTTATTCCATGGTGACTTTTGATTGGATGGATGATTGTTGACCCAGACAAATGTCAATTTGATCATGTTCTACTGCTTCATGATCTTGTAGATGATTGTTGGTTCAAGGACAAATCTTGAGAAAAAACGTAGTACAGCTGAAAAGAATATTAGCTTGAGCACTCTTCAGCAATACTTCTCTGGGAGTCTTAAGGATGCTGCAAGGAGCATTGGGGGTAATCATCTCTATCAACTTATTCTGGTTAACTTCAGTTTACACGTATTATCCTGTTTATGTTACTAGCTTCTCCTGATTAAAGAAAGTTGGCTTACAAATTAAGTATTGAAGTGAGGAACGTACATCCCTCATTGACCATTATATAATGCTGTCAGTTTGCCCAACCACTTTGAAGAGGATTTGCAGACAGCATGGTATTTCAAGGTGGCCATCTCGCAAGATAAATAAGGTCAACCGCTCACTTAAGAAGATCCAGACTGTCATCGATTCTGTCCAAGGAGTTGAAGGTTCATTGAAATACGACCCAGTGTCAGGGAGTTTTGTTGCAGCAGTCACCTCTTCAGAGAAACCTGTAGTGAGGACTGTAGAGTCAACAGCCTGTGATGTGATGCCAGTGTCTTCTATTAATCCTATTGAAAGTTACCAGTTTCCCGGGAAGCTGGAACCAGATGAGGGCACGGGTAATCAGCATCTAATGAACTTTGGGAGAGTTGAACTCCAGGAAACCCGTGATTTTGTATCAAGTAAATCTGATATTCATCCAGTTGATTGCAGTGGCGAATCAAAATTTGCTTCTTTAGACGGCAGGTTGTCACCGCGTGCTACTCTTAAAGGTGTAACAGAGTGTGGCATGCATAAAGAGGTTCATCATAATTGGGATTCTGTCCAGGTCAGCCCTTGTCCAGAGAGCCTCGAATGCCACAGAACATCAAAGAGTTCAAGCTCCTTGGGAGCCACGGATGAAGTGGATAAAGGAAGAGAACTTGAGCAAAGGATGGCAGAACACAGCCAGCTCAGTTCTTCTGAGATGACAGATTCCTCTAATGGCAGTGAATCAAGCTCACAGACATTTAAAAAATGCTCGAAAGGCAAGCAGACTACAGATCATGATGCAGCTGTCACCATAAAGGCTACATATAGAGAGGATACTGTGAGGTTCAAGTTCTTACCATCCATGGGCTGTCTTCAGTTGTTGGAGGAAATCGGAAAGAGATTCAAATTAGCAACCGGTACCTTCCAACTAAAGTACATGGATGACGAGGAAGAATGGGTGATACTTGCCGGCGACGACGACCTGCAGGAATCTGTTGAGATTTTAGAGTGCTCAGGATCTCGGACTTTGAGAGTTCTTGTTCGTGATCTACCTTGTCCCATTGGCAGTTCTGGTAGTAGCAATTGTTTATCCACAGAACCGTGATACTTCTGTGGGTTGAGATAGTGAAAAATCTTTAGATGCATCTGTATTGCTCAGAGATCCTCTTTGAAGGCTTCTCTCATCGTTTGATTCTGTTCAGATAGTTTTTCTGCATAAAAAGAAGCAGGGGGGTGCCTGTGAAAAAGAGGGGGGCCGCAGCCTTTTCTTCTTAAAACTTGTACATGGTTACAGTGTAAATTTGATAGTGGCAATAAAAGGTTGCCTGAGCTGACTTTTGGATGATTCGTCTAGATGTATATAGGGGTTCTGCTTGATGATGATCTGGACCCTGAACCAAGATGTGGTGTATGCAGGTGCTGCCTTGTTTCTTTTGCAAAATCCTCTTGTTATTGTGACATCCATGCTTTGTTTTATGGGCTTGTTTTTTCCCCCTAAGCGGCTTGGAGTCCCAGTCAACGGGGAGGACAAGGAAGCTGGAGATGTCGTTGGTCAACTTTAGCCATCTTTGGGACGAGCTGCCCCTCTTTACTTCGAGCTTCGCTATGAATAAGAACATGCTGTTTCAGGGGTCACTTTGGTGACGGGTGAAGTTGGGTTAAGGTGAGTTAATTGGGATCCGGTGGGTTATTTCTTATTTGATATTTTTTCTCTTAACTCGGGTCGGATAGGGTTAAATGGATTAACTCATTCTAAAAAAATAAGTGGAATGTGTTACTCCACTCCGATTAGAGTTAGGGGTCGGGTGGGTTGGGTCACTCTGAGTAGGTCATCCGTCTATAACCTAACTCGTTATCAAAGGGACTAAAAAATTCACAATTGATGAAAAATGCGTCAGCGCCAGATTCTAGTTTTCCTTTTATGTTGGGAAAGAATGTCCAGTGTACGCTTTTATGTCAACCAGAAAGCCAAGGGTCGTTATCTAGGTCACTGTGATATTCTCTTGGCAATAGTTTGATAGATCAAATTGACATTGTAGATGCAAATAAGATTTGTTTATTAAATTTAATGTGATATTTTGACGATAGAGATAATGATCTATTTTTTATCTTTAGGTCAAGGGATAACGGGGCTGAGAACAGGGTACGGGAGAGTGATAATGGCACTCCGCGATGGACCTCCCAATGTCTCGGGAAAGGCGTCTACACGTGATGCCTCTGAAGCACAAAAGAGAGAGTAACTAATGGGTGCTTGGTTGTTATTTTTTTCTTCTTTTTTATTCTAAATTTAAAAAAAAAGTAAGAGATCTTATAATTCGTTTGGTGTTCCTCTCTTAAATTTTAGGGAAAGAATCTCATCTTGTGTAAATCTTCTTTTAAAAAAAAGTCTGGACCAATTTTAAAAAAAAATACGCACGGCGTCTCGGGACTTCCCCCTCCCTCCCACTCGTGACCCCCCTCCCCCGCCCCTCCCCCGTGCGATACGTTTCCCCCCTTGACACTGTAGATCATCACCCCACCTCCGTCCTAGCGCGTCCCGGCCTGCCCGCGGCCCACGGCCACCGCGGAGACCACCCGCCCTGTCGCCGGTCACGGCTACGCCGCACCAGCCGACCGCCGTTGGTCCGACCCTCGTCGCCCGTCCGCGACTGAGGCCGCTGCCACGCTCCACCACGGTGCCGACGACGCAGCGATCCCCACCGCCGTCGTCGCCTGCGAACGGCCCGTGAGCCAGCAACGCTACCGTCGCCCTGCCCTGTGGCCTCACCACCGTCGTGACGGCCGCCGCCACCCTCCGCGGCCTGTGAGCGGTGTGCACCCACCGGCGAGCAGGCCGTGGTGGCCTCTCCGGCCACCCGTGACCACCACCGACGGCCTTCCCCTCCGCCCGCCGCAGCACTCTCCGGCTGCCAACACCGGCGTCTGCCGTCGCCGTCGACGTCGAGAAGAAGTCCTCCCCCTCCCAGCAGCTCTGCCGGGAGGCCCGCCACCATCCTCCCCCTGATCCCACGTTGTCCGCGGCGAGCCGGCGGCCGCCACCGCCCCTTCCTTCCCCTCCTCGACGGCGATCACGCCTCTGGAGCCCTCTGATCACTCCTCCCCGGTCCCCCGCCCCTCCCGTTATTTTCTTGTCTTCCAAACATGTATGTCTAAAATTAAAAATTTGTGTTATTTTTGTCAAATGGTTGAGACTTCTTTTTATCAAATTCAAAAGTTGAGTTAAAAATCAACGTACCATAATTTTTGGGGAAGAAATAGTTTCTAAGAAAAAAATGCTCCTAAATAGCTTATAAGTGTGGCCTCCCCGCCCACTAAGGTGCCCCAATGCATAGGGGCTTGCACTACCCTCTCGGGGGAGCGCAGGTTTGAATCCGTGATTTCTCCCCAAGAAGGGGTGAGTGATAGCCAACTGCCGTGGTATGCGGGGTGGAAATGATGATCTATGTTGATAGTGTTGCGAGGCCCCATTTAATAGTGGCACGAAGATCATTAAAATTGCCACATGACCTCTTTGATGGAGAAAGCTTTGTGAAGGAGTTGTTAAGACGGAGAAATGAAATATATTAAAAAAGCCATACGCAAAAAAGGGAAAAAATAGCTTACTGAATTTTTAAATGATTCGATTTGTCTATTTCTCCTTGTTGATAAAATCCGACCGAGTAATCTACATATCTAATATGGGTTGAATCCGAGACATATCTGTGCACAGCAGAAGTGGTAGTAGACCCACGTAACGTTGTGGAGAGGAGAGTAGATTACTAAAGTCTACCTTTTAAAATGCACCCTCCAATACGTACGGGCTAGCGGTGATGCCCTTCTAGAAGTCAACGCCAAGATAAGTCATAGGATGATGGCTCACCCACGGAGAAGATGTACAACGGCCTTCTCTCTACAAGGTGTGGCGACTTTCTCCTCTTGGTCCTCCTAGCAGCAAGAAGGAGAAAGACAGTGAAGCGAAGAGGGGATAGAGACGTAGGGCGAGCACCTGCGGCTTCCTTGGTCGTGGTGCTCTCTCTCTCTCTCTTACGCATCGAACAAAGCAAGGCAACCTGCTTTGTTTCTTCCTCACACATCATGCACATGCACGCACACTCAGCGATGGTGGCAAGGAGCGGGGCAGTGTGGCTTAGTGCCACTGCTAGCAGTGGCAGTGGTAGCGCCAACGGGCGGAGGCGGCTCCGCCGTGGAGCAGCAATGTAACTAGGAGCAGGGGTGCCAGCAGTGGTCGCGGTGGTGAGCAACAGTAGCATCCGATGGACATGGCATCGCCGACGGTGAACTAGGGAATGCGATGGCGTTCCTCCTAGCGCGAGCTCGCAAGGGAATGGCGCTCTCCTCTCTTCAGGGGGCAGGGAACTCCAAACCATGCACTGGGTTGTCCTCTCCCCTACCCTCTTATTTATAGAGGTGTGGAGGAGGCCAAGTCCAAGTCTAGGCCCAGCTTGGACATGGAAGAGTTCTCTTGTAGCCCAAGGCGTCGGAGTACTAATGGGACTAAGAGAGGAGGAGGGCGACCAGCCCAAGGAGGTTAAGTCTCGGTGCGACTTGGAGAACCAAAAGGTGGAAACTCGACTTGGAGAACCAAAAGGTGGAAACTCCTCCCTTCCCCAATCTGTAAAGATGTGAGTCAGGATCAGAAAGAGCGCAGTGGAAACAATAAGTTAATTTTTTATGCCGACATGTGTTGATCGCTCCGGTGTGATTCTCGATAACTATCTAAAATAAGAGATCCGATTTTACCTCTGCGATACGAGCACTGCGGCAAAGTGGAAAGTCATCTCTCCTAGCGGTAACGAATCGTGCAAGTGTCCGGTCTCTAGTAGTCTCCATACGAGCACTGACGATGAAGTTCTCTCCACGCAACACTCCACAAATGATCTCCTCAACGGCGCTCCAGCATAGTCTCTACACTAGAGACAAGAGGGAGGAGAGAGAGGAGAGAGAGGGGGCGCTCCTCCAAGGAGAAGAGAGAGAAGGAGGCGTCCCTCACTAGGGAAACCCTAGATGTTTGGCCTATGGTTCTCTCTATGCAACTATTTATAAATTCCTTAATTTTTCACAAAAAACCTCATCAATCCAAAATTGCATAAATATTCTCGTTGTCCATAACCCTAAAGTGTGTGACCCTCTAGGCCCAGTGTTAATTTCATTTTAGGCACATTAAACTTAAGAACTCATTCTTAACTTTTTCTTATTAATACTTAACATGAAGTTAATTATTTAATCATCTCATGACTTAAATATTTAATTCATCATCTTATGACCGATGATCATCTCATGAGCATTCCTCTATTGGGCTTTTGGACCATAGTAAACACCAAGCAATACTCCGTGACTCCAGAAGACAAAAGGAGTCTATAAAATTACTCTAGGATCTTTCCATCCACAGTTGCCACGTAGTTATAGTACTTCATTCATACACAATACCGCTGGCCGTCGTTAAGGGTATGGCCATACTGTCAAACATTTCTTATTTATGACGTGATGAATATTTCCAGTGAACTGTGTTACCTAGCCAGAGATTTTTCTCGAGTATTATTCATATGGCATTCTCTCTCATGCTATATATGAGAGTGAATGATACACTATTATCACTCAATTACCTTCGCACGTATGCCCCTGTATCTGAATGCCTGAGCATCTGAAACTTGTGACTAAAGTTCCATTGCTAGGAATCAAAACACATGTGTCCTCAGGTGAGATATGTTTGGGGACTCATGTCAAATGACCAACTGCACTACCATGATCGAAGAATCTCTTGATTGACAGTTAGATATAATCACCATCTAGAGATTAGTAATCAGATTAGTTCAGTAAACCTTATTCTTGTAATGGGCACATGTGCATATATTTTAGTGTCTCTAATGACTATGAGATCAGTCACCCTCATCACATGAAAAGATATCATGTGCACTGGTCTATCCAAATTATTTAATGTCCTATCTCAAAGATCTATGACCAGGAACGTTTAGAATGCATACATCTGAAAGATTGTTCTCATTATCATAATCTCATTATGATCCAACATTCATTGCATATATTCAAAGACTTCATCATGTCAAGTGGTAACACACATAAATAAATAAGACATAATGAAGAAATTGCTATAAATATTTTTAATGAGAATGCACATGAAATGACGTCATCACTTCATAAGTGATTGACCTGCAGGACATACACTTCTTTCATAATCTACCACAATCTCACTTTGCTTGGGATTGGGCTAGCCGCTGAGTGTCCAAGTCCAGAAGGGACTTGGATTGCATGCCCCACATGGGTTTCTCTTAATGGACACCTAATTAATGGGCTTTAGGCCCAAATACTAATAGCCCCCCACTTTCCTATTATGGGCAACGTCGTGCGTACTTTTATCTCAAGGCTTTATACTTCATGGTCATATAAGGAAATGGAGCGTCCGACCTCCACAATTCTTTGAACATCTCGCAAGTGCTCCACTGAGTCATATGAGGCCCCCCACTGACGCCTGGCCCATACGCCCTCTAGTCAGCACCAGTGTCCCAGTAT
This sequence comes from Amorphophallus konjac, assembly GCA_022559845.1. Lineage (NCBI taxonomy): Eukaryota > Viridiplantae > Streptophyta > Magnoliopsida > Alismatales > Araceae > Amorphophallus > Amorphophallus konjac. The sequence goes on along the minus strand of JAHNEJ010002127.1, from coordinate 91,648 downwards.
CCAATCAGACCATGACCGGTCCGTAGCCCCTGTAGTCCTTCAGGGGATCCCTTGTAAAACAGCGAAAAACCCGCTCTATTGTGCAATGACTCGGGAACCGATCTTCGAGACAGAATTGTCCCGCAACTTGTCCCAATATACTAAGGCCTTTTAGCGCCTCTCTATAATGTCTGTTATGGCCCATTATAGTGAAGTGTACTTGAAAAAATCTGATTCTTCACCTCTCTCGGCACACTCTAAAGGCTTCGCATGCCAGCTCCTAGCTTTGTCCATCTCTCAGGTTAGTACAAGCATGCTCCTTACTGAGCTAGTATTTGCAGCCCCTCTACTCCGATCCATCTCTCACCCAATCAAGCTAGAACCCAGTGCCTCCAACCCCGTCTGCTGGACTCAGCAGTCGAATTCTAGTTGTAGTGCGAACCATGTCCTCTTAACATCATGGCTTACAGGGTACCCAGTCCTCTTTCAACAGAAGAAAGAAAGGTGTTCAGATTCAATCCGATGAAAAATAAATATCGATTACTTGCGATCGGTGGGAAGAAGTCTTGTACACCTGTCGCCCAACATCTCGTGCTCACGTGTCGTGCCTTGATGGCACTTCTCTAGTCAAAATTTGGTTTCGTAAGTGATCGTCGAGAAATTGACTGGCATGCCCACATTCCGTCAAGCTGTCCCCAATCCAATCATTCTTGCACGTCATCGTCGTCTGGTTGACCCGCCTCACGTGTGTCGTGTGCTCCTAGAACGATTAATCATACGTTGTTTACCCCTGCGCGTTTTTATCGTTCCTTGTGTTTCTCCGTTACTACCCTCGGAAGCACGCATGCCAAATCGACCCCTCTCGACTTTCCGTAAGGCGAGTGTGTATCACCGTCGCGGAAGTCGAAGAGACTCCGCGAGTGTGAACACCAACTAAAGGAGGTTAAGTCTCGGTGAGATGTGGAGCACCAAAGGGAGGAAACTCTTCCTTCCTCAATCCACCACATTCCCACTTCGCTTGGGATTAGGCTAACCGTGGGATGTCCAAGTCTAGATGCGACTTGGATCGTGCCCCCACATGAGTTACTCTTAATGGGCACCCAATTAATAGACTTTAGGCCCAAATGCTTACACTCTTGGTCACATCTCTTCATTTTTCTTGCGCCAATAGCACATGGTTAAAGACTTTCAAACTTTTTCAAATGAAAATCCTTCATTTACCAAGAGATCACACTGAAAGAAGAAAAACATAATCTCTATGTTTTTTTATAAATAGATATTTTATTTTCATATATATGGGATGATCTCAAGACTCCCTCGAGAGAACCCGAGGCGTGGTTCACCCACCTCCCCCCTTTTGATTAGATGGGGAGGTTGCAAGTTGGATCCCTCTTCTCAACATGTGAAGCTAGATCCTCTATGTTCTCGGGTACTAACTGTGCCACCGTGTGCGTCTCCTGTGAAAAAAAAATGTGTGTGCGCATTATCCGCGCCTTTCGTGGCCACTAGATTTAGATTTCCCGTCTCCATCCTCTCCCTCGTCAGTTGTCCAAGTGCCCGATCACTTGGTTGTTCAAAAAAACACTCCCTCCAGAAGAAAGGAAGTGGAGCTCTAAAATTGGAGGCTTGCGGTTGAATATGACATCTATACTTTTGACAAGGGGAACCTAACGCAGCGATGGTGCAGTCGTATTCGGGTCTACGAGGAGTGGTGTGAGAGAATTCGAGTCTATCACGGGACGTTCCCAACTAAAAAATACATCAATTTTTCTCAAAGCTAACACACCCAGTCACGTCTTCCCCATAAATGTGTGTCATCGACAATCAACATGGTATGACGTAATCTAAACTCAGAGCTGACCGACTTTGAGGCACGACGCATGCCAGTGATTATGTTATTTCTTTATTCAGTTTTTTATTTTTAATCTCTAAAAAGCTGTTTCGTAAAACACTATATTTACATGACACATAAAAATAATTTAGTTTTTTTATCGCATTTTACGTCGAATCGAATTATCAAACGACTCCTTAAGTCACTCATTTGATTTTCTAGATTCGAATATGGACATGGTTAACCTGGTGACTCGAACATGTGCACACACATATGTTGCACTTAAGGATGGGATTATCTGTCTGTTCCATCTATTCTTGAATAGCCAAATATTTTTTTTTCACATGTACTCTTGTTATAGATGGATTTGTGCAAATATATCTTGCATGTACATGTATACTCTTTTTTCGTGAATTAAATGTCACATATACTCTTATTGTCATTCTTTTATGTTAACAGACCGTCAAATTCTGTGGATATATTGGTGGAAACTTATCAAAGGATGTACATGACGCTAAATCAACATAATAGGATATACATACAAATATAATATTTATTTTTACATAAACTCACTTTTAAGTTTCAACTAAAGGGAGATACACATGTAGAAAACTCAGTAAAAATATATTGAAAAGAAGAGTTGTAATGTATAAATGTTAGTGAATATTAGGACGAACACGAGATCCGCCCTTCCTCGACACTTCGACTGACTTCTACGTTACTCTTGTTACTCTCAATAGGAACCCTCGCCGCATACTCATGCTGTGTTGCACATAATATTTTTAATTTTTATTAAAAAAATTTGAGTGAAACTTAGATATCTTGATTTAAAGTGCAAATCATATTATTATTTAATTATTTAAAAAATTAAAAATAAAATGATTCGATTTTTAAAAGAATAGATCTAACATTACTCATTTAATTTATTATTTTATTTTTAAAAATAATTCATTGATGATGTGATTTATATTTTAAATTAAAATATCTTGAAGTTCATTTAAAAAAAATTAAAAAATGTTATGCACTTAAAATATGCAGCACATCTCATGATTTCTCCGCTTTCAAACTTCTACCTACGCTTCCTTCACACTTTATCATAAACTTCCTCGCCTTTTAACTATATCAACTTTTCCCATTTTATCGCCGCGTCAATGTGTTTCCTCTCTCGTTCTTGCCGCATGGCTCAAAAAAGGGACAATGTGTGGTCTCGGCTTTTTATGGACTGGTGGCAGGCCGTGATACTTGGCGGGAAATTTTTCTTCTTTCCAGGCGTAAGACGCAAGCGGCGGGTCACGTAACGGAGATCTCACGGCCGTGAAGACTTCACCGCGCCCTCTCAACGTCGTGCCCAATCCAGACCGTCCGATCGACTCCCCGGCGTTCCCCTCTCTCCTTAGCGCCGTTACATTTTTAACGGCATCCTTCTCCTCGATGCCTCCTCACGTCGAGACCCGGGAGCTGACGCCCAGAGAGAGAGAGAGTGAGGGGGGGGGGTACGCCGCGCAGGTTTCCGGGGGAAACTGGATTCGGCACGCCAAACGTCGCCCGGAATTTTTTAGATGGATTTCCCCGAACCTGTCGGCTGTCATCTCTTCGGCTTCAGTGGCGACCCGGTGGAGTGGAGCCGTGGAGGTGGCGGGAGGGGTTACGCCTCCGAGGGGTCTCTGCTGTGCATGCCTCGTTCTCGACGATCGGGAAAGCCCTAGGGTTATGAACGGATCGGTGGCGGCCTCTTTGGTCTCTTCGATCGCATTTTTTTGTTCTTGGAGCTGGCTTCGTGATTCTGGCCGATCCCGACGACCGCATCGAGGTGCGGGTTGCGCGTTCTCTTGTTGTCCTCGTTTGGAAATGAGGCCCTGTTCCTTCGTCTTTTCGTTAGTTTTGAGGCGAGGAAACTGGACCAGAAGCGATCAATTGGGGTTTTCTTTTGCGCAGGGCTGCGGACTCTGTGGTCATGGGGACCAGGTTGGCGTTTTGTTGGTTTGTTCAGTGGGAAGATCGTGTTTCCGTGAGCTTGGTTTGAGACCTAGTTGTAGACGTCGTTGGTTCTGCTCGAGAGCCTCTCGGTGATCTCTGATGGCGGATTCCGGAACGGTGAATGTCCCTTCAGTGGAAGCTCCAAGCCAATATGAAGGTGACGGCGATGGATCCATTGCATGTAGCTCCTCAGATCATGGATTGAAACAGTTAGGTAAAACAAACCGTGAAGAACATGACAAGGTGTTGAAGAGATCATTGAAGCGGAGAAGAGTGTCGGCCCACGTGCTTGTTAACCCAACGGAGAAGGAAAATCTGATCAATGCATTCCAGAAGGAGATCGATGAGTTGTTCAAGTATTTCATTGCTGTTTTGGTGTGGAAGTTGGGTTCGGGAGACGAAACATGTGGTTCTGTAAATTCGTCAATGGCTTGCATGTTGGAAGGCAGCAATCTTCCCTTTTCCCAGCTGGCAGATGCGATTTATGAGAAGTTGAAGGCGAACGAAGAGGTTACTTTGGCATCAGTGCAACGTGATGTGCATTTCATCAGCTCCAGATTAAGCTACGGCATGGACACCGGAAACACGGACTTCTTTGAAGATGAATCTGAATCATCTCTTTGGTGTTGGGAGGTGATTCCTTTATTATTTTCCCTCTTTTTTAAGTTTGCTCTCAGTGCTATCGTGTTAGAACGTTGTCTTCCTCCGACGGTGCCAGTTTATCACTGTCACTAAATTCTCTGCAATTGACACCGTTCTTATTTCCCCCAGGTAAGAGACTTGAAGTCACTACCCAAAAATAAACGCAAGCTCTCCAAAGATCTGCGAAGAGGACGGGAAAAAGTGCGCGAAAGGATTGCTGCTCTTTCTGGTGAGATCCCATCTACATACTTTTTTGTGTTTCTCAACATTGTTAGAGTAACTCTTTTGGCATCCTTTGTGTTGATACTAGAGCATGAATACATGCAGCCACGTAGGTATAGTGTGCCTGAATATAAAAAAAAGTGTGGTCCTAATCCAAGGAATGTCGTTTTGGATCTTGACTTTATCTCGGAGGTTGGGGTTAGAGAGAAGATATATCGAGAGTTCAAGAATGGCAGTAGATATCATGATCAATTTATATTTGCTTCATTGAAAAATTAGAATGTTATTCATTTAGTTGCTCAATACGATAAAATTAACATAAAAACAATGCAAAAGTACATGAGAAAAAGGTCATTTGGAAGGGGGGAGTAGGAGGGAGTGGGGAGCGCAGCAGGTTGAGGGGTTGGGGGGTGGGTGGGTGTGGAGTTCAGCAAGGGGATTAGTGCTGATCTGCCCCAGATAATGGGGAAAAAGGAAATGAAATTGGATAGGATAGCTAATGAGGGTCTGCAGAAGGGAGGGACTGCAGTTCTCGATCGGCAGACAGGGGGTCTGCTTGAAAGGGAGGGTTAGATTGCATACTTGGGGAAAAATCAGTAGAAATGAAGTCCAATTTTCAAAATGAGATGATAACCGCACTCCCCCCCCCCGGTTGGGTTGGAGGGGGGAGGGAGCTTATCTACTTTTTGAAAACAGGATGACAAAATCAGGAAAAAGAAAAATAAAAATAAAACCTTGCGTTTAGTGCTTGATGAGTCGATGGCGGCTGATTGATGGCGGCAGGTGGCTTGATGGTGAGTGCATGCTAGCCCCAGCTGTTCGCAGCACTGTGGTCAATGCATGGAATGCAGAATCTGCCTATCCTGATCCGGATTGGGATTGGCAAGGGCTGAGCCGATTCTGGCCCCTAACCCACTCCCAATTTGAAATTTTTTAAAAATAAAAAATTAAAGAAATGTTTGACTTGTTCTGAATTGGACCAAAACCGGCCGATTCTTTTATGTATCGGCCAATCCTAACCTATTAGGGCTTGATTAAAAGAGATAAAAATATCTTTACATTATTTATGTTGTGTAAATATCTTTCTTGTTTATAAATATACTTTTTTATTTATTTAAAACTCCTTTTAATCATGTAAAAACTTTTTTTAGCTTTTTTTATTGAATCAGTTTCCTTGGATCGGCTAATCTAATCTGATCTGGATCGGGCATACCCGATCTAGGTGCCTGATCTGACACTGCATTCCATGGTTAGATGGGGGTGGAGGAAAGGGATCGAGTCTCAAAATCCTTGGACTCGAATGAGGCAAAACAACAGGGAGGGGTTTCAAACTTCCCACAAATTGGCTGGTCCAAGTGCACGATAGTCATGTGATTCACATGGATTGTGCATGTTTTCGGCTGGGTGTCTCGGGTATTCTGTTTCTTGACAAACCTGAGAAGCAGAGTCCTGAGAGATTGTCCCGAGATTGCAAACCATGCACACATATCACTTCTTTAATTTATTGTCATTTATTCTTGATATCTACTTGAAAGGTTTTTACCGTCTGAAAGATGCCAAACTTGCAAACTTCCCTATTTCCTTTGACATGGAGGGCTCATAGTGACTGTTGTTTGTGGTTCCACCCTTATGACCTTTTTAAAGCCATTGAATATTACTTGAAACTTTTTGTATTTAGCTATGATAAGAAAATAAATGTACATGTATTTCTGTATCAAATCTTTGTTCAAAATAAAAAAGATCCCCTTTTTGGTGCATTCTCATTTTTGGGTTTCTCCATAAACTCCTTGTTATTTGTCTGCAATGTAACTCTTTACTTCTTTTCATTATGCTGTATGGCCAATAAGACACTCAGATGTGTGTGGTGCACTTTTAGCTACAATAATTTATTTTTGTTTAACATGTTGCAGAAATATTATCAGTTTTAAAGATGCCGGAAAATCAAGCCAATTGTATGGCCAATTTTAAGAAAGCGTCAGAAAAGCTTAATAAAACATTAAGCCTGGAGGAAATTTGTTTGTTGGTTCAAAAGTTGACACAGAAGAGTGAGGATGAGATGTATGCGCATTTATGTCCTGTTTACTGGTTTACATATTGTTTTGTTAAAACTGTTATGGGAGTTCCTAATTAATTTGTTCCCACTCCTTGAGATAGTGCCATGATGGAAAGTAGATCAAAAGAAAAAGAGTTGCTTAAGGAAGCAGAGACAAATAAGAGGAATGTCGAGAAGGAAAGGAAAAAACATGCTCATGAACTCCAGAAAGTGAAGTCCCAAAGTGTAAGTGTGATTCTGTCAATGTCTTCTACATTTTCATGTTTACTTTTCTCGTTTTCCAGTGGCCACATACTGGAACAGGGGAGGTAGCTCTACATTGAGTCTTTCTTAGATTATCATGCAATTGCTGTTTGTATTTTGGTAAGGTCTAATCCTCTGCTTATGTTTCACTTGATCATCAAAACGGTTGATTGTTTGCCTATGTATATAGCAAAACTCACATAATATAAAAACATTAAATGCTGCCACAGGAAAGGGAACTGAAATGGCGCCAAACTGAAGCTGAAAAAGCAGAAAGACGCCGTGAGAAAGAACAAGCTGAAGCAAAAAAGCAGCTTTCTATACAGAAGCAAGCTTCACTGATGGAACGGTTTCTCAAAAGTAACAAGAGTAGTAATCCAGAGAACCAGGTTGATAAATTGTTAGAACCTGCCATGCCATCTGATTATTCTGGAAAGAACTTTAACATGATCAGGTCAACCACAGTAACCATGGACTCAGCTCTCTCTCAGCAAGATAGCATGAATATTGAGGATCTTCGGAAGTGAGTGCTAAAACTTCTTTTCAATTTTCTTTGAAATACACACCCTCTATGCATGACTCTTTTTTTTATGACCTTCAGGTCCCATTTTGCTGCATGGCATAAAATGTCTCATTCAAATAAATCTCAACATTGGGGCATTCGCTGTAAACCAAAAACTAAGTTCATCAATGAACTTAAGCTGCAGGGATCTCCACGTGAGCCTGAGGCTTCAAAAACCATCAAAGCACCTAGAAGTGGGAATGCTTGCAGTGAAATGAGACGAAATGATAAGGCTTATTTCAGTATGTTTACAGATGAGATTGAAGAACATAGTGTATGTAATCAGGCATGCCAGGATAATGATTATATTGGTCATGATGGCATTTTGTTGCCCAGAGGAGCTACAAAGTTACTGCAGTTTGACAAGAGCTATCGACCTGCATATTATGGTTCATGGTCCAAGAAAAGGCATGCCTTTTAGCTCATGGATCAGCTTCAATGCATTCTGCATGTTTATATGTACTTTTAAATGTATGTTAACAATTAGCTTGTTTATCAATCTTTTAGCGTTGTTGTTGGGCCACGTCGTCCATTTGCAAAGGATAATGATCTGGATTATGATTTTGATAGTGACGAAGAATGGGAAGAGGTATTTTGTTGTTTATTCTAATAATGAAATTATGCAATGCTCACAAATTTAGATCGCTTGGCTTGAAATTCTTTATATGCAGGAGGAACCTGGTGAAAGCCTCTCGGACTGTGACAAAGATGATGAGGAAGAAAATTTGGAGGAAAATCCCAAATCAGATGGTGAAGATGAAAATGAAGATGGCTTCTTTGTGCCTGATGGTTATCTTTCAGAAAACGAGGTACCACATTTTTGTCCTTGTTTATCAGATGCATTTCATGTGTCATGATTTTTTCATGTGCCAAATTTGGGCCATGCGATGTATGCTTGATTGTTTCTTCTTCGGTCATCAGTTACTGCCATGCCAGATACTTTACTCGTGCATTTCATTTTTCATCTTTACTGGTTCTTTTGTCACCATGAGGTTTCTTTTGTTGTAATGATGATTCTGAGTTCTTGTGAATGGGATGGGGATATATTATTGCATCACTGATTAGTTATACTTTGTATTGAAGTTGTTATGTTATGCTCAACTGCAGAGCTTGAGTTAAATGTTGGATTGTCATCACTGAGTATCTGAGGTAACATTGCACATGCTGATGCATGATACCTGAAATGTAGTGTTGCAGAAAATTTGGATTTGACCACCGTCTCACCATGGCAAATACTTTTCACAGCATTCCCAATTTCATCCAACTAATCTTTTAATCACTATGGGATTCTAGATACTTTACATGCATTTTCCCCATCTTTACTACTACATTCATCACTAGCTCTTTTGATGTTGTAACATGATATAAGTTTGGATTGGTATTCATGAAAGGGACCAAAGGATAGAGCATGTGGACATTGGATTACTGATATATAGGGGTTATTTAGATTTATTTGGCTGCAAGAAGTTATTCTATCCTTGCTCAGCTGCAATGATTGAATTAGCAAGCTTTTATGTTGGTCTTTGTGTACAAGAAGTTATTCTATGTTTCTTATGTTTCTTCGGCTGTAAAGATGCATGGTATCTGAAATCCAGTGCTGGAGAGAATCCCATTTCTAGTCTAGCTCGCTCTATTTTTCTGCACCCCCCCCAAACCAATGCTTGCTGTCTACTCCATTTTTTTTTCAAATTGCTGAAACCAAATTTTGAAATAAGCTATTAATATGAGTTCTTCATTGATGGACCCAAGGAGTTGGTTGAATGGTTCCGCACTTCGTTGGTAACAACTAGGTCGCAGGTTCAATTTCCCTTTGCAGCTAAGCGCTGTTGTGCCTTCTCTATAGTGTCCGCACCCATTGGTGGTTCCCTGGCTCGGGTTTGGGCAGCATTACTATGGGGTCTACCAAGCCTGCATCTTGCCCCAGCCGGCGGACCCATGATGTACAAGTGGTAGGGTTCGTAGGTCCAAAGTGGCCGCACATTTAGCTTGGTGCCAGGTTGGGATTCTCTTTGTCGTCATTTAGAGAGAGAGAGAGAGAGAGAGAGAGTTGTTGATGCCCATTTATTACATTTCCTTCTCCCTAGTTCTCACGTTTAATACCAGTTGGAAATATTTGCAGAAAACTTACTGATGACATTGATTGTACCTTCATCAGCTAAAACCATCCATCTTGGGTGCTTTAGGAATCGTTCCTTAGTGATGAAGCCTCATCTTGTGTTTTGGATGAACAGTAGTCATCTATGATTTGTGGGACACGTACACAGGTGTCAAGTGTTGACACAGACACGGATATTAGTCACGACAAATTATAAAGAGTAGGACATGGGGACACGGGAATAGTATAATCTTGTGTATTAGAGTTATGTATCTAATTTTCAATATGCATCTAAAAATTAAGGGTTTTTTGTATATAAACCATTGTTATAGGTGAAATTGCAGATATATCATTCCTGGAAACGCATTAGCATATATATCACTACTATTTTTTAAAAAAATCAGATATGCCATCGCCATAACCCCCCGTTACCCCCCGTCTAATTAACTATGGTTAATATTAACTAGACATGGGAAAATACAAAAATGCCCATAGTTATCTCTCTCAGGGTCTGGATTATTTACAAAAAAACTTTAAATAGAAATAAGACATCTAATAGGGGTATAGAAACAAATAATAAAATTTTAATGTCGAAACTTGTTTGAGGGGTCATCTTCTTCCCCCTCTCATCGTTTCTCAAACCCTAAGAGGATGGCGGCGGCCCCCTCGCTGCTGCTGCCACCCTGCCGTCGGCGGCCCCCTCCCTGCTCCACCCCCCACTCCCTCACCACCGGCAGCGCCTCCCCATCTCCCCCACCTCACAGTCGGCGGCCCTGCTCTCCCCCTCTCCCCCACCCCCACCCGGTAACCGCCGTCGGCCACCTTGGCACCCCCCCACCTCTCAGCCAACTCTCAGATGACGCAGCACCTTCTCTGAAGAAGCCAGGGTCATGATAGCCGAGCAGTTGGAGATGGACAGAGATTTGAGGTTGTTGGTGAGTCCCCACAGGCATGTCGATAGAGCTCTGCTGTGGATCTCTATTTCTTGGAGTGACGAAGGCAGGGCATCCTCCTCCGTCGCTGAAGGTGGCCATGAGAGGTTGGGGCAGAGGACATTGTAGCAACCCATTGCTGTTATGTACCTAAATTGTTGTTACGTAGCTGTATAAGCAACACTTTCTCTCCACCGGTTTTGAAAACATTTAGGTAATAGAGAGAACGATCATTTTACTCGAACGATCTGTTTTCTATCCTGGTCCTCACAGGAAAAAATGAGCATATAATGTTGAAAACACCAGAATTTTTAGCTTCAACATGGAGATATTAATTAGTACTCGTGCAATACTTTGCCCATGGTAACATTGGTTCATAATTTTTCCAGAGTACTGGAGAAATATCATGCAACATTTGTGGAGACTGACTTTCAGAACCCTCGCCACATTTACCATATTCCAGACAGTATACCTGCTTCTATGCTTTGGAATTACTTGGATTCCAATAGCTAGCGTCCTCTTTCCATTGTTAATCATGCTTCTCGTCCCAGTACGGCAGTCTGTGCTTCCCAAATTTTTCAAAGCACCGCATTTGACAGACTTGGATGCTGCAGAATATGAGGAATCACCAGCTCTGCAGAGTTGGGAGGTGGCGTTTGTGGCGGATCGCCGGAGCCGGTAGAGCTCTTCTCCACAGGCCAACCCTCCTGCAGAGCGGCTTCGTGAGCACCTGGATGTAGACGTCCTCACTGTCGCCACCGCTGCCGCCGAGAGCTCTGCTCGCCTCCATCACCACCGTCCCTCCTTCCCAACCTCCCTTCCTCTCCCACCCCGCCTCCCACCTCCGGTTCCCCCTTATTGTATAGAAACCTTCTTATGCAAATTTGTTGAAGTGAGGATCTGTGTACAACTATTTACCCAACCTAATAATATCCACACATCTTTCCCAATTCCTACCAACTTGTGACAGCCGACTTCGTGGCAACCTACACTGTCTCCAGAGGAGAAAAAAGAAGGGCTACAGCTGCAGCAGAAGGGGAAGGTGAGAGGGTCTCTGGTGGCTTCCATTCGTCCATCTTTCCCAAACACCGCCTATCTGAGACATCCGACTCCAAGACAAGCTTCACTGGCTTCAAAAGAGAAATAGGGTTATAACAGTATAAAAAAGGGAACACGATGGGTTTTCAGCAGCTTCCAGATTGCGTCTCTCTCTCTCTCTCCCCCTTCTCTTCCCATCCTCCTGATCCCACTGCCGTCTTTCATCCTCCCATTTCGGCCACGGTGAACAGCACTGTCAGTACCACTGTGCAGCAAAAAGACCTCAGAACGATCTTATAACCTTGATTGCTCTGGCCTTGAACCACCTTGCAACCATGTCAACATGAGTCGCCACTCATATCCATGTCTAACTTATGTCGAACACGGCCCTAAAACTACCTTAGCCATGTCTTTCTAATCTGTGGTGGTCACACTAAAACCTTGATATACTTGAGGATCAATAAATGATCATTCATTTCTAGATTCTATTTGAAAATTTGCCCCAAGTGGTCCAAGTCTGTTCTTCACAGCTTTAAACATACGTTAATGCAGGGATATCTTCAAAATTTGATGAAATTTTATTAAGATAGAAATAGGTGCAAGATATATCCTTCGTGAAGTTTTTACTTGTCCTTTGTTTTGTTTTTGAACATATCTGATCATGGTCACGGGGGTAACTCCGTCAATATGGCATTGTCGTGCATTACACAACTAAATTCTTTTCTTATTAGGTTACCTGGTACATAGTGAATTTTGTTTTACTGTGGAGACTTGAAGGACATGAATCACTGCATAAAGATTGATTGGCTACAAATTCTGTCTACACATTCCTCTCTATTGATAGTGGTAAGTTGCACACAGAAGGATGACGAAAACAAGGCTACTATATGAATGCTCTTGAGGGACTTTCCAAAGATTGATTTGTTATAAATTGTATGGTCATCTCCCATTTTTGTAAACCATGGGAAGCTGCATGCCATCCCCCCATCTCCTTGCCCCCCTTCCCCACTGCAGAAAAAACGGAAAAAGAAAGAGCGAAGGGGAAAAAGTGCTGAATGCCAAATTGTTCAGCTGCTAAATGTTTTTGGTATGTTTAGCAATCTTGTGCAGCATTTAAGAAGCAGTAAGTAGCCATTACTTCTAGTAGTACATGGTTTCTGGCTTCATTTAGTACTGTTTTGAGGATAAAGCTTGTGGTTTGAGATCGTGACAATTTTTCACATGGCATTCCTAAGCCTCTACCTGCTCTGTCACATAAAGGGAAATTCAAGGTTTTGCTTTAGCCTTTTACCTTTCAAATGTGTATATGATTGGCATCAAATGATCTCCATAGTTCTTCCACATTCAGGGTGTGCAAGTTGATAGCATGCCAACTGACTGTACGTCTGATGAGGCCAGAATCACCCCCGGATGCATGCCAGAGACCAACAGTGAAGAAGTCAATGCATTATTGAGACATCAAAAGTACGTTGACAATCTCACGCAGCAGGCTCTTCGCAGAAACCAGCCACATATCATTACAAATTTTCTGCATGAAAAGTCTAAAATAGTGATAGGAAAAGATCTTAGTGGAACATCAAAGATTGAAGAGATCTGTTTGCATATGTTGTGCTTGGTGGCTTGTCCTGGTGGTCCCGTTGTACAAGAGCCATTTGCTAACCAAAGTGAAGATCCAGATGTGTGCAATACCCAGAACAGGAACAGTACGACACCTGTTGCTGCTATCACAACCATATCTGGTTCACTTTTGCCAGAATTGGTAAGTAGTCGAGCCAGCATTTCCTCTGAACTTGTCAGCATGCAGTTCGATTACCAATTTTGATGTGAACTGTAAATGGAAGCTAGAAAGTCCAGAGGCCTATAGAAATATGGGCTGCACCTACATTTTGACATTATTGACTATCAATTTGACCATATCTGTAAATGGAACTGGAAAATCCAAAACCAGTATCATATCTAGAATGAAAAATCAGGTGAACCCTGTAAATTCCTCTCTTCCAGGATGTCAGACCAGATTTTGCTGCCCAATGTGAACTTACATCAACCTGAGAACCAGAAGTGAGCACTGTGATACTGGGTCTGGTTTTTGGATATTTCAATGTCTAGTGGAAGCTGACCTTCAAACAGATAGTTTCAAGTGTCATATTTGTTGCTTGGGTGTATCAGGTGCGCTGTATCCAGTCAAATCCAAATGGGATGGCAAAGCTGATAGAATCATTGCACCAAAATTTCCCAGGTGTACCCAAGACACAACTAAGAAACAAAGTTCGAGAGACATGCGAATTCGTTAATAATCGGTGGCAGGTGACCTTGCTGCTTTCATGTCTATTTTGGGTATTTTTGCACCATTCTTTTATCCATTAAGCTCCGCTTTGTTTGGGTTCCTATGCCAGGCAAGTATCTCAGCTTTCAAATGTTTGCTCGCAGGTCAAAAAAGAGGTGCTGGATAAGCTCGGAATGACTGTATCTCCAGGTATGATGCACTCCAAACCTTTTTTTTTTGGTATTGTGTGACTTGTTTTATGCTTCAGATAACAAATCCAACAGCTTGCCTGCCTTTCCTATCCAGGCCAAAATTAAGAGGCCATTGTGTGACCAAATGACCCGATGGTATTTCAGGATTTCTTGCTTCTGCATTGTTTCAACTTCCATGCACTGCTTTCACGACGATTTTCCCTCACTGTATGCTTCCCATCCTAATAATCCCCAGAACCTCCTCCAGACAAAGGCGGGCGACCAAAGGGGATCGCCACTTTCTTCTCATCGAAACGGTGCTTGCCTCCTACAGGCAAGGTGATAAATCTCTTCGAGTCTTCAGCGCAGACTTGCCCCAAAGCTGATGCTTCAGTCCTTGAAGATTCCCGCCATGGCAACCAAGAAAGCTTGCTGTAGATCCATGTCTCGTCACATTCTCCACCGTATGTACATAACCTTTTTGGCCAATATATAGCAGTGATCCTGATGGTGTATTCAGGGTGAAGAGGAGTGAGAAAGGGGGAGGTGTATATATGGAAGGAAATGCCAAACATTTTGTTGGATGAAGGTATAACATAACAAACTTTTCTTCGTTGATGAACAGGAGCCCAGGTCAAGCAACTCTGGAGCCGGTCAGGAACTTGTCGCGTTTGTTCTCTGAAACGGAAGCCTTGCATATAATGCTGTTCCCCCATCTTAGGATGTGGTGATATTATGCTGGCTATTTACTCGAAGAAATCTGCATTCAGGAGCCGTTTAGAGATTCTAATTTTAACTCAAGAAAATTAAGGTGGAGTAATCCCAAATGATTCTGCGCAGCTTTATTAGTAATTCCTCTCTTCCAATTTTATTTTTTTTCTCATTGAGGGAGCTTTAATTTGAAATCTTTGGTTGGAAGTTAAAAGATCCGATGAGTATTAGATGGACCGAGGGAACGGGTGGAGAGAAGAGTGAGCTGGACCGATGTAGTGCAATACGCATCACGGACTCTCTTTAAAGCCCGCTTGTAATTGGGGATCTTGGAGGCCGAGAACGAGTTGAGACAAAATATGATTTACTTAAGGATTAGATTGCGTTTAAGAGTACGTTGAAAACAAGGAGATAATTTCAAAATAAAGCATGGATAATAACTCTTTTATAAAAATTTCAGATCTAATTACTGGTTCTTATACTTAAATGAGATCTTATATACGATTAATGCAACCGTTGCCTTTTCTATAGTACTGAAGTTCTCAAAATGGATTAGGTCACTCAAAAAATTCCCGAGTCATTTCTTTAAATACTGAAAAATAGGTAGACTAGTGCAATATCAAAAAATTGAATTTTATATTCCAAACAAACCTTTGACTCGTCTGCTCAGCTACTTGCATTCAAGTTTGTTTTTAACTGTGGCTATTGGATGAGTCAAGTTTACTTGAGTAACTTTTGACTAATGAACAAGTTAGATTCTACATTATTTGTGTAGCCGAAGTTTAAACTCAATGCAAACCCTTTGAATAACTTTATTAATATATATTATTTTAATATAAATTTACTTCTGCCGGTATACCAGGAATGTCAGTTTCAAATTTGGGACTATTGACAGCAGAAACACTCACCTAAGTTCACACCTGCCACTGTCCGATTGTCAAATTGAGGTGACAAATTACACGGCAAAAAGAGCACCGTACTTTTTTCTCAAATGATTATATAAAACATAAATATATTTAAATGAGCCATCAAATGAACACTAAGGGATGCTTAGATAAACATAATCAAACTTACTTGCAAATATTAATTACCTGATCCTACCTAAGTCCAATGTCAACGTTGAATCCGTTTATTTTCTCAAATTAATTGAGAAAAATAAAAATTAGATTAATCCGATGATGTTCACACGATGACACAGAGTCTGTGACATCCACAGGTCAAACACAAGTCACGTGAATCTCTGTCTGGCATTAGGAGCAACAAAAAATACCTTCGTAGTAAGTTGATAATGCAATAAAAAAATCTTTGTAATTTATGAGGCGTTTGAGTTCGGCGGAGAAGAAATTTTAGAAGATCGGAATCTTTCCGCACAACGAGCGTGGCAGGAAACGATCAAACCAAAACATAATGCTCTAAGGAGTAGTCGTTTTCTCCTTTTAACGTGACTAAGCATCAAAACTAAGGCTGTGTTCGGTAACGCGCGCGGTGGAGAGAGATTCCAATCATTGGAATCCCTGACGACTCCACCAACGTTTCCAAACGAGACAATGAAGTCTTGGCTTGCATGTCCGACGGATTCTCGAAGGTGAGAGAGTGTACACACAATAAATTCAAAAACTCAGAATCGGTAGAAGCTCCGAGGAGGGAGCTTCTCAGGCAGCGGTGCAGATTTTAGCAATCTATTTTCAAAAATACCCTCGCCCTCACCCACCTGCACTGCCATTGCACTCTCCCTCCCCCCCTCGGTCGAATGCTCACTCTTTGGTCGTCGTCATCCACTCTCCACCCACGGCGGACGTCGCCCGCAGCGGAAGCCTCACCGGGTCCCCCCTCCACCTGCAACAGACGCCGCCCGTAGCTCGTCGGGTCCCCCCCTCCACCCTCGTCGTTGCCCCTAGCCCTCTGTGCCCGTCGGAGCCGCAGACTACAGCGGAAGCCTCGCCAGGTCCCCCCTCCACCTGCAGCGAACGCCGCCAACAACGGAAGCCTTGTCGGGTCCCCCCTCCACCCTCGCCGTTGCCCCTCCCCCCAGCCCTCTGTGTCCGCCGGAGTCGCAGAAACTCACATAGTCGCCCCACCCAACTTCAAGAAGAAGATAAACAGTAATATTACAGTGTCGCGATATTTACTACAGTATTTACTGTAACATTTCTAAAGCAATGTTCATTAAATAAAATAGTTAAATGAGGGGTAAAAAAATAATTAAACTCTTCGCACCCCAAAAATTATAACCCCACCAAGAACGTCCTCATCTCACTCAAATGAGATTTTAAAAATTTCTTTGACATGTCATACATTGTACTAAAATGTGAATTTTGAAAATTTTGAAGCAGGCAACACATTTCCAAAGGCAGCCTAAGATCAAACAAATAAAAAAAAGGATCTTTTTATAATGGTGCACCCCCCTCTCCCTCCTACCGACCTAATGGGACCGTGTAGATCCTATGGGGGACTTGCCCAATTCAGATAGATTCCTTTGGAGATCTATCCAGACTATATAGGATTTTTGGGAGACCTATCTGGACCGAATAGGCCCTGCATGTCTATCCGGGCTAGAAAACAAAAGAAAAAAAAGAAAAGGGGGGGTAGGGCCATTCGGTCCCGTATGAAACCCCCAAGAGACTTATCGGTCCCAAGCGAGTCCTAAACTCTACAAATATCTCTCGTGGATCTCATTTGAGAGAGATCGAAGGAATCGCACTCAAAGGCATCGCAACGAACGCTTGGAGCACTTGTTTTTGTGTTTGTGTGAAAACTCACGGAAGGATATGATTTATAAATATCTTTATATTTTTGTAATCATGCCTCTATGAGTTTTATGATGTAAATTTTTATATAATTTAACGATAAAAAATTATGATTTTTGAATTAATTATAAATTATAAAAAGATTCTTAAAATTACAAGAAAATCCCTCAATGTCTAGTAATTGCATAAATACCCTGTAAATTTTAAAATTGAAGATGTCTCATATTTTTGCAAAAAAGTCTTATAAATCTTCAATTTGTCGACAATCTTATATTTATAAGAAAATTATGTATTTATGCAAATATCCTTTTTTTCTTTCAAGAAATTGCAAAAGTACCCTAGCTTCTAGCTAATTATGTGAATGTCATTTTTTGACATGAAATATTTATACATATATCCCTCCTAAGTTTCAAATTATCTTCACACCAATAGTCAATATCAAGTTGCCTACGTACCTCTAACTTGTGTTAAATAAACACGGGGAGGTATCAACTTACAAACATACCATTTCTCCTAACAAGTTTTATTTAATCCCAAAACCACATTAAATCTGTGGCATAATCCTTAATCCATGCTCAGATCCCAGTGTAAATTCCAAACCTACCCCTATTCTTATTGTAGGCTGGTTGTGTCCTGAATCAAACTACACTTCTATCCTTGTCACGGTATAAGAATTCTTATCCCATTCTTTAAAGAGAGTTTATTGTTGTTATAACTTTACCCTCAACGTCATAATCAATATTCTAGACCGTAACTCTTCTTTGACAGTTAAACAAAGTCAGTTAGACTTTACGTCAATGTAAATTAACACTGACCTAGATCAGTGAAAAAAAAGATCTAACACTCAAATCTAAATCGTCTAATAAACTAAATGTACATAATCAATAATACATCAACTATTTAAATACCTAACAAATATACATTTATGTTCAATTTATTTATTAAATGAGCATATAATTCTATTTAAATACATTTAGAAAACAATTGAGTTAAAATATTTAGCAATTGATCCACATAGGTGATAGTTAGGATCCAATGGTCTTTCTCAAAGTTGTAAACCAAGCTATAATCTTTAAGAACGAGTTTTCCATGAGCATGTAGAATTTCCTGATCATGTTTCTGTCAAACACATCCCGTCTATCTCAATGGCAACACAACAATTGATCATGCAAATCAAAGTAAATTTAACAGCTCCACATGTAATTTAAATCAAAACATGCAACTCTTTCAAAGGTTTGTAGGCTCACATGGCCCGAGTTTTGATACAGGAAAAGAGTCTCCTGGGAATCTAAATCAAGGCTTTCAAACGTTTATTTTGAAGAATCTGCATTCTGTTAGGCAGCCATCCTTTACTGGCAACAAGGCTGTGGCTGCATCAGTTAATATATGGCGATCTAAATCAAGGCTTAAATTGTTCACATCACTTCCATCCATGTAAACTAACAGTGAGTTCCATGAATCAACCTGATGGAGTAATAACAGCAATAACATGGCATCTTCCAGATACAAGCATTACTGCACAAAAAAGTTATCTAAATGTGGTCCGATGGAGACACATTCCTCTTTCTTCACCTGCACTCTTCCCCTCAGCATTTTGAATACCTCCAATTCCTCAGGGGTCACTCGAGGGCAGCCATGGATATGCAAAATCTCAAGCCCCTGACAACCGTTTCGCAGGGCCACCAACCCACGGTCACATAGATTCCTGCATCGGTTCACATGTAGAACCTTCAAGCTTTTGCAGCTTGATCCAACTGCAGACCAGCCGGGAACCCGGACCTCATGACACACAGCAAGGCTCCACTCCTCGAGCAGTGGGCATCCCTTGGCTATGGCTGCCACTGACTCATCACCCACAAATCGACATGTCCGGAGATTGAGAAACCGCAACTTCGTTGCAAATCCAGTGCCTATACCATCCAAACTGTCACCATTGCTCCAACACCTCAGGCTAGAAACATTTAAGTACTCAAGTCCACCCCCACTAACAACTCCCAACAATCCTTCCTTCGTAAGCCTGCAATAATCAGCTTCCACATATGCCAAGGTTGGAGAACAACCTCTGAACCCAGTGCCAGTAATGTTCCTGCAGGATGAAATCATCAGCAAGCGCAATTGCAGGCAGTATCTTGAAATAGCATCAATCCCACGATCTGATATAAGCAAGCAAGAGGATAGGTTTATGTTTATCAAGGCTGAACAGCACTTGGCAAGGCATTCCAAACCCTGGTCGGTGACATTACAACAATAAAGAGTAACGGATAGCAAGTGTGGGCATCCTGTAGAAACCAGAGAGAGACCA
Source organism: Amorphophallus konjac (assembly GCA_022559845.1). Classification (NCBI taxonomy): domain Eukaryota; kingdom Viridiplantae; phylum Streptophyta; class Magnoliopsida; order Alismatales; family Araceae; genus Amorphophallus; species Amorphophallus konjac. The sequence goes on along the minus strand of JAHNEJ010002127.1, from coordinate 71,860 downwards.
CCATCTGTGATGCCTGTGCAACAATAAAGGGATAATGATCGAAGGGTTGACCCAGAATCCCGCAACAGGGTAAGTGCAGAATCAGGTAGCTCTGTGCACCCAGCTAGGGAGACTGAGCTAAGCAATGGAAAACGAGCCAACAGTCTTGGTAGATATATGGTGTAGCATTGGTAAACATCTGGATTGTATGACAGTTCAAATGTTAACGACCTGCGGGATGTATTTTGAATCTGAAGCCAGTGGTGGCAGGTCAAGCCAAAGGCATTGCGATCAGCAAAAGTCTCAAGCTTTTGGAATATGACAAGTAGGCAATCGTCGGACAGATCTCCCATAGAGACCGAACTAAGCGGTCCACATCCTGAATCAGTTTTCTCGGCCATGTGAATTGACTAAACTATCTTGTTCTGAAGGCTGCAGGGCAGCAAGCTTTATCGTGTATTTCTGGCAGGCTGAGGCAGAAGTGCCAGCAGGATCAAAACCACAAAGTGCGGGTGAATCAACATATCCATAACCAATAAAAACCCCACATTTCCGGCAGAGAAGCTTAGTTTTTGAACGGTGGCGTCCCCAGGAGACAGGGAAACAGTTTACTTCATCCACCTGTGTGAATCTACTGAGATCTACAGAAAGGAAAGATATAACCCCTTTCTTGATGGACTTGCGATACTCGGAGCCTACGCCAGATGTGATTCGGTTTGAAGATGTCAAGTTTAAAGGGTATCCACAAGATCCACAGCTGCACAAAGACAAACCCAAACTTCAGCAGCCACATGTCACATGAATGTAAGTAAAATATAGTGTTTATGATCCACAGTTGCAAAATACTAGTAAAATTGTGTGCTTATCAACAAAAAATAAAGACTGACATAAATTAAACAGAAGAGGACCTATGAAACAGAGTGCAAAATATTAAACAACAAGCATCAATATGGTGACGTCAATCAATCTATCGCAAAAAGATGGCATTTAGATGCAACAAATAGCTTTAAAATTGGAAAGCCATTGGAAGTGCCAGATGACAAAGAATTAGAGTATGTTGATTCACTTTTCCAACATGATTTACAAACAAATGCACAAAGTTTGGGTACTGCCTCTTTGTACTACAACTTGCGTTGAGTCAACATATTCTAGAGTAAATAGGGATGACGCTATGCAGAAAGATCAACAAAACTAATGAAGTACGATGGGCAAAAAATCAATGTCAGAAATACTGAAAATACTTAGTTGCATAAAAAAAATGAAATTTCATCTCTAACATTGAAAAACTGAACAAATCTAATGATGTTAAATAAATATCAAGGGTGAGGGATGCATGGACATAAAGGTGAGAAAAAGCAGTAGATAACGCCAATGACTTCCCCATTTTCAATGGTGATGAGCCACTGATGTCACGATAACCCCTTGGCAAGATATTATCCCGAAATGTGTAAGTCTAAAAAGGAACATTAATGTAAAACTCTTGCTCTTTTCCCCCCTTTGTTGGGGGAGGGGTGAGAAGCAGGTTTGGATGTGGATGGTACCACATATTTCATTAATTATGTATTATATAAGTGGATGGTATCAGAATTTTGTTAACATTGAGCTCAACTCAAATTACAAGAACTACTATGTGAATGGTTATCAAAAGGGATGGAGAACTTAAATAATGTGGTACTAGTGTACTACCTTATTGTGGAACTAGCAAAAGCTTCCCTTATGAATTCTCATAAATGCAAGGGAAGCTACTGCTATCCGGAACAACCAAAGGCACCTAAGAAGAAAACATGTGTTCACACCCCAACACCACATTGCACGTGCATGCACGCGAGTGTGAGAGAGATGAACATTATGTTTCATTTAGGAAGAAATTGTAGGTTGATATAATCTTGTATATCTTACAAACTAGAGGTTGACAATTACACTGATTCTAATCTGAAACCCTTTTGTCTAAATAGCAAATAAAGATTGTGTCATTTATGTCACACAACCATATAAAGACTAAAAAACCAATGAAATCTTCCAAAGACAATTAGCTCCTTCAGTCTAGTAGCCACCTCAGATTTACATGTTCAACTGTGATATGAGATCAAATAGTGAAACCCATGTATCAAATGAAATATTAGTCAATTATATTCTCTCATAGGTGGGGGAGAGGAAGAAGATTTTACCGAAAGGAAGTGACAACGGATATCCTCCAGCTGGGGGTGACAACATTCATACTTGCTAATTAAGACAAACAAACAAAGATATGGCTGCTAAACCAGACCCACGTGCCAAGAACCAGCCAAAGTGACACAATGCATAAAATGAAAATACAGAGAAGGAGAGAAATTGAAGCAGAAAGGTGTAATTACATATCTCAGAAGTTTGCATTTGGCGTTCCCACAAAAACCCATGAGCCAACAATATCGGGTTATCTCAACCCAAACAACAACCAATCTGCAATAGCTACAAAGTGAAAAACAAAACGGACTGGTGAAGCAACTACAATTTTCACAAGAACATCCACTTTTCATACTATGATCTACCCGTTACCAGCATCATGCACCAAAACAAACCAAAAATGTGCCGTCAGAAAGGAGCCATTTTCATTTTCCAAAGCTCATCAACTAATGCAAGCACCCCACGGCATAATTCCGGTACCTTGCAAGAGATTTTGCGACGCGAGAGAAAGGAAGGGAGCAAAAAGAATGGGATGATCAAAACGATAAAACACGTACAGCAGACTGCAGAAACGAAAACGCCAACAAAAAAAAAGAAAAAAAACATGGTAGCAAATCCTACCATGCGGACATTCCAAACCCAGTCGCAAAGCAGGAAAGTAGAAAGAAAAAACAAAAGGACGCAGAATGATCGAGAAAGAGAAAACCCACATTCCAAGAAAAGCCACGAGACATACCCTAGAATTCTTTGGACAAAAAAAAAACAGAGAAATTTCTAGTTGTAAGAGACGTCAATTCGGAAGGATCACCTGTAGGCGACGTCCGCCTGGGACATCCTCGAGGATCAAGATCGGATTTTGACGAATGCCCTCATCCGCTTCGTAGGGTCAAACCCATCCACATGCGAGAGAGTGTGGGGGAGGAGCTCAAGCGGAGGCGATGGATGAAAGTGGCAGGAGGACGCTGGGTCAGTCGTGGACTTGAGAGAGAGAGAGAGAGAGAGATTAAAGGGGCATCGTCAAGTTGGTGGGTGCGAGGTGGGGGGTGGACTTCGTCCTCCGGACCCCCCCCCCCTCCCTTTTAACATCCCCAGAGGGGCCGGCCTGGTCGTAGCCGTTGCCTCTGCAGGCTGAGAAATGTGAGCCGTCCGATGATTCTACGTGGCTCTTTGAGATACGTTGATCTCTCGGAGAGAGAAATAAAGTGAGCTGGAGCTCGATGGGGATGTTGGATATTTATGTTGGGCCCGGCTGATAATGGACCTCCTTATGAGGTAATCCTGTTAGTCAAATACGGTGCAACAAAAATAGAAGGGATTTTTACATATATGTTTTTATAAAAATTAGTTTTGTCAAATATACCTTTGATAGGAGGATATTATCATGAATATCTTTACAATATGGGTAACATCATGTTTGTATCATCGTCGTAACTCTCGTGTGTTTAATCTGAGTTAAATGTGAGTTAACGAGTAAGATTTATATATATATATCTCTATAAATTTTGAATTTGTCAAATATATTTTAAATCTAACGACCGTAGATGATATATTTTATGGAATATTGTCTTCCGTCGACGACAATAAACTAAAGAGATATAACTGTAACGTTTCTATCTAAATGAAATATATTCATGATAATATACTAATGTGAGAGATATATTTGATAAAATTAAATTTTATGACAATATATATGTGAAAATCCCAAAATAGAAAGCTATTTTTAGGTGTGCACACTTCTATAGTCTTGTTTAACAACGCATCTCTTACAAACATCATGAATAATATTTGCTGATCATCTTTTGTGCCTAGTCCGTTTACATATTTATCCATTTTTAATGAACATGGGATGATAGAATTTAGAGGACAAACAAATTACCGATAAAAAGAATGAAAGATAGGTGAGTTGATCGTCTCACGTCTGTTCTCATGTCCCCTCTCCCATCATCCCATTTAGATCTCATTAAATCAATTATGGATAAATTTACAAGATGATTGAGCATAACTGCTCACTTTAGTGTGGAGCAAGTATTAAATAACCCCATATAATTCGACTGAGAGGTAATGTTTAAGTACCCTACATTTGACTAACAAGTAATACTTACGTTCCCTATGTAGGCCATAGCTAATGATCATTTCCACAAGACGAGTGTATTAGGAGTAGTCCTTAATATTATTAAGACATCTAATAACATTGAAACAGTACCTTTAACTATCTAGTTTTCACTGGGATGGTGAGACAACAGTTAGGAAAGAAAGTGACGAGAAAGAAAATTGCCAATGACAAATAAATGAATACATCTCCTTTCTAATTGGGTACAAGAACGAAGATTCTCACTCGAAAATTTATGCTTGCATGGATGATACTAAACATGACGGCATAAATATGACTTTAAATCTCACTGCAACAATGCACCCAAGTCTTAGTTTTAGTGTAATTGAATTCAATTTATGAATCATATTTCAATTGTGAATGTATTTTAGTATGTTTTAAATGAATTTTATTTGGGGATTAAATTCTTGAGTTAACGAGTTAAGTGACAGTTTTAACTATAAAATTAATTAATGGGTTAGTGAACATGAGTTTGTTTAAAGAAAGATATGTAAGTAAGTAGGGAATAAAATTTTTACATTCTGGGCTCAAGATGTGAATCCAATACCCAAACCTATTCTTTAATCCAACCCTCTTTAGAAAACTTAATTCTCAGCGAAAATATAATTCCCAACTAAACATATATGGTTCAATGACAAGTGATTTTAATTCAATTATCTTAAAGAATTAAATTACAAGTCTCAGTAACCCCGCAAAGTGAGAGTGTTGTTTGCTCTTGAATATCCCTAGTAATTTTATTTGTGTAAAATGACCATGCCACCCCTTATGGCATCATCTTTAAGATATTATATTCATGACACTAAGAAAGAGTAATTATTAAATCTTACTCTTTAAGGAACATATTCATAGTATTATAATTTTAAAAAATAATTTTTATAGTATTTTTTTATCGAAATCATTAATTATGTAAGAGTACATTGGTTATAATGCATTCGTACCCACGGCGAGAAAAAATTACACGTCAATGCGAGGTCAAAGAGAGAGACAACTCTACGCACGAATCATGACCGTCGGATAAAACGCAATCTTTTGTAATATTTGTAGACTCCCAATTGTCATAATAATTGACGAGGTTTGTATCAGATGATCAACATGGATATTAATTTTATTGAGAAAAAATAACTTTACTCACCATCGGTGACATTTGTGTAATGTGAAATCTTGATCACTCGTTGGAATCCCAATCGGTGCGTATACTTCTCATGCATATTGAGACGCACATCGTCCGAACCCACTTCGAAAATTTTATGTGCGGTGGAGAGAAAAAGAAGCCCTTGACGGAAGAACAATCAATAGCGGCGTCATCATGGCGCACACAAAAGAACACCGGCCAATGGTTACCCTTCTTTCACGGTATTGACGATGGAACCCATCACCCAACTTGTCAACCCCTCCAGTGAGATCCTCTTTTTGAACGGGGTCCACAGAAGACAGAACAATCACTTTCGTAGGCTTTTATCTGCCTTATTTTTGCAATTATGCATGGACTGTCTACGATCCTAGGCAGATTTAATTTGGTTAATAGCTACTTTAGGGAGAACTATGACTTCTTGTTATAATAATGGTAGGTGCTTTTGGGCAAGAAAGATCGTCAACACCAAACTTAATGCGAAAGAAGTTTTGTTACAATATTTTTTTCATATTGTACAACCAAAAGATTTCAAGAGATATGGGGTTCAGAAGAAAGAGAAAGAAAGAATAGGTATATTTTTTATATTTCCTTGTCAACTTAACTATAGTCAGGTTAAGGCGAGAGATGTTGACGGGCGAGATGTGAGAGCTAATAAACGGTGCATTAAGATAACATGAATTAGGAGCTGCTCTTGAACGTGGGATATTTTAAAGGTATATATATGTAATTATTCCTAAGAAAAAAACCCAAACTGATACAGCATAGGTGAGATGATCTCAGGAACATTGGATGTGTCTCCACGTGGCACCAATGCTTTTGGTACCGTCCAAGCCCAATCCTTACATAGGTAGCTAGATTCGTCGGCTCGGGACCGGCCCGATTAGATATACGTCAGTTCGATTTAGATCGACTTGGATTGAGTCTAGGGTTGTCGATGAGTCATATCAGCTCGATAGGTTCACGGGCGTGACTTAATTTTAGGTCGGGTCGTAAGATCTTTTTCGGTCTGTGAACTTTTAGTCGGGCCTAAAAACTAAGCCCGACTAGACCCACGGGTCAGACTCAGACTTTGAGTTCGACCCGCGGGCCGGCCCGACACGTTCTTTTTTTTTTATTCTCACTTTAAATTTTAAAAATTATTTAGTTAAAATTATGTTATTTTAATCAATTAGAAAATTTAAAACTCTATTTTCACATAAATTATATAATTAATATCAAAATTTTAATTAATTTAATAAAATTATAACTTTTATATTATTAGATATATTTATTTTTATTTTTTTATTTAAGTTGTCGGGCCGGGCCGGATCTTAGTCGAGCTTTGTATTTTTTAAATAACATCGGGCCCGGCTCGATATAGGTCGGGCTCGGGCCTTAATCTTGATAAGTCGGGCCAGGGCCGGGCCGACCTAAGCCCGGCCCGGGCCCGACCCATTTACAGCCCTAATTGAGTCATCTATCAATAGGATGGACTCAAGTCATACTTAGATCAACTCGACCTGGACCTGACTCGTCAATATTAAAGTCCGAGTCTGATCCGGGCCCGAGTTATATCAGGCCAGGTCCGACACTTTTACAAATATATAAAGTCTGATTAAGGTCCAGTCCGGGTCACAAACTTAAATAAAAATAAAATTTAATAAATTTAATAATATAAAATTTATAATATCAATAAATTAATTATAATTTTTGATATTGATTATTTAATTCGTTTAAAAAGAAAGTTTTTAATTAATTAAAATAATATAATTTTAACTAAATAATTTTTAAATTTTGAAAGAAAAAAAAGATAAAACGAAACGAACCGACCCGCGAGCCGAACTCAAAACACGAAATCAACCTGTGAGTCTAGATGGGCTAAGCTTTTAGGCCCGATTAATGGTCGCGGGCCGAAAAGGGCCCTGCGACCAAATCGAAAATCCGGTCAGATCCGTGGACATGTCGGATCAGCCTGGCCCATTGATAGCCCTACATGTTCGAGATATTATGTTAATTTTCTTGACAAAATTAAAACTTATTATAATATTTGGATTGTTTACCCTACATTTTAAGCTATAAGATCACTATTTCACCAATTTAAAATATATACGAAATATTTACTCTATTATTATTATTTTATTAATTTTAAATATTATATTATTATTATTAGATAATTAATAAATAAATAAATTTGACGATAAAATGCTATTCATCCATAAAATATAAGATCTATTACTAATGTTATATCATTAAATGATTACTGTAATTTTTAAACTTTAAGAAATATTTAAATTAATTTTTAAATATTATATTATTATTTAAATAATTTATGACAACTAGTACAATCCTAAGGGGATCACGTATGGAGTTCATCTAGATATGATAAGAGTTACCCAAAGTCGCTTCCAGACAGCAAATCATGTCAGGTAGACGATTCAAACTTGACAAGAGAGAGAAATATGAAAAAAATTGTCATTCTAACATATATGAGTAAATCACGTGTGTCGCATTGACGTGATTTCTCAAATAGGAACAACTTCATGACAATCGTCCAGAGACAACAGGGAGATTTCCGCCCAGTTTTTTCAGTTTGATGTGAAATCACAACGAAAATGGGAAAAAAGAAAAGGTATGAACACCACATGCTGATCAAGATCAAGACGATCGTTGCAACATTCTCAAACGTCTTTTAGGCAACATGAGCTGCTCGAATAACAGCCACAATAATCTTTGACATAAAAGTGAGGCTCTTCATTGCAACGTTCGCTCCATGGACCGCTATAATGATCATAAGCTTGTTGGATATTTAAGAGTCATAGATTCATGCTTTAACCACTAATGATCCAACAACAACTTCTCAGTAAATATTAAAAACTAATTTTAAACATAAACTTTCTCAATAGTTAACAAACAGTATGGTATTTATATATATATATAATCCTTGATAGTTACGGGAACAGATAATTTGATACCGCATCAGATCCAACAGGTTGAACTTGGAACAGAAGCCACCGTTCGAAACCCGTGAAAGAACGCCCATACACCCCGACTTAAAAAGCTGCTTGGATCAGGGGATCGAGCTCAGGATGAAATTTTGGGTAAATATCAAGACTTTTCAGAGCGCTGAAAGAAGGCGGTTAGAAACATCATTATCTCCTTCCAGGTAGAACATAAAAATAGAGATCACATGAGTCTGCGTGTCTCTCCCGGAATCAAGATGGCAGCATCATCTTCTGAAGCTTTTTTTAATTCCTGACTGATGCAAGGGCCAGATATCAAGAGATAAAAAGACCTTCCGGCCGGATTTCATTATATGGCAGCCTTTAGTCATGTCTACCAAACAGGGGAGGGGGAAAAAAAAAGGAAAATTCACCTGATTGCTAACCATCTGGGAAGAACAGTAACCACAGTCGCCAACCCCAAGAGAAACACAACAATGATTTGCATGATATAAGGCTTCCGGCGCCATGAAGATATCTAGATCCAAAAATAAGGGCATCACAATCAAATGCATCATACACATGATTTCCAGCATTGTGCTCATGATCAGACCATGGAGATAGTGGCATGACAAAGCCCTAAACTTTAGATCTCCCCTAGATAGATTTGTTTATCACTGCTGCAAGATCCAATGATGGGCTCACTAGGATGGAAGGCAGTCTCATTGACAGAGCCATTGTGTCCTGGCAGTTTATAGAGGATCCGGCGTGAGGTTGTGTCCCATATGTACACCATCCTATCCGAACTCCCTGCGGTTACCTTGCTTCCATCAGGAGACCAACCGCATCTAAGCAAATTCTTCTCAAAGTTGTGCTGATGTCCAGCAAATATCTTCACACAACGGTTCTCAGGGGCATAAGGCCGCATGTCCCAAATACGGAGAGTACAGTCCATGGCATTGGTCAATAGATATGAGCCATCCGGGCTTAACTGCATGCCTGTTATCATGTCACTGTGGCCTTGAAGTTTATCGACAACCTCAATCCTGCGTAGATCCCAAATCTTAATCACATCATCGACCCCACCTGTGTAAATCTTATCCGATGCATCTGAGAAACAGACAGCCGTGATCTGATGTTCGGTACCAAAGTTTTGGATGGCACCTCGTTGCCTGAGGTCCCAAAGTTTAGATGTTCCATCATCAGATCCACTAGCAACCAGCGGTGGTCCCCTTCGTGAAGTGCAGCAGGCATTTACCACAAAGATGTGATCTGTCATTTTCTTAACTTGTTTCCCAGTTTCAACATCCCACGCCCTCAGGGTCTTATCAGCACTTGCTGATATTACCTGGGTCCCATCTGTCATCCACTGAAGGTCCAGTACTGCATTCTTGTGGCCTCTTAGTACCATGAAGTTTTTGCAGTCACCACTGGTATACCAAAGAAATATGTCTTTGTCATGAGACCCAGAAGCAATCACTGAGCCTGTGGGATTGAACTTCATCGTGTATACAGCACTCTGATGGCCTGTAAGCAGCATAATTGGAGATTCCAGACTTGATGTGCGCTGCTTCATACCAGGGCCTTGAGGGCCAGCATATGGAATTGTCGACCATCCCATCCCTGATTTTGGACCTGTAACAGCCAATGCATTTCCACCTTCTCTTGACACAGCGAACATATTTGACATCTTTTATGGTACTTAAGAATAAGATACCTGCTCCTGTCCCCAGGTTATATCCTAAGGCAACAATTAAAACATTAGACTCTGAACAAAATGCTGCAACAACCAGGTCGGGAACTACTTTCTAAGAGACAATGGAAATTAAATACCAGACAAAAGAAAAATGCATGGACAGATATTCATATACACGACATCATACAATATATTTCATGATCTTTTTTTTTCCCCAATGAAAGAGGTCCTAACAGCAATCTCAGGAGAGCGCACACCTACTTCAAAGAAGAGGTATGTTCCTATATTTCATGATCCTCATACATAAAATGATTTCAAGTTCTAACACACATACAAGAATGAAACATGTTAATTAGCAGAGTACCGCTAAGCAGGTGTGATAATGGGCGTGTCTTACAACAGGATAATGGAAACTTTTCCCATAGAAACCATCTTAAAGAGAGCACTTATAGATATTCATTAGATTTGCAAGCATTGAACTTCCCTGAGGTTAAGTTCCTTCTGTGGAGAGTTGAACATGCTTGACCCCACCTGCATCTGTGTTCCTTCATGGATGATGTGCGCACTTCTTGATATTTATGTGACAATGGGAAGCATGAGAGTATTATCACTTGCTGGTGTGCAGTACTTTCTCAGTGTGGAGAACCTTGTTGTCAAAGTTGAGGCTGCAATAGATCCCCTTTGCTAATGTGTCGCAGCTGTTGCATGCTTGGCACAGAATGTGGGGACTTAGATGAGTGTTTTTGGTGGATGATGCTGCATTCCATTATATGGGCTTTATGGAGCAAGAGGAACCTCCACACTTTCTGCAGGAAGAGTGGGACATAGGAACAGTTGTCTTTTATTTTTGACCAGGTTAGAGATTGGGCAGTGGGATTGGTAGGCGAGGATTGTAATGTGTCGCCTCTTTTGGCATACTTTGTACACATTCTCGACTAGTCTTCTGTTTCTAGGGAGTTCCTTTTATAAATGGTGGGTTTGTGTAGACGTTGGTTCACTTTTAGGGGGTTTCATTTGTATATGTTTCTTTTCACACATTTAATTACTCTTTTATTTGATGAAACGGGGTACTATCCACTCCAAAAGAATCTTAAAGAGAACACTTGTGTTTCTCCATGGAAAATGTTTAGGTCCTCTTACTCTCGCATCCACTTGAAATTTTGAGAATTCTTTTTTTCACAGCCTTGAGGTAGCTATTCAATTGGGGGGTGGGGGGGGGGGATGCTCCCATGCCAACAGAGCTCAGTTTGACAGGGCAAGCTTCTTAAAAAAAACTTCAATTACCACCTGACTGGAGCAGGACGAAGTCCAGCGGTAATTCCCAAGCCAGGTGAAGCTCCTGCAGTCTGCATTGTTGGGTGTCCTGGGTGGTCAAAGAACAAAAAACCTCAACTGCGAGGAAAATACATCATCATCCTTCTGCATCCTTTGAGACCAAAAATAACACTTATAGATTGCTAGCTCTAGGACAGTTAAGAGGAAAATACATCTATTGTGATCCATGGTTTGCCATCTCTTACAAGATGTCCGAGAGCTCTCCAAGATCTATGTCTCTTCAAGATTTGCGAGAAACGAAGTCTCAAAGACCGAGATCTTCTCCCCCTCTCTTCCCCGTCTGTCTTCCTCCTTCCCTCCGTCATAGGTGTGTGACTATGTGTGTGTGTGTGTGAGAGAGAGAGAGGGAGGGAGGGAGGGAGATCCCTTCCCCCTTTCTCTCTGTCTTCCCCCCGTCTCTCTCTCTCTCTCTGCCTCCTGATTTCCTCCTTCCTCTCTCCCTCTCTCTCTCTGCCCCGACCCCCTTGAGCTCTGTCTCTCTCTCTCTATCCCTCTCCCCCGGACTCTCTATCTCTCCCTCTATGACACACGCGTGCATGCACACACACACACTCTCTCTCCCCCCTGCACGTGAATGGATTTGTCATTGTTATCATTACTCTTTATTTTGTAAAATTCAGTTGTCAATTAGAAAATTATGTTTGTAAAATTGAGTGGTCAGTAAAAAATAGGATTTTTATAGAAATAGGCTATATATATGAAAAAAAATCCCTAAATCACTGAACCCTATCTCCCGAGATTTTTTTGAGATCTCTCCAAGACCTCTTCTCTTCCGTCTTTCCGAGACGGAATCGATATTCGAGATGGAAAACCTTGTTGTGATCAAGAGGAGAACGCATCACCTTCCATTAACAAAGTTCCACTGCATGGCATTAACTGCAGGAAAAAAACAGGCCCAAGGTAATAGTGCACCTAAGATGTTTCAATGCAACGAACACCTTAAGCTGGCAGCCGGTGATAAGACAAAATATGGCATGGGTGTAAACATAAACAAATTCCACTTACTTCAGGAAGCTTGTGGATTAATTAGGTGAAGCCATTTATCTTCAAGAAGGAAGCTAGGCCCCCCTGACTGTGCAATGTCTTTTATTTGTGAGAGGGTGAGAATGGGGGAAGGTGCCTTGTAATCTCACCCTGGTTTTGTCCCCCATTTTTTTCCTGGGTGGTTATGCTTGCTTGCACCTTCTTGGTATTTTCTATATAGGAGCACTTCTTGAGAGCTTACAGTCCCATAGATGTACATCCCTTTTTTACCTAATACATTTTGTGGTACCATCCATTTCCCACAAAAAATTAGGTGAAGCCGTTTGAAACTGTAAAAGGATAAATAGGAACTGTTTTATGACCAGCTTTTGATGTGAAATGTAGCTCTTGAAGCATGTACAGCTTAACTGATTAAATGGCATTAATTTGCAACGTGGAAGATTGCACTAAAAAGAAAAATAATAAAAGTTCAACATGATCCATCCGAGATGTGTGTCCTTGGTAAACTGGTAATCGTTCTGACAATGAACATGCTTTATCACGTTGAATTGCTACGTTCTTTACTCAGTGCTTATCTACTTACCTAAAGGGTAAGACCTACATGGTTCAGTTCTTATCTGCTCTTAAGGGTAAAACTCTCAATAGTACAAGGTCAAAATGATGTTGTAATAACTATGCAAGGTGGCACCCAGCGACCAAACATCAATCATTGTCCCTCTGCTTCCTTTAACAGGGAAAGCATCATTGTTATTTCAAAGGTTTTATTTAGTTTTTAGTCCATATAAAATATCGCATTTAGCTTTTAATCCCTGTAACTTGACTATTTAGTCCTGACTCCACGAAACTTGAAGTGTCTTGGCTATTAGTCCTTCCAGTGAACTGCCATTTGAGTATGAGGGATATTCAGTGAATATTCCTCTAAAAGATGTTAAAACAAATAGAAAAATTAAAAAGACAGAAGTACCCCTAATATAAAAATTAACTCACTCTCTCTCTGCGTGCCCCCCTGGGTGGGGTGACCCCCCTTTCTCTCTCTCTACAACTCTCCTTCTTCCCACGGGATTCTCTCTCCACTCCCCTCCAATCCCTCCCCCACTCCCTCCCTCCCTCTCTCTCCCTCTCTCTGCGTTTCCCCAGACCCCCCATGTCCACCAAGCTCGCGGCGGCGGGCATGCTGCCGACCAGGGTGAGGGCCGCCCTACGCGCGACGGGCAGCGGCTTGCTGCTGCTGCTGCTCTCTCTCCCCTTCTACACCCCCACCCCAAAACCCCAAACCCCCGCAACCCCCCTCCGCCGCGACCACCTTCCTCCCCCAGCAAATCCCGTGCCCCCCCCAACCCGCGTGACCCCCCTCTATCCAGGCGCCTCCTCCCTCTGCTGCAAGTGACCCCCTTCACTGGCACCCTGCAACTTCCTCCCCTGCCTGTGGCCCGCAACCCTCTCCACAGGCACCCTGTGACCCCCTCCACCGGTGCCCCCCTGTCGTGACCTCCTCTTGCCGATACCACTCCGCACTCCTCCTCCTCGAGCGACCAATGTGACCCCCTTCTGGTTCCCACTCACTCTCTCTCACACACACATTCCCCAAGGGTAAAATAGTAATTTTCGTATGGTAACCACAGTTAATATTAAACAATGGTTAAACTGACGGAACTAGATGGTGAGGACTGAAATCTTAAAGATTTCAAAATTTTGTGAAGTCAGAACTAAATGCAACATTTCATAGGGACAAAAAAAATTTTTAAAAAAAACTTATTTCAAAATGTCTGCATAAACACCTTCCTCTCCTTTCTCAGACATTGATTAGAAGCTGCAACTTAAACTCTTCTTTCTGACCTTTTTCCCTCTCCGGAGTTTTGATATGCCTCTCTTTATGTGCCTCCAGGCCCCACTTTACACCATCCTTATCCACAAAATCATATTTAATGAGGATGGTCTTGGTTGTGCAGAAACATGTGCCACATTTCAGTAGTAAAAGGACAGAGTTCACCAAAAGTAGCTCATCTCTCCAAAAGCCCTTGAAAGACACTTCTTTTTTAGAAAGTGGACGGTACCAAATATTATATAAAAGGTAAAGGAAAGAATGTACGTGTGACTAGGGAGTAGATCCAAAAACTCCCCTACACAAAAGACCCCTAATAGGTACCCTACCCTTACACCAAAGTGAAAAGAAGAGAGTTACACTTCTCTGATTTACAAAAAATTTCTTCCCACTCTTTCACGAAAAGGAAAATGGACACCAGACATTTCCCTGGATCCTAAGCTCGTCTTATGAAGATCCTGCCATTCCTCTCCCTCCATATCATCCAAAAGGTCGCCTGGAGAATGAGCCACCACATCTGACAGTAAAACTTTGTTCCCCACTGAACATGCAATTGTTTGATGAATCTCTCAACAGGACCTACAACAGCTCTTGAAAGACACTTGAAAACCTATATTCTTCAAACAAAATAAAACTAAAGAAACCTGTCCCCCATGACAGAATGCGAGCTGTGGATAGCCTTTTCCCTTGGAAGAAAACTTAACACATGGATGTCCCACAGACCCAACCTCTCTGGATGGAGTGCCCACATGGGTATCCCCATGAATCAGAATCAATGCCCACTTACAAGAGTCCATGATCGACTGATGCACACTGCCGGTCCGCCTTCTTCTCCTCTGTATGCACCGCATTGTAGCAAGGATGACCATCCATCACATATCTGTATACAGAGGTCAATGTCTGTTCCAAACTTGTGGTAGACATACTCCTGTTCATATCTCTATAGTGCCATCAATGGAGAATATAGTAGAGAGAATATATAGGTATCCTTTGACCTGTCTATACAAACTGAATTTGAAAGTTGTCAGAACTGTCCTATACACAGTCCAGGGCATGAGGAAACCAAGGAGGCCAAGGGATCACCTTAGCCTCAAGCCTAGGCAAGGTAATACCACTAATTGAATTAAAGAGAAGAAAGTGTACAAGCAAGCAGGGAGAGATGACAAAAAAGTCCCCTAAACAAAAAGGTACAACAAAAGATCACCACTACCACAACTGTCCACTTAACAAAAAAAAATACTCCCCACTCCCTGACATGTTTATAGACAAGTTCCACACTTCTTCCACACACTTATCTGGTTTTGAAACAACACTTAAAGAAAACACTAAAGAAATCAAAGATAATAACATATTATTAGATATGACACATGCATATAAATAAAATGAACAAAATCACCAAATTCATACATGTAAAGGTACCTTAGTCCAATAAGAAAGCAACTAACAAACATATCAAGCGTAAACAAATAAATATGCAATTGACAAATTCACGCATGTAAATATACCAAATAAGTTGCAAATCTACTAATTCTCGATAAATAACCTTACAATACAGCAACTGAGCAAGTTTATTGCATCCATTGATGCATAAGAACAAAGTTCACAGGTATTTGATAGACAAAGTCGACAACACAAAAGATCAAGCATCATTCCGTCCCTGTAACTCATCAGAGTCTAGCCTCTCGTCACCCCTAGAATCATTATCCCCTTCGATAAAAAGCACACACTCCATTATCAGTGATGGGAGGCTGGTTGGGGGGGGTCTCAGACAATGGAAAGACCCCAGCCCAGGCATCTGCCACATTGCCATCAAGCTCACTGGATGATCCTGTAGAGCTAGGAATACCTGCAGAAGATTATGATCTCACGAGTAATTTTGCAGGCTTCTGATGCAAAAGGGAAAAAGGGGGGAACCCAGATGGTGAGGGGGGAGAGATGGCAGAGGGCGGTGGAGGGGGAGAACACTCCATGGTGGAATAATCATACCTGGGAATCTGCTCATTGCTGCTGAGCTTGCTAAATGATCTTGCAGAGGATGACTGATGGGAATCGACGCCGAGCATTGACATTTTTATTTTACATTTGTGTCCTTTAGTTTGCTTTTATATCCTTGGGAAAGTATATGTGCAATTGTAAGGCTTTGTAAGCCAATGTGTCATTCCCTAGGATTGTGTGGATTTTTATGCAAATTGTCAGTAGGTCCAGTAAGGGGGCCCTCACTCCTTCTCCATTGGTCCACATAAGCCATATGGGTCCATGTGGGGCTGGTCAAAGTCCTAGGTGGCATCTAGAAGGTCAATTGGACACATGGGAGACAAGTGGTTGAAAATGTCAAAGGGAGGCCACCTACCTTACCTACCTAGTCAAAGGAGTGTCCCCTCCATATGTAATTTATTTATTTTGGATTTTTGACCACATGGGGGAAGAAAATAGCCTATTTCCCACGAAATTCCCAGCCCCGCCACCCCTTGTCATTCTCTATATAAGCCTATGTATAGTGTCATTAGAGATTTAATGAAGAAATTATGTGAAAATTGCTTGAAGCAAGAAGGGTGTGCCCTCTCTCCTCTCTCCCTCTGGTTTTCCTTCTCCATCCTCTGCATTTCAGGGTTGTGAACCCTTCTATCTTAACCCCTCCACATCTAATTTCATTCTGTGCCGCCGCCGCCGCCGTTCGTGCCGCCATCGAGCCGCCACGAGCCACCGTCGGAAGTTCTGTCCAGGTTCTGTCTTGCTGGACAAAAGGCCACTCCTA
Organism: Amorphophallus konjac; assembly: GCA_022559845.1. NCBI lineage: Eukaryota > Viridiplantae > Streptophyta > Magnoliopsida > Alismatales > Araceae > Amorphophallus > Amorphophallus konjac. The sequence continues at coordinate 54,966 of JAHNEJ010002127.1, read as the reverse complement.
GAATTTTAGCTCCCAATTCTCTCATCTTCTGGAGCTGATATTTTCAGGGTACGTTTTAGGGTTCATCATAACCCTCCAGAAAAATTAAAAAAAAAATTTATAGTCCCGTTTTATAATTTTCCATTTTCGTGCATCTCCACCCACCAGTTCTACCTTTTGTTCAGATCCAGTCACAGCCACCCTGAGTTTCACCTTCTTGGTCCCCTTTTTGATTTTTTATGGAACCCCCAAAATTACTGGAGGTTCTGCCCACCATCCCCTCCACCCAAGAATTTTCGTGGAATTTCCACAGGCCACCACCTATTTTTAAAATTCACTTTCAGATCCCTCTACAGTTCTGCCTACCTCTGTCCAGATCCGACCACCCGCCAGTCTAAAATACTTTTCCCCACCCAAATCTCAACAAAACCTTTCACAAAAAATATTGCCGTTTTCCTCTCCCTCCCCTCTATAACTTTCATGAAGAGCTCGAAGCCTGAATCTGAGGTCTACCCCGCGGTCAAAGGCAGTTCTCAGGAAACTGCTCTGCTGTTCTGAGATTTCGGGAACTATCCAACAGCAACTTCAAAAATCAACAAAGGCCAGATCCGTGCAGATCCAGTTCATCTCTCTAGTCCTAGATTGAAGGACTTCGAAAGAGCTTTCCAACGGTATCTCTGTGCTTCGATCCGACATCAGGATTGATCGCAGCAGCCGATCTCGCCGGAGCGCGCGCCTGAAAACAGAAGCAGCAGATCCGTGGGCACTCTTTCCGACCGGTGCCGATCGGAGCCGCCCGGCCTCCGGCCGGCGAACCAGCGCGCCGCCATCCCAGGAAGCGCTTCCCCAGGCAGTCCCCACCACAGTGGTGCCACTCCGGTCCCACACGGCCCCACCGACCAGCGCGTGGGCCCCACAACCAGCAGCATACGCCGTCCGAACCGCGCCGACGGGGTGATCAAGTGCAGCCCGTCAACCCGAGATCGGTCCTCCCGGGCCCACTTGTGTAGCCCTTTACCTCCCTACGTGGAGTGGGCGATATTTCATTGCTGTAATTTAATTCATTACTGTTATCGGGAGTTACCGAATTCGGCCGGGATCGTCTTCCCCACGCCGGGAGAGTGGAGGTATCGTGTTCTCTCCCTTGCTCGGCAACTTGCTTTATTCGTATATATTTCATATGCCGCAGCTAGAGAGCATGTTAGGATAATCTAGCTCGCTATATTTTTATATCACCGCTGCTGCGAGAGAGAGCGAGACCGTCCCGTGACCCGATCCGGGCACGAAATTGTGAGTTGACCACCCTAGCTCTAGCCGGTTTCTCAACCGTACACGTCCGACGCTTCTCTCGAAAAGGGACGATCGCGAGTTTGCATAGAGTCCAAGGGTCGCATATCCATTTGGAGTCGAGTCCGTGGTCCGTCCCGCATCAGTTTGGTATCAGAGCGAGTTGAGTCTAGGGTGTTTAAAACAAAAAAAAAGAGTGTCATTTACGTCTAGTCATCGTCTAAGTCGGTTTAGGTTGCATTTGCATACCATTAATCGGTATATAAAAAGGTGTTGTCCGAACGTTAGGCTACGCCTATCGGGAAAGCCGCACACTTGCGCGAGTGATCTTCGGATCGATTAACTCCGCCTCGTACCGAATCTTGGTCGTGTCTAGGTTGGTAGTCGAGTCGGCATTCCAACTTTGCATTACTTAAGGTCGTGTCTAGTGTTTTGTCCGAGTGTCGGCATGGCCATCCACTAGCTTCCCCGTGTCCCATGGATTACCGCACACCCGGATCTTATCCATGGTGGCGATACTATCTAAAATGGAAGGATCACCCGAACCACCCCAAAAGGCCCGAAGCCCGGAACTTCTACGGCTCCGAAAACCCGAGTGACTACTTAGAGTGGGAAGCCGTTATGGACGACTACTTTGAGTGTTATCTTATGTCCGGTCCCGCGCAAGTCGACTTAGCCAAAAGGTGACTTTTCTATGAGGCCGCCGAAACATGGAGGGACATCAAGTACTTCCGGGAAGATAGGAGGCTAAGGCCCATCGAGTCATGGTGGGATATGAAGAGAGCGCTTAGGAGGGTCTACCTTCCCCGTCCACCTACCTCCAACTACGGGGGTCATACCACTAGCCATCCCCACCAACTCACCCGCAATCAAGTGGGCCACACCTCCAACCAACCCCGCCCCTTCACCCCCATCCAAGCCCTCCAAAGCAACCCCACTCAAGTGGTCCGCCCCGTCGCCTCCAACCAACCTCCCCTTGGCTTCCCCGTCCAATCCCACCCAAGCACCTCCAACCAAGTGGAAGCCCCGCTTCTAGTCGAGTCTAGGTCCACACCCGAGCCGAGAGCCGAGGAGCAAGTCCACTCCGAGGTCCCCACTCCAACCCGCTCCTTTGAGGAAATCGAGAAAAAGTTTTGGGATTGGTTGGAAAGGACACGTGCTTCTTCACCATCCATGAGTGCTCCATTGCCATCTACTTCCGAACTTTATTCGGAACCATCTTATTTGGAGCCACCAAAACCCGAGCCACCCGTGTTTCTTACGGGAACGCTATACATAGCCGAGCCACTTCTTAGTTGGCTCAAGGATGGCTTGGTCCCACGTCCTTACCCTTCTATGGACCCCACCTTACCTATAGTGCCCGTCAACTCCTTCCACACTACCTTTCGGTCTAGTCACCATGTTGATACATTGGATGACCTTATTATGGGATTAGACGCGCAATGGAAGTTGACGCATTTATTGGCCCGAAGCTTCGACCAACCCACTAGCCGTAGCTTCACCCATCCGGCCTTAGGGTCCATTACCTCCGTGTGCACCGTGGGTTGTATCACCACGGAGGTTCTCTTATTCCTCCCCATGTCGGCCGAACCCGACTTCATACCCTTTCGTCCGAGGGAGGAACCATACATCCTACACATGATCACCGTCCCACCAACAATGCATGAAGGTGACTATCCACACCTTCAAGACTTCTACACCGGGGACCGTGACTTGTGGGAACCTACCACAAGGGGTCATACCTTCTTTGATCCCTTTGACCCATTCCCTAGTGGGCCCCTTGACCCACCTTATATACTTCACTTCTTCAAGGGAATCCACTACCACACTCCTTCCCCATGGGCCGGGTCGTCTACACCCACCAAGCCCGTTCACTTGCGAGATACACCATCCTCTAGGGGAAAGGAAGAAGATGCATTTGGAACCCCTGGCCCTCCCACCTCTAAGTCCAATATGCATGCATGGCCCACTTTAGGAGGTCTAGGAATTCCACATTCCGCCAACCACCGGTTACGTCTAATGCATGCATGGCACACATTCGGGTGTCCTGGTCCGCCGTCACCCATGTACGGGTCGGACTAACATTAGGTGTGTCTAGGGTCTTGTGTGTCTGTGCATACATCGAGTCGAGTCGGTTTGTATGCTCGCGTTGTTGGCCCTTTCGAGTTCGAGGCTTGTCGGACTATTGGGATCGGTTCTACCTCATATCGGATCTAGTCACATAAGGGACAAGCGGTGATTCCTAGTGAGTCTTCGAGCCGCCTTCCCTCATTTGAGAGTGACCCCACCCCGGAGTGTCCACCTCTAGCCTCATTCCCATGGCAGCGTGTGCATATCGAATCTATACGGGGTGAGCAGGTGTCGATTACTTGGAGTGGAGCGTACTCCGCGCTTCCAGGTACGATGACGGATCCGCCGACGTCACGAGCAGCCGCACCCCTTACTCGACGGGGTCGAGTTCCTCCCACCCGGGAGAGTTGATGGGAATCGACGCCGAGCATTGACATTTTTATTTTGCATTTGTGTCCTTTAGTTTGCTTTTATATCCTTGGGAAAGTATATGTGCAATTGTAAGGCTTTGTAAGCCAATGTGTCATTCCTTAGGATTGTGTGGGTTTTTATGCAAATTGTAAGTAGGTCCAGCAAGGGGGCCCTCACTCCTTCTCCATTGGTCCACATAAGCCATATGGGTCCATGTGGGGCTGGTCAAAGTCCTAGGTGGCATCTAGAAGGTCAATTGGACACATGGGAGACAAGTGGTTGAAAATGTCAAAGGGAGGCCACCTACCTTACCTACCTAGTCAAAGGAGTGTCCCCTCCATATGTAATTTATTTATTTTGGTTTTTGACCACATGGGGGAAGAAAATAGCCTATTTCCCACGAAATTCCCAGCCCCCCACCCCTTGCCATTCTCTATATAAGCCTATGTATAGTGTCATTAGAGATTTAATGAAGAAATTATGTGAAAATTGCTTGAAGCAAGAAGGGTGTGCCCTCTCTCCTCTCTCCCTCTGGTTTTCCTTCTCCATCCTCTGCATTTCAGGGTTGTGAACCCTTCTATCTTAGCCCCTCCACATCTAATTTCATTCTGTGCCGCCGCCGCCGTTCGTGCCGCCATCGAGCCGCCACGAGCCACCGTCGGAAGTTCTGTCCAGGTTCTGTCTTGCTGGACAAAAGGCCACTCCTAGAATTTTAGCTCCCAATTCTCTCATCTTCTGGAGCTGATATTTTCAGGGTACGTTTTAGGGTTCATCATAACCCTCCAGAAAAATTAAAAAAAAAATTATAGTCCCGTTTTATAATTTTCCATTTTCGTGCATCTCCACCCACCAGTTCTACCTTTTGTTCAGATCCAGTCACAGCCACCCTGAGTTTCACCTTCTTGGTCCCCTTTTTGATTTTTTCTAGAACCCCCAAAATTACTGGAGGTTCTGCCCACCATCCCCTCCACCCAAGAATTTTCGTGGAATTTCCACAGGCCACCACCTATTTTTTAAAATTCACTTTCAGATCCCTCTACAGTTCTGCCTACCTCTGTCCAGATCCGACCACCCGCCAGTCTAAAATACTTTTCCCCACCCAAATCTCAACAAAACCTTTCACAAAAAATATTTCCGTTTTCCTCTCCCTCCCCTCTATAACTTTCATGAAGAGCTCGAAGCCTGAATCTGAGGTCTACCCCGCGGTCAAAGGCAGTTCTCAGGAAACTGCTCTGCTGTTCTGAGATTTCGGGAACTGTCCAACAGCAACTTCAAAAATCAACAAAGGCCAGATCCGTGCAGATCCAGTTCATCTCTCTAGTCCTAGATTGAAGGACTTCGAAAGAGCTTTCCAACGGTATCTCCTGTGCTTCGATCCGACATCAGGATTGATCGCAGCAGCCGATCTCGCCGGAGCGCGCGCCTGAAAACAGAAGCAGCAGATCCGTGGGCACTCTTTCCGACCGGTGCCGATCGGAGCCGCCCGGCCTCCGGCCGGCGAACCAGCGCGCCGCCATCCCAGGACAGTGGTGCCACTCCGTTCCCACACGGCCCCACCGACCAATGTGTGGGCCCCACAACCAGCAGCATACGCCGTCCGAACCGCGCCGACGGGGTGATCAAGTGCAGCCCGTCAACCCGAGATCGGTCCTCCCGGGCCCACTTGTGTAGCCCTTTACCTCCCTGCGTGGAGTGGGCGATATTTCATTGCTGTAATTTAATTCATTACTGTTACCGGGAGTTACCGAATTCGGCCGGGATCGTCTTCCCCACGCCGGGAGCGTGGAGGTATCGTGTTCTCTCCCTTGCTCGACAACTTGCTTTATTCGTATATATTTCATATGCCGCTGCTAGAGAGCATGTTAGGATAATCTAGCTCGCTATATTTTTATATCACCGCTGCTTCGAGAGAGAGCGAGACCGTCGCGTGACCCGATCCGGGCACGAAATTGTGAGTTGACCACCCTAGCTCTAGCCGGTTTCTCAACCGTGCACGTCCGACGCTTCCCTCGAAAAGGGACGATCGCGAGTTTGCATAGAGTCCAAGGGTCGCATATCCATTTGGAGTCGAGTCCGTGGTCCGTCCCGCATCAATGACTGACTCACCAAATATGAGTTCACCCATCATTGCTTGCTGCCAGCCAGCCAGTGTGGGCAAGGATTGGGCTGAAAGAGGGAGGAAGTTATTTTTTCTTTTGAAAGAGAGGGAGGAGGTTATTGGGGCCTGAGGAAGATGAAAATGGGGACCCAGAGGAAGCGAAGACCAAGGCCAGATTTTACCCAACCCAATCCGATTATGTTTGAGAAGGACAGCACTTAAGTGGCTTAGTCACCTAAGACATTCACCTGAGTTAAACGGGGCAATGGCACAAGGCAATAACACCTTTGATAACATAGATATATCTTGCTTTGTTGGATTCAGATATCATCCGAAAGTTTCGCAACACAACTCCACACATCGACCATCTAATACATTATTACACTATTATATCTAACTAATTTGACAAAAATCTAGATTGCATCTGTACACTTTAGTAATTTCTACCTCTGTGCAAAAGATGAAGGGCATCCAAGACTCTGATAACAAGATCTATTTTTGGGATAGGTAGGAGTGCTGCTCTTTGGAGGAAAATGTCAGCATTCTGTGTACTATATGAAAGAGATTCTCACTTTCTCTGATATAAAAGGGTCGAGAGGGGTGCTTAGATTCAAGATTGCTTGAAAATAAAATATCGTTCACTACCCAAATGGGCCAAATTCCAGTACCCTGAATTCCCTAGTACAGAAAACTAATATGGCATGAATATTCCATAAATTTCACTTATCATCCAAGGACTCTATCCCTCCCAGCCTCCCTCCCTTCTCCCATGGCCCCCCAAAACAATGATGATCCAGACACTATAAACTAAGAAATGAACCAACTACCTGAAGATCAAGAATCAGGTTGAGCTGTGTTAGCTTGATGGAGGCTTAATATGGTTCACTCTTCATCGAACTCCTATAAGGTTGCACACTTTGTTTCCATGTACTTGGCTTAGTTTATTCAAACAACTCTATCCCCCCAATCTGCATGCTTTTGTCTCCATATTTGTCATTGTTTTGGCCTTCCAATGAAAGTTGCCTCGAGCCCCTTTTTCTCAACTCAGCACCAGATTTATCTTCTATAACTTTATGTGCCCTTAGCATTCACTTCTTCAATTTCTGCTTTCCCTTCATTTAGCAGTTTGAGATGCATGTTTGTCCATTTTCATTTAAGTCTTTTTTCCCTTTATTACTTAAATGACATTTCTAGTGTTCGAACTATTGCTGGGGAGACTGATGAATTTCCCGTTTCTATAGGTTTGCATCAAGGTTCTGCACTAAGTCCGTATCTCTTTGCCTTAGTTATGGATGAAGTAACTAAACAATTGCATGAGGATATCCCTTGGTGTATGCTTTTTGCAGATGATATTGTTTTAATTGATGAGAGTATTGATGCTCTAAATGTTAAGTTAGAGCGTTGGAGACTTGCCTTGGAGTTTAAAGGTTTTAAAATTAGTAGGAGTAAGTCAGAGTTTATGCACTGTAATTTTAGTAATGGGAGAGTGGTTCAGGAAGACATGGTTCTAATTGATGGACATAACATTCAGAAGAGTAGTAGCTTTCGATACATAGGGTCTATCATACAAGAGAATGAGGAGATTTATGATGACGTTACACATAGGATTAAGGCAGGCCGGTTAAGATGGAGAAGTGCATCAGGTGTCCTTTGTGATCCCCGTATGCCTGTGAAACTCAAAGGGAGGTTTTATAGAACGGCTGTGAGACCTACTTTGTTATATGGCACCGAGTGTTGGGCAGTACGAAAGGAACACATCTACAAAATGTGTGTAGCAGAGATGAGGATGTTGAGATGGATGTGTGGCAAGACTAAGAAAGACAAGATTAGGAATGAGCGTATCCGTAAGAACTTAGGGATAGTTCCAATTGATAGTAAAATGAGAGAAAATAGACTCAGGTGGTTTGGACATGTGTGTCGTCGCCCTAACTCAGCGCCGGTTAAAAGATGTGACCAAATCTTAGTGGATGCTAGTAAAAGAGCTCGGGGAAGACCTAAAATGAGATGGTGCGATGTTATTAGGAAGGACATTAGTTTCTTGGGTTTAAATACGAATATTGCACTTGATAGAAATCTTTGGCGGAACAGGATTCATGTAGCCGACCCCAATTAATTGGGATAAGGCTCTGATGATGATGATGATGACTTAGATGACATTTCTTAATTCTTGTTCAAGTCCATTTTACTTTATTCTATTTCATGAAAGTCGTTTTTGAAGAACCACTACTTTCTTTTGCATGTTTCTTCCTTACCTGATATTATACACTGGCCTTGATTAGCATTGTTGGATCCGTCTCAATATTTGAAGCACTGTTTGGAATGTCTCCATCCTAATTACTCCCCAAGCTTCCTTCTGGATGCCCTTCAGAAAAATCACACCATTCCTTTCTAAACCATTTGCACGAGCTGACATAAGGCATATCTGGCACCCCTCTTTGAGTTTCAAAGTGGCTTCTGACTTCTAAAAGACTCCAGTGGGGTTTGGGTACAGAGCATTGATTAGAACGGACACCTGCATCAACCATTCCCCAATAAATCTCCTTACTTGAGCACTTTCTGAAGCTTACAACTGGGAGTTGGAAAGCACGGTAAAACTACACAACAGATTTCACTTGCAGCCATTCCGCACAACATTAATGGCATTAAGGTTCCATCTGGAGGCACATACAGATGGAAGAGATACTGAACATGTCCTTTTGTGCAGCTTCCAATTGGAAGCACTTTTGAACACCCATAGCTCTCGGACATTTACTCTGCAGAGAGAACAGTACACCATGGAAGCCATATTTGTGGTTTTTGGCTTCCAACTAAAAGCTCCAAACATGCACTCTGAGATTCGGAAAATGGGGCAGTCAAGGGGCTGACCAATGTAACTATCAAAATTGCTTAGACACATTCCATCCAATGATTTTCGTATTGAAAATGGATGCTGTGAGTGACATCCAACTAAGACTTTTGTCAAATACACCCATAGTTTGCAATTTTGACCTCTTCTCTCACTATAGCTTCCCATTAAGCATTTCTATCTCTCCTTCCCACATTATCTCCAGTGCTCTTCACTGTCCCGTCCCATGAAAACAACACCTATAATCATGATCAAGCAGCCTACAACACTGCACATGACTCCTTTCAAGCTCTTAAAAATCAAGGGCCAGTTCACCTTGAATAGCCATGCAAATTGGTAGGATCTGGATCCGATCCCGAGCCAAGCAGAGAGTATGAATCTGAAGATGATGAGTTTGGAATTGGATTTTCTGAAGCTGAAGTCAGCTCAGAGTCACGCATAATTTCAGACATACATATGGATTTGGAACTAGTATGTATAGGAATAAATAGCATGTGTAAATATATTAATGGACATGCTTCTGGTTTATCGGCCTGAAAGAGAATTGAGTGACTTTGCCAGATTCGGATAGAACTGACTGCGTCAGTGGGAGTATAATAAAAACAGAATGACAAATGACAAAGACTGATAAAAAGTATGCAGATTGAATTGTAAGAGAATAATACAATCAAAACCATGTTGAATTCACATTGCAGGTGGAGAGAGAGAGAACTTATGAAACCAACCAGAAAAAAGACGAGAAACACCGACTTAAAAAATCCTAGACTGAGATGAATATAATATCTTCGGTTCTGCAGAAGACCACCGGAGGGAACATTCAGGTTGCCCGTGAAGAGAACATGTTCGGCTCTGCAAAAGGCCACCAAAGCAAAGGTGAAACAGTGTAACCGTCTACCAGCAACAGCCAGCCAACCCCCCCCCCCTGTAACCAGCACACACACACACACACCCCTACCCACCGGTGATATATGTTTATCCAGGACACCGATTACGAAGGTGAAAGACGTGTTTTACATAAGTTCGAGATGGAGGGGGGGAGACTCCACAGGTAGCAACGAGTTTGGGAAACACACTCAATCGTCAGCATCTACAATTCACGTGCGATCTTACGGGGTTTTAAATGCCCCTTCTGGCAACTCGGGATTCCACCCCCCGCACGGATACACACTCAGTCGTCAGCATCTACAATTCGAATGCCATTTAATGGAGATTTAAATACCCTTTCTACCAACTCAGGATTCCATTCCCTGAACAAACTAGAGAATAGGCAGATGGAAGAAAAATAACAGCTTGTTTCCACCCTGCGGCTCCAAGTAGAGAGAGCAGCAGAGCCAAGAACCCTGTTTTGGTATTCTCCCATACACAACAGCCGATTTTGATTCATACGAACACATTCCGGTAGAAACTTCGTATCCTAAACCCTAGCCCTCGGTAGAGGAAAGAGGATGACACGAGAGAAGAATCAAGAAGATGAACAACAACACCAGTCACCGACGAAATCTCGAGACAGGGGAGGGAGAGGGAGCAGGGAAGCATACCGGGCTCTCGAGCTCGTCCTCTTCGACGGGCCGGCGACGCAAAAAAAGGGGCAGCGCAGCAAAGCAGGGCGTCTTGTTTTCGAGCAGAGCTCGTTGGGGCAAAGAAAAAGGACACCTTAACGAGTCTGAGTAGTGGGACCGCGTTGTCATTTACCTTCATTTTTCCCCTAATATTAAATTTACTTAATATTAATAATTATCCAATGATAAATTTAATTTTTAAATAATAATTATCGAATGCTAGTTATTCAATTTGCACTCCATTTTTAATTGATGTCAATAGGTCGACCCGGCCTGACAGGTCCGCTGGCCTAGCCCAATTTTAGGCCTGGCCGCAAGACTTTTTCGACCCATGGGCCCTTTGTCGAGTCTGAAAACCCGACCCGACTATGTCCATGGGCTGAACTCGGACTTTGAGTTCGGCACGCGGGCCGGCCCTACCCGTTCTCTTTTTTTTATTCCCTTCAAAATTTAAAAACTACGTAGTTAAAATTATGTTATTTTACTTGATTAGAAAATTAAAAATATATATTTCAAATAAATTAAATAATAACATCAAAATTCTAATTAATTAAATAAAAAGTATAACTTTCATATTATTGAATATTTTATTTTTTATTTTTTATATAATCTTTCGAGTCGAGACGAGCCTTAGGCGGGTTTTACATTTTTGTAATAGTTTCGGGTCTGACCCGAGCCAGTCCGACATAGCTCGGCCCCAGCTCAACTCGAACTTTAATATTGATAAGTCGGGCACAGGCCGGGTCAACCTAAGCCCGACCCAGGCCTAACCCATTGACAACCTTAATTTCAGCTCCACAATAATATACAAGAGAATTACAAAATTATAAATAACTAAATATTATTCAGTGCTAAAATTTTAAAAATGTTTTACCACATATATAAAAAAACAGTTATTGGTTTTGACTTTCCACAAAAAAAAATATATTCAAAGATACAATAATTATCGTGGAATTAAACTTATGAGTCATACAATAAAACTTTAGAAAAGAGTAATCAAAAAATGTCTCCTATGTACGACGACTATATCGAAAAATCATTTTGATTTTATGTCGAATAGATCTACAATATAAGTTGTTTTCTTACTACCACTGTAACGACCCGAGAATCCGATTACCGGGAAGGCCCGATAACCCGAGACTCGTACCGCCACCCACGAGCCCGAAGACTCGGAAGGGTTAAAAGGATGGTGTGGAAACTACACAAGTATCACAAATAATTGCAGAAATTAAACAGTTATAATATTAAGCAGGAAATAAATTAACAATTTACATGGTCCACAATAAAATAACAACAACAGCAACAGTAGTCCACGACTAGTACAGTGACAAGAAAGAAAAGTACAGCTACACGGGGCATCCCCCGGCTCTGACCTCTGGCACTACCTCTGGGCACCCGCACCACGCTGCGCTCCTGACGCGCTCCCCGAAGGTGGCGCCTCACCTGAAACACGGTGAAAACACGCAGGGAATGAGTCTCAGAACAAGACTCAGTAGGGATCACTCGAACCATACCTCGAAAAACGAGAAACCACTACTCTAGCGGTAGGAAAGTACCTCGGAAAGGAAAGCCCTGTACTCTACAGAACTAGACCCTACGGCACGCAAACCGACACACGTGCCATGGTACGAGAAGACCGAAACTCAACGGTCGAACCGTAAAACCCGAAGGTCGGAAACACACGACTGACAGTCTGCCACTCCGTACTCGACAGGAGTACCACCCACTAGAAGCACAGCCGGTAGCATCCCCTGACGTCTTACACCGCACCGCAGGTGAACCGCCTGACGTGGTAGGTCCTACCCGAGGCGCAAACACCGTACAAGTAACCACAAACAAGTGACTAGCTGGGGTCACGCCCGTCGACGTGGGTCCAACCGCCCCCAACCACGTGTGCACACACAGACCACGTGTAACGACCCGAGAATCCGATTACCGGGAAGGCCCGATAACCCGAGACTCGCACCGCCACCCACGAGCCCGAAGACTCGGAAGGGTTAAAAGGATGGTGTGGAAACTACACAAGCATCACAAATAATTGCAGAAATTAAACAGTTATGATATTAAGCAGGAAATGAATTAACATTTTACATGGTCCTCAATAAAATAACGACAACAGCAACAGTAGTCCACGACTAGTACAGTGACAAGAAAGAAAAGTACAGCTACACGGGGCATCCCCCGGCTCTGACCTCTGGCACTACCTCTGGGCACCCGCACCACGCTTCCGCTGCGCTCCCGACACGCTCCCCGAAGGTGGCGCCTCACCTGAAACACGGTGAAAACACGCAGGGAATGAGTCTCGGAACAAGACTCAGTAGGGATCACTCGAACCCTACCTCGCAAAACGAGAAACCACTACCCTAGCGGTAGGAAGGTACCTCGGAAAGGAAAGCCCTGTACTCTACAGAACTAGACCCTAACGGCACGCAAACCGACACACGTGCCACGGTACGAGAAGACCGAAACTCAACGGTCGAACCGTCAAAACCCGAAGGTCGGAAACACACGACTGACAGTCTGACACTCCGTACTCGACAGGAGTACCACCCACTAGAAGCACAGCCGGTAGCGTCCCCTGACGTCTTACACCGCACCGCAGGTGAACCGCCTGACATGGTAGGTCCTACCCGAGGCGCAAACACCGTACAAGTAACTACAACAAGTGACTAGCTGGGGTCACGCCCGTCGACGTGGGTCCAACCGCCCCCAACCACGTGTGCACACACAGACCGCGCGTCCCTGGTCTGGCCCTCTGACCGGTTTTCCCCTCAGCCGGACTCTGGCTGCAAGACGTGGGGCCCAACGGTAACCGGTCCACAAACCGTCTCTAAAGGTCAGCCCGTACACCACTCCCTGGTGCGACTAGCACACGCGTACTAGTAGGCTACGACTAGTGGAGGGTCACTGAAGGAGTAGACTCTCAAGTCACGGAAAACAACGCCCAAGCCCGACAACGGGTGGGAATCACCCCACGCACTAGTCCCGTCGCACGGAGACCACGGTCGGAGAAAAGCGAGGTTGCCACCCTCATGGGGCAACACAGGAAGTGGCGGTCCGACCCTGGACCGTCACAGCCAAATGGCGGTCCACTCTAGGGCCGTCACTTACAAATGGCGGTCTAAGGCAGACCGTCACACGGCCAGAGGGGTAGGGGAAGTGACGCGCCTGCTCCAGTGCGTCGCTTGAAAGTAACGCGCCTGAGACAGGCCGTCACACGGCGCCCCACACCCTCCAAAACCACAGGGAAAGTAACGCGCTTACCCTGGCGCGTCGCTTGCAAGCAACGCGTCGGGCTCAGTGCGTTACTCGCATGTGACGCGCCTAGACCAGCGCGTCGCATGGCCCTCACGCTCGGGATGGAAAGGGAAGCGACGCACTGGGCCCAGCGCGTTACTTACAAGCAACGCGCTGGGGCAGGCGCGTCACTTCCCTTTCCATCCCGAGCGTGAGGGCCATGCGACGCGCTGGTCTAGGCGCGTCACATGCGAGTAACGCACTGAGCCCGACGCGTTGCTTGCAAGCGACGCGCCAGGGTAAGCGCGTTACTTTCCCTGTGGTTTTGGAGGGTGTGGGGCGCCGTGTGACGGCCTGTCTCAGGCGCGTTACTTTCAAGCGACGCACTGGAGCAGGCGCGTCACTTCCCCTACCCCTCTGGCCGTGTGACGGTCTGCCTTAGACCGCCATTTGTAAGTGACGGCCCTAGAGTGGACCGCCATTTGGCTGTGACGGTCCAGGGTCGGACCGCCACTTCCTGTGTTGCCCCATGAGGGTGGCAACCTCGCTTTTCTCCGACCGTGGTCTCCGTGCGACGGGACTAGTGCGTGGGGTGATTCCCACCCGTTGTCGGGCTTGGGCGTTGTTTTCCGTGACTTGAGAGTCTACTCCTTCAGTGACCCTCCACTAGTCGTAGCCTACTAGTACGCGTGTGCTAGTCGCACCAGGGAGTGGTGTACGGGCTGACCTTTAGAGACGGTTTGTGGACCGGTTACCGTTGGGCCCCACGTCTTGCAGCCAGAGTCCGGCTGAGGGGAAAACCGGTCAGAGGGCCAGACCAGGGACGCGCGGTCTGTGTGTGCACACGTGGTTGGGGGCGGTTGGACCCACGTCGACGGGCGTGACCCCAGCTAGTCACTTGTTGTAGTTACTTGTACGGTGTTTGCGCCTCGGGTAGGACCTACCATGTCAGGCGGTTCACCTGCGGTGCGGTGTAAGACGTCAGGGGACGCTACCGGCTGTGCTTCTAGTGGGTGGTACTCCTGTCGAGTACGGAGTGTCAGACTGTCAGTCGTGTGTTTCCGACCTTCGGGTTTTGACGGTTCGACAGTTGAGTTTCGGTCTTCTCGTACCGTGGCACGTGTGTCGGTTTGCGTGCCGTTAGGGTCTAGTTCTGTAGAGTACAGGGCTTTCCTTTCCGAGGTACCTTCCTACCGCTAGGGTAGTGGTTTCTCGTTTTGCGAGGTAGGGTTCGAGTGATCCCTACTGAGTCTTGTTCCGAGACTCATTCCCTGCGTGTTTTCACCGTGTTTCAGGTGAGGCGCCACCTTCGGGGAGCGTGTCGGGAGCGCAGCGGAAGCGTGGTGCGGGTGCCCAGAGGTAGTGCCAGAGGTCAGAGCCGGGGGATGCCCCGTGTAGCTGTACTTTTCTTTCTTGTCACTGTACTAGTCGTGGACTACTGTTGCTGTTGTCGTTATTTTATTGAGGACCATGTAAAATGTTAATTCATTTCCTGCTTAATATCATAACTGTTTAATTTCTGCAATTATTTGTGATGCTTGTGTAGTTTCCACACCATCCTTTTAACCCTTCCGAGTCTTCGGGCTCGTGGGTGGCGGTGCGAGTCTCGGGTTATCGGGCCTTCCCGGTAATCGGATTCTCGGGTCGTTACACCACGCGTCCCAGGTTTGGCCCTCTGACCGGTTTTCCCCTCAGCCGGACTCTGGCTGCAAGACGTGGGGCCCAACGGTAACCGGTCCACAAACCGTCTCGAAAGGTCGGCCCGTACACCACTCCCTGGTGCGACTAGCACCCGCGTACTAGTAGGCTACGACTAGTGGAGGGTCACTGAAGGAGTAGACTCTCGAGTCAACGGAAAACGACGTCCAAACCCGACAACAGGTGGGAATCACCCCACACACCAGCCCCGTCGCACGGTGACCACGGTCGGAAAGGAAACAGACGCACGGCCCACGGTCAAACGCCTGACCGAGGCAAACGGGACTTCCGGACACCAAAAACACGGTCACGGAACTCCACGGGGTGCCCGGGACGCACGCACGGCCCAGGGGGAACACCCAACAACGACCTGATCGCGCTAGGGATACCCAGCGCGACAGGGACCATCGCGCTAGGGAACCCTAGCGCAACAGCGAAGATCGCGCTAGGTCGCCCAAGCGCGACAGGAACCATCGCGCTAGGGAACCCTAGCGCGACAAGGACCATCGCGCTAGGTCTTCCTAGCGCGACAAGGATGATCGCGCTATGACCCCATAGCGCGACAGGAACCGCCTCCTGTTCATCTTCTCCGATGAACGCGCTCGGTCGGGGCAGCGCGACCTCCAAGAACGCGCTACTGGAGTATAGCGCGTTCTCAGTCCGCAGCCGAAAACGGTAAGAACGCCCAAAAATTCTAACCACGCCCCCATACCTCCATAGGAGAGGGGGAAAACAAAGGGGAAGACCCCTGGGGACCCCTAGCATGATTCTAGGCCCTCAAAACACGAATCCATGCATTGAATCCATAGATCGGGCGAGCTCTCCCCAAATCATGGAAAAACCCAAAAACGCTCAAATGATCCCCTCTCGGCCTCCCCGTGGCCTATAAATCACGGAAAAGAACGGCATGAGGCTAAGGAACGTCACCCTACCTCGATGGAGCGAATGCTCCGCCGGATCGATCACGAATCACGAAGAATGCTCGAAGCTTCACGAACTCCCCACGCTTCCCACGCTCGCCGCACGCCCACGAGATCGCCTCACCGTCGCCCACGCGTCCGCGCCGTCGCCCCGCCGCCGTCCGTAGCCGGAGAGGGGCTCGCCACGTCCGAATGGGAGAGAGGGAGAGAGAGGGGGCTCACGGTCGCGAGAGAGAGGAGGAGGAAGAAGAAAGAGAAAAGGGAAAAAGAAAAGAAAAAGGATTAGGATTTATAGAAAATCCGAATTTTCGGAAAAATATCGAAAAATAGAAAAATACATTTCTGGAATCCTCGGAACGCACCGATCACAACGGTACCACTCGTGCCCGGGTGAACGGCCCAGTTAACCCGCAGCGAGCGTCCGAAGGAAAAGCCGAAACACACACCGGGAATCGGAAAACACACGCGGAAAAGCCGCGGAACGCCTCCGGGCCTCCGAAACGACTCCGGATCGCGCCGATCCGAACACGAAAGATGTCCGAAACGGAATTTCGGACACAACAGAGCCGGACGCTCCGAAAACCAGATCCGGGACCCACGAAGAAGGATCCGAAAGGTCCGGGATATTACAACCACTGCTAATGAAAAAGTATAGAGAGATGAGAAAATATTTTGTTGGTCCCGAGGTAGGCGAGCGGACAAGAAGGGGAGTTGAATTGTCCCCCACACTTGTTGGCAAATTAAAAACTATCCGTAGCGGAATTAACAATATTAACAAGATTGAAGATATTATATAAACAAGATAACTAAATCATCTCAATCTCTCCGATCTCACACGATCACACAAACAGATATATCATGCAAACCACACAATCCCACAATGCAAACCACAAGATAAGGAGATTTTTAAGGTGATTCGGGACCACGACGGGCTCCCTACGTCCACCCCTTACCAAATCGGTAAGGCTTCACTCAGGTATAAATACCCAACACGGAGGCGACGCTCCAAACACACACGGAGACACGCCCCAACAGACACACACGGAGACGAAGTCTCCCACACGATCCGACGACCGGATCACAACACACACACACTCGCTGCAACAGTCGCAGCACAATGAATCCACAACCGTACGCAGACGGTCACACACACACAGTGTATTTTTAAGTTCGGAAAATAAACATAAATATCTAAATCATGCTCAACCCAAAATACAAATCATGAAAGACATTACAAAGAACATATAAAAGATATAGAAATCATCCCCCTTTGTTTTCCATAGTCGAATGATGATGTTCTTTGATGCTCGGGTCGGAGGGAAGTCGGATGCCGTCGATTTGAACGTCAACGCGTTGCTCTCTTCCATCTGCTTCACTTTCTCTTCATGCAAGATCTCCAAAATCTTCTGGATGTAGATGATATCTCCTCCACAAAAGCTCCTCCTTTCTTTCTCCTTTTCTTCACCTACAAGATAGAAAGATATTAGCCCTTGGAGATAAATTCCCCAAATTCGTAGGTCTAGTATATATAGGAACAAGAGACATTAAAAGACCTATATACCCATCACAAAATCCTTAGAAAATTCTCTAAGATATGTATAATAACCCTAGGGGCAAAAGAGTAACATTAGGATCCATTTGGATAGGGTTTAGATGATTTTCGGATTCACGTATTTGGTTTTCGTCGTATTCGGTATACCTAAACATTGGGTCGATCGACCTAAAATTTACAGAAGAATTTTCAAGGCACTCTGCCAATTTCGGTTGACCTAAGCTCATAGTTCGTGTAACGACCCGAGAATCCGATTACCGGGAAGGCCCGATAACCCGAGACTCGCACCGCCACCCACGAGCCCGAAGACTCGGAAGGGTTAAAAGGATGGTGTGGAAACTACACAAGCATCACAAATAATTGCAGAAATTAAACAGTTATGATATTAAGCAGGAAATGAATTAACATTTTACATGGTCCACAATAAAATAACAACAACAGCAACAGTAGTCCACGACTAGTACAGTGACAAGAAAGAAAAGTACAGCTACACGGGGCATCCCCCGGCTCTGACCTCTGGCACTACCTCTGGGCACCCGCACCACGCTTCCGCTGCGCTCCTGACACGCTCCCCGAAGGTGGCGCCTCACCTGAAACACGGTGAAAACACGCAGGGAATGAGTCTCGGAACAAGACTCAGTAGGGATCACTCGAACCCTACCTCGCAAAACGAGAAACCACTACCCTAGCGGTAGGAAGGTACCTCGGAAAGGAAAGCCCTGTACTCTACAGAACTAGACCCTAACGGCACGCAAACCGACACACGTGCCACGGTACGAGAAGACCGAAACTCAACGGTCGAACCGTCAAAACCCGAAGGTCGGAAACACACGACTGACAGTCTGACACTCCGTACTCAACAGGAGTACCACCCACTAGAAGCACAGCCGGTAGCGTCCCCTGACGTCTTACACCGCACCGCAGGTGAACCGCCTGACATGGTAGGTCCTACCCGAGGCGCAAACACCGTACAAGTAACCACAACAAGTGACTAGCTGGGGTCACGCCCGTCGACGTGGGTCCAACCGCCCCCAACCACGTGTGCACACACAGACCGCGCGTCCCTGGTCTGGCCCTCTGACCGGTTTTCCCCTCAGCCGGACTCTGGCTGCAAGACGTGGGGCCCAACGGTAACCGGTCCACAAACCGTCTCTAAAGGTCAGCCCGTACACCACTCCCTGGTGCGACTAGCACACGCGTACTAGTAGGCTACGACTAGTGGAGGGTCACAGAAGGAGTAGACTCTCAAGTCTCGGAAAACAACGGTGCAACTGCAGGTACGAGGAACGCTCCTTGTACCAACACCGACGCACGGTGACCAGCTGACAACAACATCTCCCGGTACACTCTGTACGACGAGAGACACACCGACGCAACCCGTACCCTTGAACGGTCCACACTGGGCCGCCCACGGAAGTACGGTCACACAGGGACCGCACAAGGATTTGAACGGTCATATCAGGACCGTTCCACCTAGGGTCCAAACGACAGATAAACGGCCAACACAGGACCGTTCAAACAGATGTGCGGCCAACTCTTGACCGCACGTGGGTGAGGAACGGTCACCTCCTGGCCGCTCGTCTCCCAACGGTAAAAAGCCTGGACGGTTAGTCCTTAGCCGCACTTGGGGAAGGGCGGCTACGGCTTAGCCGTTCAGGTGTTGTGCGGTCAGGGCCAGACCGCACATCCAACCATAGCGCTAGGGGATGTACGGCCAGCACCTGGCCGTGCAAGGGGTTATGCGGTCAGCTCCTGGCCGCACATCCCAGAGCACTGCACAACGGTCACAACCAACGGTCAAAACCCTTGGGGTTGGGCGGTAGCTGTGGGGCCGCACATTAGGATATGCGGTCCCACGATAGACCGCCCAAGCCCACTGCGCGCCAAGCCCTAGCCAAAGCGCGCCGAGCCGATGAACGGTCCGAACGGAACCGCATAGGGGTTGTGCGGCCACTGGTTCGACCGCACATCGCTCACCGGCGAGAAAATGGCGAACCTCACCGGAATCGCCCAATCGGCCTCAAAACAAACCCCACGGAGGGGGAAATGGCGAGAGAAGAACCCCCAAGCCCCCTAGCATGCTCCTACGCCCTTAAACCGTGAAATCGGGGCTCAAAACGATGGATCGGACGAACTCACCCCGCGGCATGATCGACCCTTCCCGGCTCAAAATAAACCCCTCTCGACCTCGTCTCGAGCTGAAACTCACGGGGAAGGAAGACATGAGGCTAAGGAACGTCACCCTACCTCCGGTCCGCGACGAAACGCTCCGATCCGAGCTCGAAGTCGCGAAGAACGCCGCTAGAATCTCGCCTCTCCACGCCTCCCACGCTCGCCGTATGCCCGCACGATCGCCTCGCCGCCGCCCACGTCACCGCGCCGTCGCCCAGCCGCCGTCTGCAGCCGGAGGGGAGCTCGCCGTGGCCAACCGGGAGGAAGAGAGGGAGAGGGAGGGAGACACGGTGGAGGAGGAAGGAGGAAGAAGAAGAAAAGAGAAAAGAAGAAAAAAGAAAAGAAAAGAAAATGGGAATATATAGAAAATCCGATTTTTCGGAAAAATACCGAAAATTAGAAAAATACATTTCCGGAATCCTCGGAACGCACCGATCGCAACGGTACCACTCGTGCCTCGGGGAACTGCCCGGTTCGCCCGCAGCGAGCGTCCGAAGAAAAAGCCGAAACACACACCGGAAATCGGAAAACACGCGCGGAAAAAGCCACGGAACGCCTCCGGGCCTCCGAAACGACTCCGGATCGCGCCGATCCGAACACGAAAGATGTCCGAAACGAAATTTCGGACACAACGGAGCCGGACGCTCCGAAAACTAGATCCGGGACCCACGAAGAAGGATCCGAAAGGTCCGGGATATTACAGTTCGGTCGACCTAACTTTACAACATTTCAGATAAGGCATATCTGTTAATTTAGGTCGACCTAAGCCATCCTGTAGGTCGACCTAAACCTGCAGAAAACATAAAAATATTAGTAAACATGGAATAAAATATGCCCAATGATCCCAAGTGATGAATGCATGAAGTACATATATGAAATCATTAACAAGAGGATGAAAACACTTGGAAAACTCAATCAACCACAACATAAGATCAAAATCGTATGGCTATCCAATTTGTGCAATAAGATAGCATCATTGAACCAAATTTCATACATCATGAGGATGCCATTCAACAATGCGATTGGGTCTAATTTGCCAAGTGTATATGCAATGTATATGAGCATCATTCAACCCAAATATCAGTAAGATTCATATGAATAAGCTTAACCATATTCCAAGCATAACAGCTCATAAATAATATGCATGAAAAATACATGAGTTTATTGCTAGCTCACCAAATTTTTATATGAATGACTCATCTAGTTCTCACCAAGTTTCATGACCTTTAATACCCCCATGAACTTTATGCATGAAAAACACTTTCAAACCATCAAATCCTCAAGTAAGAATGAAGTCATTTAGACATGCATTTTTGCTATACATGAAACTCATTCACTCTAACTCATCAAACTCATGTGAATGGTTAAACACCATACAAGTTGATTTCATCAAGGAATATGCAAAGCATGTTGAGACACATACTTCCTCAAAAGTCCCATTAACAAAAACCATAGTCCATGAACAATTAGATTATGTATTCAACCACATGAGCATGAATGTAAACATTAAACCATGACCCTATTTCTCTTAGCCAAACCTTAACACAAGTCATTTCTAGATAATGAAACATGTGAATTCTGAAACATATGAATCAACACAATGATCATGAATGTACACTATCATCAAAATCATATGCAAGCATACATAAGGTTTAGTTATCATCAAAATATAAACATGTACAAGACACACACCAATCTCTCCCTTTTTGATGATGACAAACTTTATGACTGATATAGACAGATCATATTGTTCTCCCCCTCTGACATGATCAAAAAGTGGGAGGAAGACAATGAAGTTCAAATTTTAGCATGACAGATTCATGAATCAATGAAAGCTCACATGAGAAGTTCAGATGATGTAATTGCAAAGCATAGAGACGTTGACACATCAATGTGTTTCTTTGATTTTCAGATTTTTAGATTTTTAGTTTTCTTGCGAGATGCATGAAGCTAGATGCAAACGAATGATGACATATGAGATGCACACAATGTAACCAAGCAAATGTATATATATATACATGCAACATAGCTCCCCCTTACTTATTTAAGAGGGGAAAAAGTATAAGAAAGGTGCATGAGGGTCAACAACCAGAATACTCAGTTATAGCACCTATGAGTTTGTGCAAGCATATAGAAGTTTCATGTAATTACCAATGTAGTCAATAATTTTCTAAATACATATTAAATCAAATTACCAAATGTATAAGTGAGTAACATGAAAAACGACTATAGCCATATGGATATACAGATTTTCATATCAACACAATCAGAGATTACACAGATTGCACTTCAATTTTTGAGAACAGCGTATTGGAGGCTACGCTCTACCTCGATAGTTTTTCACACCAAAATTTTTCATTGATTTCACAAAGATAATCAGATGTTTTCTAAGAATGATCAAGTTCAAATAATTCCTTTTTACGCGAGGAGACACATGGAGCTCATGCCAGACTCCCCGGTTACTCATAATACTGAACCATTTCACTTCATTTTGCACAGAGGTACTTTAGTCAACACTTTTCAGAAATGAACCACATCACGTCTCAGGTGACGTGTATCCAGTTTACTCAGTGAGACTAAGCATTGCTTTACCTTTCATTTCACATTCTTTCAACAAAGATAGGTAGGTAACTTTTTCCTCATCTGCCTCTTTAACATACATGCAGCAAGTTTAACATCTCTAGAGTGTTGAAAAGAAATTCCTATATCATTATCTGTAACACTCATTTTCACATTTTGTGCATGATGTGTGCGAATTTGGTTCAGCATGTACACCGAAAATATCATGAACACATAACAGTACAGCTCCCCCTAAATAGATGCACTTATCAAATATTTACTCCCCACGAGTGTATGACATGAAACACTCCAGTAATGACTCATATGCAACATTATTTAGCAAGAAAGCATAAGGTCATAGTAATTCCAAGGATGTGGGTGAATAGCATATAATAACATGCAAGCACACAATGGAAGTATATGCAATATGCAATGCAAAATGAAATGATGTGTAATTAAGTTGGTCCCGAAGATATTATACCATTGTTGGAAGAATTCATTTTAGCATTTATGCAACATGGCACACGATGAGCTCCATCTTTCAAATGCACTATGTGAATGATATACAGATATGATATGTAAATATGCAATGTGATGCAAAATTTTAGATTTTCATTTGAAAGTTCTAAATGGATTGTAAAATTTAACATGGGTGTAAAATACGAGTTTTTAGTTTTTTATTTGAATGAACTAAATGCATGCAATGCATGAACTCCAATGCATACAACCTATAACGACGTGAGAATGCAATGCATGATGCAAAAGCAAGACGCAAAAATAAGATGGGAAAGCTTGTGTAACGACCTGAGAATCCGACTACCGGGAAGGCCCGATAACTCGAGACTCGAACCGCCGCTGTGGACGCGCTTTCGGTTTGTTTTTCTCTTTATCTTTCTTGGCGCGGTGCGCGGGTTTATTAAGTGCGTGGGCGTGCCAGTCACCGGAGTGACAATTTATTCGGGCTCCGAGGAGCCCATGGTGCGCTCGATCTGACTTCGTCAGAAGATTGTGGGGTTCGTGTCGGGACCGAATCCGTCGCGCCATAAAAGTCACGACGTCATTTACATCCCCCATACGAGGGAATACCCTTGATTAATTGCGAAAATTAGGGGCCCCGCGGCCGAAAAGAATAATACTAATTGTGCAAGAAAGAGATAGGAATGGATCACACTGAGGGTTGTATTCAGACCACAAACCGCTAGTCATGTCGGTCACTCGTGGACCTTTTCATATTCGGACACGAGTCCGTGATGGAAACGCAACAGGAAAAGTCGGGACAAATCCGTTCAAATGTTTGCCGAACACCCTGGCAATTTTAGTGATGACTCGGAGGGCGTCCGGAACGAGGAGCAAACCCGGTCTGATCAAGATGTCGGCCCGAGGCTAGGTCGAGACCGGACCATGTCGGGATGACTCCCAAGATCCGAGCCCGGCCTGAGAGGGCGGCATTATTGTTCCTTTTGCCCCGGGTCGCGGGGAGAGATGGGGGCTGCAGTGTGGGCCCTAGCGTCTTTTATTTGGGGTTTTCTTGGTTATATGTTCTGATCTCTGATTTGCCATCTACTACCCTTCCCTTTTTTATGCCTCTGTCCGGGATGATTTTCTATCCTTTTATTCATCAATGTCGTTATTACTATCATTATTTTCTTTACAATTTTTTTATTACCCCTCCCACCTCTTTTATCATTATTAATGCTGCGTATTCAAAGTCCTTTAACTAGCATAATTCTCATTAATTCATTTGTTGTTGTTAAGGCTCTTATCATGATATATCTGTGTGTGTATGTGGTGTGCCGGCGAAGGAGAAGTAGGGGTGTACCGCTGGAGACAAGAGTGTGCCGCTGGGGGACGGAGGGGCGTACCGCTGGGGACAATAGGGGCGTACCGCTGGAGCTTAGAGGGGTGTACCGCTGAAGCCAATGAGGGAGTACCGCTGGAGGTAATAGGGGTGTACCGCTAGGAGGCTCAATAAGTGGTGTACCGCTGAAGGTTTGAAGGGGTGTACCGCTGGGGGCTATTTGGAGCGTGCCGCTGAAGGCTGCTTGGGGTGTGCCGCTGAAGGCTGCAACGGCGAGGGTGTACCGCTGGGGCCATAGCTGGAGAGTGTGTCGGTGAAGGAGGGGGGGGGGGTGATATAAAGTCTGTACGTTCCCCAGCCTCAAGTCTATACATTGCCTATTCAACCAGCACACAAAGTCTATGCGTCCTTTAGTCTAAAGTATGTACATTGCCTATTGACCGCAGCTCGAAGTCTATACATTGGCTGCTCAAAGTCTGTACATTGTCCATTGACTGCAGTTCAAAGTCTATACATTGGCCGTTGGCTACAGCTCGAAGTCTATACATTGGCCGTTGGCTGCAGTTCAAAGTCTATACATTGGCCGTTGGCTGCAGCTCGAAGTCTATACATCGGTGACCCCAAAGTCTACACGTTGCAGCTCAAAGTCTATACATCGTCCAGCATAAAGTCTGTACGTTGCGACATGAAGTCTGTACATTGCAGCATGAAGTCTATACGTTGGCCACAAAGTCTATACACTGTAGCAGAGTATGTACGTTGCAATATGAAGCATGTACATTGGCTGGCCCAAAGTCTATACGCTGCAACACCAAGTCTATACATTGCCCCTTTGGATGCAGCTCGAAGTCTATACATTGCCAAGCCCAAAGTCTGTACGTTGTAACATGAAGTCTATACGTTGCTTGTTGCTGCGCTTGTGCCTCCGTCTGCCAAGTCTGTACACTGGATCCCATTGAGGCGGTGGATGAGGGTGTGCCGGCGAAGGGAGAGAGGCGAAGGGAGGGAGTGTGCCGCTGAAAGGGCTAGGAGGTTGTGTCGTTGAAGGGCCATCAGAGTGTGCCGCTGAAGATGGGCAGTGTGTATCGCTGAAGGCCCTCTGGAGCGTGCCGTTGGAGGTTGGGAAGGGCGTACCGCTGAAGGCGGTCTGGGGTTGGAAATGTTAGGGGGAGGGGGTCCACTCTCCCTCTGTTTCTCTTAAGGCTTTTCTTTTCTTCTTCTCTTAATCTTCAGGTAGTTTTTATACAAATCTTTTCTCCTTCATCTTGCAATCTGTTGTTGCTCTGTTTATTTGTTGCTTTTGTTATCTTTCAATGTGTATTTATTATCCCATTTGTTTGTTGCATCCTTTTGCCCCTTTTAATGTTTTGTTATTTTCTCACGAAAATTTGGCAGCATCTCCCCTTAACTCGGGGCGTAAGGGAGATAAAGGGAACGCGCCCACATGGAGTGGCGGAACCCGACAACTGGAGGTGGGCGCCCGAGGGCAGCAACACCTTTATAGAACCTCGGAAAACGCGGAGGAAGAAGCAACGGGCCTGAGGATCCATGGGGTTAGACAAGCTGGGATGAAAGGCACAGAAGAGGGTGTGCCGCTGAGGGCCTGAAAGGGAGTGTACCGATGAAGGCTTGAATGGTGTGCCGCTGAGGGCCACAAGGGGTGTGTACCGCTGAGGGCCAATGGGAGTGTGCCGCTGAGGGCCAAAACAAGTGTGCCGGCCAAGTGCCGGAAAGGTGCATCGCGGGAGGAGACTTGCAGGCCATTCAGGGAAAGAAGGGGGGAATTCAACGACGGGGGTAGGCCACTGGCCACTGGGTGTTCGGAGAGAGGGTAAGGGTCTCCCCCTCCCCTAGGCCAATGAACACAACGGGGGGCATGGAGGGGAGCGAAGGGCCCATAAGGCCAAGGCTCATGGGAGAAATCACATGGCTACGGAGGTTCCAAAGAAACACCGGGGAGACGTAGAAAGCGAACGATATACCACATGCACTGCGAAGGCGGGAATAAATCAATAGAGACTGCAAGAAAGGCCCAAGGAGGGTGATTCTTCATTCATGGGAGGCAAAAGGCCGTAGCCCTACATGCATATTACAAAAGAAAACGGCCAAGCGAGGCCGTGGACAAAGGGAAAAATCGAAGATAAAGAACGGGAGGAGGAATGGAATACAAAAGGGAAGAAAGCATTGGGGCTTAAGACATGGGCTACCGTCCCCAACCCTCCCCCCCCATTACATCAAGCTCTCCTTCTCTTACTCTTGCTTCTTCCCGGTGGTCGTCGGAGGAAGCTCCCGCCGGGACGCCTCTTCTTCTCTTCTCTCTTCTCCTCTGTGGGTGTGTGTGTCTCTCTCTCTGTTTTCCTCGTCTGTCCCCCCTCCGTCCCCCTGTGTCTGTTGAACATGAGGCTTTTTATACTCCCAGCCACCGGCGACTTCGAGCACGACCGTCGAAGGCGGGAAGCCGGCTGTGATGATGGGTTTGACCTGCTCCTGTCCTGGCTGTCAGTGGGGTAGCCTGCGTGGCCCAACCCATGGTTGACACCTCATAGACCTCACTGCGCGCCAAGGATGCGTACGGCATGGGCACCATGTCGTTTAGCCGTTGAAAATGCCTTACGCTGTGCCGTTGGTGGGCTGCACAAGCGTGCCGCAGGAGAGCCAAAAGGGCGTGCCGCTGGAGCCTCTGAAGGCGTACCGCTGAAGCCCGTTTGGGCGTGTCGCTGAAGCCCTTGGGGCGTGCCGCTGAGGGCCTATTGGGTGTGCCACTGGAGGCCCATTTGGGCGTGCCGCTGAAGGCCCCTTGGGGCGTGCCGCTGAAGCCCTTGGGGCGTGCCGCTGAGGGCCTATTGGGCGTGCCGCTGGAGGCCCATTTGGGCGTGCCGCTGAAGGCCATTGGGGGCGGTTTTGAGCCAGTTGTGAGCACGAGTCGTGGCACATTTAATTTTCTTCGAGGCCCATGGATTGTGGGACTCTTGGTGATTGGTTTCTTTCTTCAATGTCGTGACTCCGGAGGCGGCTTCACAGTAGCCTGTATACTTGGGGAGCCCGGGCGATCAGTCTCTCCGGGACTTCTTCACTCGGCGCCGTTGCTGACGCGGAGCCGAGCGGGATATTTGGGTGTGCAATTTTTGGTGTCCACAAATGCCCCCCACCCACGGGTAGCGCAGGCGAAGGATGAGCCGGGCGGTGCCCGTGGGTGTACTGGCTTTTTTTTTTTTTTGCCGGCGTTGTTGATAGGGTGTCGGTAGCCGAGGCGGTTGTTGGTCTCGTCATCAATGCCGACGGGGTGTCGGGGGACCGAAGCAGCATATGTCGTCTCTTCATCAGTGCCGACGGGGTGCCGGGGACTGAAGCAGCATGTTGGTCTCTTCATCAGTGCCGACGGGGTGTCGGGCACTGCAGCTTGTTGGTCTCTTCATCAGTGCCGACGGGGTGTCGGGGATTGAAGCAGTTTGTTGGTCTCTTTGTCTCTTCATCAGTGCCGACGGGGTGTCGGGGACTGAAGCAGTTTGTTGGTCTCTTCATCAGTGCCGACGGGGTGTCGGGAACTGAAGCAATTTGTTGTCTCTTGGTCTCTTCATCAGTGCCGACGGGGTGTCGGGGACTGAAGCAGCATGTTGGTCTCTTTGTCTCTTCATCAGTGCCGACGGGCTGTCGGGGACTGAAGTAGTATGTTGGTCTCTTCATCAGTGCCGATAGGGTGCCGGGAACTGAAGCAGCATATTGGTCTCTTGGTCTCTTCATCAGTGCCGACAGGGTGCCGGGAACTGAAGTAGTATGTTGGTCTCTTCATCAGTGCCGACGGGGTGCCAAGAACTGAAGTAGTATGTTGGTCTCTTCATCAGTGCCGACGGGGTGCCGGGAACTGAAGTAGTATGTTGGTCTCTTCATCAGTGCCGACGGGGTGCCGGGAACTGAAGCAGCATATTGGTCTCTTCATCAGTGCCGACGGGGTGCCGGGAACTGAAGCAGCATATTGGTCTCTTCGTCTCTTCATCAGTGCCGACAGGGTGCCGGGAACTGAAGTGGTTTGGTGTTTCTTTGTCTTTTCTTTCTCTTCTTTTTTTTGAACCACATTACCGAAACAAGCGCCCTTTCGGGTTTTCATCGGTACCGGCCCCCTCTTGCTTTTGCCCACGCGCCCTCTCGGGTTTTCACGTGGCGGGGTACCCGATTTTGCCTGTAGCGCCCTTTCGGGTTTTCGCCACAGCCGGGTTGTTGTCATTTTTACCCTTGTTCCCGTGTAGGGACAAGTCCGGCGGGGTATCTCGCGTCGGGCGGGCGCGGGGCCGTGCCGTTGAGGACGGGTGCGGGCGTGCCGGGGAAGACGTGAGGACTGGCGCCGGGGAAGCCGCTCTGAGAGGAGTACCGGCGAGGGAGCATCACCGGGCGTACCGGGGAGGCACCACGGGTGTGTGTGTCGGCGAAGAAGGCAGCAGAGCGTGCCGGGGAAGATTTCCCGGAGGGGGTGTATCGGGGAAGGTTGCCCGTGAAGCCGTAGTAGGGTGTGCCGGGGAAGGGCCTTCGGGGGAGTGTACCGGGCAAGGTCTCCCGTGAGCGTGCCGGTGAAACTTCTGCCGGGTGTGCCGGGGAGGACACCCCGGGGGTGTACCGGCGGAGGGCACCTGGGGAGTGTGCCGGTGAGAGGCCCGTCTGGGTGTGCTGGGGAGGGCACCCATGGGCGTACCGGGGAAGGCCGTTGCAGGGGCCGTGTCGGCGAACGGCTCGTCTGGGTGTGCCGGGGAAGGCCGCTCGAAGCGTGCCGGCGAGGGCAACTTCAGGGCGTGCCGGGGAAGGCACTAGTCAGTGAGCCAGCAAAGAGGCCTTAAGCCCGGGGAAGAAGACTTTTTGATCGGTGGACTTCTGGTGTTGCCTCTCGGGGCCCACCATGACTTTGTTGGGGTCGTCACTCCTTGTGGGCGCGCACCCGTGTTTTCCCTTACGCCTCTGGCCTAGGGGAAACTCTGCCGAAATTTCGTCAGAAATTGGCTATGTCTTATTTGTTTTGCTTGTAGTCAAGCCCCTTTATAGTTCTTCATTTCCTTTTGCATGTGGCTTATTCTGATCTTTGCTTTGTATATCTTTACAGACAAATGGCTACCCCAAGTGGTTCTTCTGCTCCTACTGCAGCTGTTGGTGCCGACCTCATTCCGCGGGGTCCCGTGCCAGCGGTCACTTGGCTCAATGTGGAGGATCTGGACCGCGAGCATGCGGAAATAGCTGCCTTGGCAGAGTCGTCGGGGTCCGACCGGGAGAGCGTGGACTTCGGCCGGCTTGCCAGAGTTGACAGCGGCTTCACTTTTGATCGGGCCACCGGGGAGTACAGGAAAGACTTCCCGAAGGATAGGCATCTTGTCCGATTCCTGAAGCACCTGCGCTCCCGAGAGGGGCGAGACTTTCGCACTATAAAAGCCGTCGAGCGGGCCATCCTGCATGCCCGGGACAGTCTATTGTACAGCGTCCTCAGGAGCATTCCGATGTATCTGGTGGGAGAAGCCCGGGAATGGAAGCCGGTCTTGGGTATTGAGGGAGTGCTGCCGGCTGAAGATAAATTAGTGCGGGCCCCTCAATTTACACCAGCAAAGTGGGATATGTCTGCAGGGAAGGTGCAGGGCGAGCCGTCCCGATTTGGTTTGTTCTTGGCTCCCCTGAAATGGGGTTACAGGGAGGAACCCTTCGTCTTGGACTGCTTGGCCATCAGATTCAAGTATGAACTATCACTGGGCTGGTTCGGGGAGCTGAAGCTTCAAGATGCTCACAGTTTCCGGGAAGGGGCAGTGGAGTTCACTGAATATGTACTGTTCAACTACGCCCCACTGCTGGTTCGGGCCGGCATCTACCACAGCGTATATGCCTCCCGGTATGGCTACCCCATCTCCAAGGGTCTCTGTTGTGGCATGATAGAGGTATTCAGCGCAGAGACTAACACCTTCTACATGGCAGAGGGCGAGACTTCTCTTGACTTATGGAGTCTCAGTCAGCTGAGTGGCTTGCCCATTGACGGGGAGCCTTATGAAGAAGTGTGCCTCCCCGATCTAATCAAGGATGAGACTAACGGGGATGGCTATTATTCTCTTGGGTAATCATACCGGTACCTGATGAAGGCGTACCGGGAGCTGTACCAGTTGTCGCACAAGGGAAAACAGCCCGCCCGCGGGGACAGGAAGAGGGTGCGCATGCCCCTGTGGCTGGAATATTTTTATGACGGGCTGAAGCAGTATGAGGAATTCCCGTGCGTCGGCACCACCGTTGCCCCCAAGAAGCGTGCGAAGCCTAAGCTCGGTGTGAAGATCCCCTCCAGGGGGCGTCAGAGCGGGGCCAACCCAATGGGTGTCGACTCACAGACTCACTGTGCCGCCTATCTCACGTACTGGCTGTGCTCATTTGCCATGCCGTACGGGGATGAGACAGTGATCCGGCCGGATGCCATCTACCCGACATGTCAGATGGCATGGGGTATCAAGCTGTCACTGTGCCCGGCAACCCTTTGCTTGATCTACAAGGCGCTAGGAGATATCAGCACCCATCAGTTTCCGAGGCAGGCCCGGTATGTGTGCCCACTACATTTCTTCAACGCGTGGGTTTGCTCGCTGTTCCCCGAGTTCGCCCCGCGAGTTCTCCAGGATTGGGGACTAATACCGAGGATGCTGGAGTTCGCCAGTGCAGAGCCGGCTTCTACCTCCATGCGGATGTTTGATATTCGGGGCCGGTTGACAATGGTTCCCCGGGATGCGGCTGGCACCATTCATTTCTGGACGCTGTGAGCGACGTCACGCGGTTCGAGGAGCGGAGAGGAAGCGGAGCGCGCGGGCTCCTCTTTTGTTTTGCTGCAACACAGAAATAAGAGAAAAGAGAAGGGGCCACCACGGGAGATTACTCCGGCGGGGCGAGCGGGACAAATGTGATATAGCAAGATATGGGGGTTAAACGGCCATAGCGGGAAGTGACTCGCAGCGGCCTCGGGGGGACGGGAATGGTGCAGAAATTAAATAGCAAGAATTGAAACGGTCATTGGGGAAGTGACTCGCCGCGGTCTCGAGAATATGAGCAGATAAAAATATAATAGAATATAAGAAGAATATAAAGAGCGGGAATTTAAACGGCCATTGGGGAAGTGACTCACCGCGGTCTCGAGAACATGAATAGATAAGAATATAACATATAAGAACGGGAATTTAAACGGCCATTAGGGAAGTGACTCGCCGTGGCCTCGAGAACACGAATAGATAAGAATATAACATATAAGAACGGGAATTTAAACGGCCATTGGGGAAGTGACTCGCCGCGGCCTCGAGAATATGAGCAGAATATAACAGAATATAAAGAGAATATAAGAACGGAAAATTTAAACGGCCATTGGGGAAGTGACTCGCCGCGGCCTCGAGAACAATATGTGATCGCCAGGGGCCAAAAGACCCCAAAATAAAGAAGGTGATCGCGCCTACCTCAAGAGCGGGAGATGGCGGGTTGCTTCTTCCTCCCCCTTCGACCGGCCGACGGAGAGGGCTTTCCTTGGGTACCCTTGCAAAACAACGACAAACAAGTAACAAGTGGATTAGAAAGATGAAGGTGTAGTATTCAATTCCTTGTGATAAAAATAACGAAATGATGGCAAGACACACACCTGGTTGGTGTTATCTTTTAAACCCCTCTCGGACTCGAGTAGGAGGAAAATGAGATGATGGATGCAAGAAGTATGCAAGAGACGGCGCCCTTATATAGGGAGATAGAGGATGCAGTACGATGAATGTAAAGAACTATGGAGAAAAAGGGGGAGAAAGGGCTTATTGGATGAGCCGAGGGTGAAATCCGGCGGAGCTCCGGCAGCGTAGGGACGACGTGGAAGCGCGGTGGATGAAGACGACCTTCCTCTCGTGAGCGTGGGCACCCGAGAAGCCGGCAGAACCTCCACCTACAAAAGACCCCACGGGTTAGAAATGACTCCGGTAGCCTCTGGGCTCCGGCAGCCTATCGGATCTCTTCGAAGCTCCTCCATAACTGAGGGGGTGGGCCTCTATTTATAGGGCTCCGGAGGGTGGAGGCGTCCAGGACCCTGGACACCTCCATCAGGGCCGAACTAATATTTTATTCTATTTTTATTCATTTTTTTGGAATATTTTTGTGGAGGCGTCCAGGGCCCCGGACGCCTCCAACAGGTCCACCGAACACCGCCGACGGCCGCACGCGGTTTGGCACAACGCGTGGTTTTGTGAGCGGCGTCTCGTGATTCAGAAATGGACGTGTCCAGCTGCCTGGACGTCTCCATAATTTGAATTTTTTCACACACGACAAACCGTCGTTCGGTGGCCGGCGCCCGTGAGGAAGTTGATGGAGGCGTCCAGGGGCCTGGACGCCTCCAAGAAAATATTATTTTATTTTTGTTTTGTTTTTATGCCAAAGCTGGCATTTTTAATTTTTTTATACTTATTTTTATGGAGGCGTCCAGGGGCCTGGACGCCTCCATTAATATATTATTTTTTATTTATTTTAGGGCTTTGAGAAAAAAAATAAAATAAAATAAAAAGAATGGGGGCGTCCAGGGGCCTGGACGCCCCCATTAAGACCCACCCGGGTCCTTGGTTCAGGGGTTGGCGGCCGCCCGGCAGACACCCTTCTTGATTCCGGAACCTCTTGATGCGTCCGACTGGTGTTGATGCCGTCCGAATGCCGTGTCGAGACGATTCCGGATGTCGAAAAAGGCAGAAGAAGACCCAAGAAAAGCAAGCACTCAAGCGATTCAAAAATGCGTAAGCCGTCGCGGGGCGTCGTATAGTAATATGAGACTTTCTCAGGAGACGTCAGGAATGGCGTGTCTACAGCTGCCCCGCCTTGGCGTCTGCTTTGCAAGGGAGCGACACGTAGTGGAATGGTATCGAAGTGGAGTGAAATGAAGTGGGAGCGGACTGATAACTTGATGCCAAGGTGTGATGAGACACGCTTTTGACGTTACTGTTTGGAATCTTTCCTGAAGTTTCAATGAGGCGACCTTGAAGGAGGTCTTTCAAATTTTGACGATTGCTTGGACGGAGATCAAATAAGGGAGGGTGAGATGTGCACTCATGCACGAAAAAGAGACCAACTTCTCGGTGTGGAAGTACCTGGGTCATAAACTGGAGGTTTCACCTTTGGGGAGCGGTTACCAGCCAATGTGGAAGTGTTGCGGCCAAGGTGGGTCAAGCAAGGTAAAAAGCAAAGGAATATCTGAGGGTCTGTCCAAACAAGGGTCTCCTTTGGAAGAGCAGCGTAAGGCCGTTTCAAGGAAATTCAGTATTTCATTCGGAGTGGAATATCTCATATTTGTAAGAATTGGAGCACAACGGCTTTCGCAATCGAATCACTTGAATGATCTTCCGCAATAAATCAAAGTCCTATATGAATGCATGCTGGGTTAAAATAACAATTTAAAACAAACTAAAATAGAAAATAGCCAAGGATAATATTGTCAACTTGTTAAGAACGGGTCAGGATACCGATCCGGTGAGCCGACACTGGGCTGGGGCCCGTTTATCCACGCACCAACTCTCTGAATGGAACCGTCGTCCCCATGCTACCACAAGTTAACGGCCTATCCGTACAACCCAAATTCTTCCGGGATCATCACCGTTTTTGTTGAAGGGGAACTCAAATCCCAGATTTGTTCGGGCCGCAAGGTCCTTGACATGTTCTAGTAGCGTAGGTATCATATACTACGATGCACGATAAGGTGGGACCAACCATTGAAAGGTGGGACAGGAGTCAGGACAAAGACGTCCGTTGGTAAAACCTGCACAGACTAGCAAAGGTTAGCAACATCAGAAAGTAGCAGAATCATAGCAGAATCGCACCACAGTACAAAGGAGATCTAGACAAAATCTTGACAATGACCACTGATGTGGCATGTTTTATCTTGTAGCGCCCTTCCCTTCCTATAAGAACTTCCCTTAGGCTAGTTCATTCAAATGCACCAAGGTGGGTTTTGGAAGCTCAGGAGAGGAAAGAGAGGATAATCTAGAGATTTCAGGATGGAAGGAGAGTCTTCCCGCGTCATGAAGAGGAGCAGGCCTAGCAGCGAGATCAGGCGACTCTCCGACCTCGAGGGTCATCTGAGTGGGAGGATCATGTCGCATATGGTAAACTGATTCATTTCAAATTTCTCCACGTGAACCTTCTTCTTACTTCCTTCCTTTCTTCTTCTTTCTTTTCTCTTCCAGCCATATCCACTCTTCCCAGGTCCGAGGAAGTTTTCCAAACTGCCATGGCTTTCAAAGCTAACTTCCAACATCTCCATCGGCATGAGGGCCATACTCTCGAAGTGGCATCTGCAGGGACTCCTTATTCACGCCAAACACTATGAGAAGATTCGTATGGACTGGGCGGCTATGGGCGCACTAGTGAAGATCTGGCATCCCCAGACCCACACTTTTATCTTCCCGACCTTTGAGGTGACCATCCTCCTCGAGGAGGTGGAACTTCTGCTCGGATTGAAGAAATTCAAGAGTGACGGGAAGGTGAAGGCTATGCGGATGCTGACACGGGGGACTTCCGAAAACGTCCTTGGAAGCTTCATGCCGCCTGACGCGGCCAGGAAGGTGCGTAATCAAAAGGGGATTGATTTGCAAAAGCTCGCGGAGTGGGTCATGGACGCCCTGAGGGGGGCACCAGATGATGACCACTTAGAATGAATCATGAAGGGGTTCACTATCTGTCTAGCGGGTGCTCTCTTGTTTCCTTATACCGACAATATGGTGGAGGAAGATCAACTAAGTGCCATCTGCGGGATCTGACGTGGAAAGAGGGTGGGACCCGCTGTCCTTGCCTACCTATATAGTGGCTTTACTGCCTCGAGCATGGGTAAGCCTCCTTTTGGTTGCGCACTTGTCCTGAGTTGCTGGCTGGACTTGCATTTCAAGTTTGATCACCGCGAGGGAATGCCAACTGCTTCGAAGCTCTTCCAATAAAGCCCTCTTCATCACATAGCCGACGTGTTAGGCTTCGGTGGTACTGTAGTGAACCGCGTTCCGTGGCTGAAGAAACGTGAAGACTGGCGGTCTCACTTCCGCACCGTGACACAAGGCTTCTTTACTTGCGCACCGGCATGTTTGCTTTCGCTAGATCTCCTCATGAGGCCTTCTCCCGAAGTTGATCTTCAACTGATCGGTGCGACCGAGTTCGTCCTTTATAATGCCCATCGGTGCTGCCTCCAGATTGGCATCCCACGCCATTCGTTCCCTCTACCGACTGGCATTGTTCCTTTGAAGAAGAGAGAGTTGGGCACTGAAGCGGATGCGAAGGAAGCGAAGGCCGTCAAAGCACCATGGAAGATAAGTGTTGCGGGAAAGGCCTTAGCGCATGTGGGGGAAGAATGCGAGCTGTGGAGGGCTTATGTAACCGAACTGGGGAAGTTAAGGCCTAAGGCGCCTAAGCCCCTGATGTAGCTCATTCTACTTTCTGATGGAATAAAATCTGGCATGGATGTTTTGGACCCTTATCCACTTAATTATTTTTTTTTATTTTCATTTTTCTTGTATTTTTATTTTGGGTTTGATTATATATACACTTATCTAAGATGCTTCTTTTATATATATATATATATATTTTTTGAATTTTTTTTTTTATCATGGGGCGTCCAGGGTCCTGGACGCCCCTATTTTTATTTTTTTGGTTTTTTAGCATTTTATTTTTTGGGGGGCGTCCAGGGTCCTGGACGCCCCTAATTTTGATTTTTTGAAATTTTTATTTTTTTATTTTTGGGGGCGTCCAGGCGCCTGGACGCCCCTACCTTTTTTGAATTTTTTTTGAAAAAAATAAAAGTGTGGGGGCGTCCAGACGCCTGGACGCCCCAATTAAAGGTCAATCTATATATAGGGGGGGCTCACCCCTACTCACTTACACTGTTCATCCTGACCGTCCAGCCACTCCAGACGACCCATTCTTCGTCCCAATGGAGCAAGGAGGCCCGAGCCAGGGTGGAGAGAAGCGGAAACGACGGGCTCGTCGTCCGAGGAGGCTGAGGGACGATGCCGAGGAGGCTGCTGCGGCGGAGGAGATTGCCGCGGGGGAGGAGGCTCTTCCTTTGGCCTTGGAGGCTGCAGTGGATGCCGGCGACGCGGGAGAGGACGAGCACGATCCGGTAAGCCCCTTAGACTTCCATTCTATTAGTTCACTGGGCTAAAAGGGCGGACGAGAGGCTGTGTGGAGAACGCCGGGTGTGAGGGAAGGAGGCGTCCAGGGGCCTGGACGCCTCCACATTTTCTTTTTCTTTTTGTTTATTTGTTTATTTACGTAAATAATAAAATATGATTTAAAAATAAGGAGGCGTCCAGGACCTGGGACGCCTCCATAATAATATATATATTATTAATATATTTTTTTGTTTTGGGTTTTCTATAAAGAAAATAAGGAAAATAGAGAGGAGGCGTCCAAGGTACTGGACGCCTCCATAAAAATCCTAAAATTTTTTAAAGCTAACATATAAGTAGAATATATAGTGTTATTGCTTAATATTATTCATGATGCTGATGTATTTTTTATTGGTTTTGTGGTGTGCAGGGCGTGATGAAGGGCCGGATCAGCTGGTCCTTAGTGGTGACGGCATACCGTGGGCTGCCAGACTTCCAGAGGGCGCGTGTGGACGCCATGGGCTTTGGTGCTTTCCTTAGGATCGAGCCCTTCCGGCTCGACCTTCCTCTTATCCAGGCATTGAGGGAGCGGTGGCACGCACCGAGCCGGGCGTTTTTGATGCCCTGGGGGCACATGGTGCCGTCACTGGAGGACGTGGCTCGGATCACCGGGCTACGGGTGGACGGAGAGGCGGTGAGCGGGGTCACCTACCCCGACTACCGAGAGAGTGCCTTGGACCTGCTGTGGTTAGAGACGAGCGTGACTGACAGGGACAGCAGGGTAGTTGGCCGAGTGGAGATCATGGAGGCGCTCGGATTCGTTGACCCGCGCCAGCGGGTTAGCGAGACTGGAGCGGAGTTTCTGGCAGGACTGGAGGGAGATGCCCGTGCAGCTTTCACCCAGGACCCGAGCGAGAGGGAGCTGGTGGATCTAGACCTCCGGAGGTTTCTTTTCTTCTTCTTGGGCCGCCTTCTGCTGGGGACGAAGGGGGATGGCATCCACTGCCGTTTCCTCGGGATCTTGGCGGATCTGGACAGAGTGGGACACTACGCGTGGGGAGCGGCTCTGCTTGCCCATTTGATTGCTGATCTCTCCCAGACTTCGGAGAAGGAGACGACAGTCAGCGGCTTCGCACCTATTCTCCAGGTACACAATTTATTTATGCATTTTCATAGTTAAATATGCAATTATTATACTAATGATGTATGATGGATGCAGGTGTGGAGCTATTAATATTTCCCGATGGGGAGGGCTAGGCATGGGAACAGGAGGGCCGTGCCTCTGGCTCGGCGGTGGAGGCCGGTCATGGTTGCAGCACCCCACGGCTACCAGCTGGCGTCGCTTCGTCGGGAGCTGAGCGAGTATCCTGAGGCCATGGTATGATGCGTATGATTTTTTTTGTGTTTATGCATGTGACTGAATGGTAACTAACATGATGTATGTATGGTGATGCAGGTGGTGTGGAGACCCTACCTGGGCATGGGCGACGCTGGCCAGCCT
The DNA here is from genome assembly GCA_022559845.1 of Amorphophallus konjac. NCBI lineage: Eukaryota > Viridiplantae > Streptophyta > Magnoliopsida > Alismatales > Araceae > Amorphophallus > Amorphophallus konjac. The sequence goes on along the minus strand of JAHNEJ010002127.1, from coordinate 17,185 downwards.
TGGGTTGTAGCGGGTCTTCCTCGTTTCAGGCGGGACGTGTGGGTCCATTGCTTGAACGAGATCGAGCCGCTTCGGCTGAGGCTGGTTATGAGGACGTTGGGGCTAGCCCAGGAGTGGGTTGATGTAGATGAGCCGGCCCGCATCGGGCGGAAGACCAAGGGGAAGGCGAAGGTTGTGGACTGGCGTACGCGCTTCCCAGCACAGTACCAGGACTGGCAGCAGGGCGGGGTCCCAGTGGTGTCCCATGTACAGGACAATACTGATTACCTGAGACGGTACCGGGCTACGTATGGGGACCGCCTCTTCCTTGGTGGTATGGCAGGGGTAAGTGAAATGAGAATGATTCACTCTTCTATATGTATATGCATGTGGCACTAACTTATGTACAATGCAGGATGCTCGTGACAGCATGATCGCCGACCTGCGGGCCCAGTTGGTGGACGCCAGGCGGTAGTTGGTGGCCATCCGACAGGAGTTGGAGATCCTGGTGAGTTTATGCGATGCATTTTTTTGTGACCTGGATTTCGATGCTTAGCCTCTAACTGTCGTTTGCTCTGTGTTTCAGCGGGCCCACCAGACAGCGGCAGCCGAGATGGCTGGTGGAGCGGGTTCCAGTTCGCGGGGCCCTCCTCCGGAGGTTTCTTTCCTCCAGGAGCAGCTGGCGTATGCGGTGGCTCGGGCTGAGGAGGCCGAGCGTGACCGCGAGGCTCGAGTGAGCATTTGCCTGACCTTGACTCTCCTTCTGGCTGCTCTCCTTCTATCACTGTTCTCTTACAGTGCATGCGTGCTATGACAGATGGCCGAGATCCGAGAGGCCCTGGCGCATGCTGTTCGTGCCGAGCAGGAGCGCGACGCTCGGGTGGCGGAGCGTGACGCCCGGATTGTGGAGCTGGAGGAGGAGCGTCGACGGGAGGCTGAGGAGCTCCCTCGTGACGTGCTGGATCTGCGGATCGCCCTCGAGCTATCGAGGAGGGAGGCGATGAGGGAGAGAGAGGAGAGAGAGAGGGATAGGGAGAGCGTGGAGAGAGAGAGGGAGAGGGATAGGGAGGAGCGACAGCGGGATCAGACCGAGAGGAGGGCTCTGGAGGCCCAGCTGCTTGAGCTCCGATTGAGTCTTGGTACGGCAGAGGGGAGGCTTCGGGAGAGCGAGGAGCGGTACCAGAGGGCGAAGGAACGCGGGGCGCGACTTCGTCAGTCTGGTTCTTTTTCCATGGGCAGCTATCTGGTTTCTTCGGCCGAGGAGCGTCGTCGCGCCTGCGAGGCTGGAGTGCCACCGCAGGGCGAGGCGAGCACGGCTTCTCAGGGTTCGCAGTGGCCCCCTAGGGATCCCCGGCAGAGGAGGGAGGAGAGAGATGACCAGGAGGGTGACAGCGAGAGTTAGAGAGTTGCTTGTACACGTCACCCTTCTCACTGTATGATGTACTTTCGGCTATTATATGAAATGAAAATGGCTTTCTTGTGTTGTGTGTACTTTTCTCTCTCCCACACTTTCTTCTTTGCACTGAGTTGTCCTTCGAGGCACTCTCCACGAGACCTTGCCCGGAACAGCGGGGAACTACGCTTTGCACGGGGGGATTCTGCTTCCTTTCTCCCCCTTTTGGGCGCGTCCAGGCGCGAGGATGCGTCTTAATCCTTTAATTCAAATTTAAAGCGTCGGGTGGCCTTTCTTCTCCCGTGCCTTACCCGCAAACGAGCCTGCCCTCCGCCGAAACTCGCTTGCCCCCTTTTTCGTCTTCCTCCTCTTTTGATCGATGGAGTTCGATGGGCCCGACCATGGTGAAGGTGGAGAGGGACGAGGAACTCCTCACCCGAGGAGGGACACGCAAGAACATGGAACGACGTCCATGGAGGAGGAAGGGCCGCTTCGGGCCCCCGAGGGACCCGAGGGGCCCGATGTCACGGAGGGAGGTGAACACGGTCTGGTAGGTCCTCCGATCTCTTCCTCTTTTGATCCATTTTGAGTTTTGAAGTGAGCCGCGCGAGGGGGGAAAGGGTTCGGCGAGTGTTGCACTCAAATGATGGATGTGTCCTAGACAGGGGACGCGTTCTTTGTTATGATGCGAGGCCCTTCTTTCTTGGTGCAGGACATGGCGAGGACCCTGGGCCTGGCCGATGAGTGGGCGAGTGCGGACGAGCCGAGCCGCGTCAGGAGGGAGAGTCGTGGCAAGGCGAAGCTCGAGGACTGGCACGTACGTCTCCCTGGATAGCAAGGGAGTGTATTGGTGCAGGACAGCGCCGACTTCCTGCGGCGACAGAGAGAGAGTTATGCGGGGCTTCTCTAAGCTGGGGACACGCGTGGCATCGGCGGCTCGCGCGCCCAACTGTCAGAGGCTAGGCGGCAGCTGGCCGTCGCTCAACATGAGCTGTCGCTCCTGGTAAGTCACGTGCCGCACTTTTATCTTCAGATTTTGGAGTTTCACTGATGGCCGTTGTTTATTTTGTTCTAGCGTGCCCAGCAGACAGCGACGGCGGGGATGATTGGTGGCGCATCTTCCAGTTCCTCGGCCCCTTTTCTTGAGATTGCCTCCCTCCGAGAACAACTTGCTGGTGCGGTGGCCCGCGCGACTCGGGCGGAGGAGGAGCGTGATGCCTGGGTGGCGACTGTAGCGGAGCTGCGACATCGCGGTGAGGAGAGACCTTCTCCAGACATCCTGGAGTTAAGGGTTCTTCTGCAGATGATGAGGAGAGAGGCAGAGAGAGAGAAAGCCGAGAGAAGGTCCGAGCGACAGCGGGATCAGACCGAGAGGAGGGCTTTGGAGGCCCAAGTGAGGGAGCTCCAACTGGGCCTTCAGGCCGTTGTGCAGAGGCTAGGAGGGATGGAGACGCGCTATGAGAGAACGCGAGAGTTTGGGGAGCGACTCCGCCAGTCCGGTCGCTTTGCCGCTAGTGGCTTCTTCGCCACGCCAGGGGAGGAGCAGCGAGTCACTGCTGCAGAGCAGGCGCCAAGAGGCGAGGCAGGTGCTACTGCACGGGGATCCCGGAGGCTTCTGAGGGACCCTCACCTCGGGGGAGAGGAGAGGGACGCCTAGAGGGACGAGCATGAAAATAATGGCAAGAGCTGGCGAGCTAGTGGACCCGCCACCTCTCTATGATTGTAGTGTTTATGACAGCTTATGTAGAATTATGAATGGAACGATTTGATTTTCCGCTGCTTGTTTGTTCTCTTGTGCGTTCCTTCCTCCCTACACTTCCTCTCCTTTGCACTGTTCCCATGTGATGGGTCTGTCGAGACTCCACCCCGAGCGGAGAATCGCGTCTTGTTGTGACCATTTCCACAGGAATCTGCCGTCGAAGTCAATAATGACGGCCCTAGTCCCTTTTCCCGGATGTTGTGTCAAATTTTGCGGACGTTCTCCAAAACATGATAGGGTATCCCTAGACAACAGAGGGTGCTAGTCGTCATATTCTTCGTCCAATCAATCACCCTGTGCGAGCGGTGAAGTGACACACGGGACCGCATGGTAGGTGCCTCATCGCGAGGGCTACCATTAACAGGTGATGGAGGCAATCTTGGCCCGCACTCCTTCCATTTCTATAAATTCTTGTCCCTTTTATCCTCCCAGGTATATCGAGAGCTAACTCGAGGAGCACAAGTTCTCACGGGAGAGGAGGAGTTCAAAATTCTGAGAGTTGGATGGAGGGCGAATCTTCCCACTCCTCGAAGAGAAGCAGATCCAGTGGTAGTAGTTCCAGGAGGCTTTCGGATCTCGAAGGGCACTTCAGTGAAAGGGCCCAATCACAACTCGTAAGTCAAGTTTTCCTGCCCTTTTTTCCGTTCTTTTTTCTTCCTTTCTTCTGACCAAACCTCACCTCCATTCCTTGTATGTGTAGGTTGTGATGAAATCACAAATCTCATGGGAGTTGGTAGTAGCAGCGTACAGGGGCCTCCCAGATTTTCAGAAGGCGAGGCTAGACGTGATGGGATTTGGTACCTTCCTTCGGATCGAGCCGATCAAGCCCGACCTGGTTCTGATCCAAGCCTTGTGTGAGAGATGGGACCCAGTGAGCCGGGCATTCCTGATGCCCTGGGGGCACATGGTGCCCATCCTAGAAGATATGGTCCGAATTACGAGTCTCAAGGTGGATGGCGAGGCAGTGACCGGAGTCACTTATGCGGATTACCGAGAAGGTGCTCGGAAGCTACTGGGTTTGGACCTAGATGGTCGGAAAAATAGGTCGGTAGCTAGGGCGTCCCTCATGGATGCATTAGGGCTCACCGACACTCGTCGGCGGGACGATGAATCCTCGGAAGAGTTCATGGAAAGGATGGAAATAGGATGTCGTGCCGTGTACTGCACAGATTTCGGCAACTGGGAAAGATGCAACATAGATTTGAGAAGATTTCTCCTCTTCCTTTTGGGGAGATTGGTACTGAGCTCGAAAGGGGATGGTATCCAATGTCGCTTCCTAGAGCTACTATCAGACCTTGAAAGAGTAGGGTACTATGCCTGGGGAGCCGCCATGCTGGCACACTTGTTTGCAGGTCTGTTCCAAGAAGCGGACCGTGAGATGGCTGTGAGTGGTTTTACACCATTCATTCAGGTATTTTTGGTTTTGCTTGTTTTGTATTTTTTTGTGTTTTTGCAAGGTACTGATGACCTGCGCCGAGCAGCTATGGAGCTATTATTACCTCCCCATGGGGAGAGCTCGGCATTGGCGACCCGCGATGGTGCCGCTAGCCAGGCGGTGGGAACCCATCATGAGTGCGGCACCCCTAACCTACCAACTGATGGTGCTAAGGCGGGAGCTACAGAAGTTCCCTGCAGCAATGGTAAACTAGAGACCCTACTCAGACATGGTCGATGCCGACCAGCCGTGGGTTTTAACAAGTCGTGCCCGATTCGGACAGGAATTATGGATGCACTGCCTGAATGAAATCGAGCGGCTTCGGCTACGATTGGTTATGAGGTCCTTGGGACTGGCTCAAGAATGGGTGGATTCAGCTGCGCCACCTCGTGTTGGGAGAGAGACGCGAGGACCGGCGACCTGCATTGACTGGCGCGTGCGATTCCCCGAACAGTACGAAGACTGGCAACGGGGTGGCACGATTGTAGAATCGCAGGCGCGGGATAGCGAGGACTACTTGCGTCTATATAGGACAAAGTACGCAGAGCGGTTCCAACCCCGGGGACTTGTGGAGGTAGGTTTCCCCTTTTCTCTTTTCTTCTTTCTCCCTTTTGATTTTCTGGTGGAAATGCTGACTCTCAAGGCTGTAGGATGTCCGGGATGCCATGATAGCGAATTTACGAACTCACTTGGCAGAGATGGAGCAACAGTTGGGCGATGCCCGCGGAGCTACGAGTGCCTTGGTGGGTGTACAGTGCGTTCTTAATTAAAACTCCAGATTCCAGATGTTGGCTGCTAATTCACACGATCGTAGCATGCCCAGATTGGCGCGGCTTCCCCAGCGATAGGAGTAGGTGGTGCCTCTTCCAGCTTGTGGATTCCCACCTCAGAACTTGACTTGCTTCATGAGCAACTTGCTCATGCCACGCAGCGTGCTGCGGAGGCAGAAGGGATGCTCTGTATACATGTAAAAGTTTCAGTGTTGAGTTCTCTTGGTTTACGCCTTATCGCGTATCTGAGATGGTACACTCGGCAGGAAAAGGAGACGGAAGAAGCGCTTGCCAAGGCTGCGCAGAAGGAGGCTAGGATAGCAGAACTGGAGAGGGAACTGCGGCGTCATTCTGATGACGACTCCTCTAGGGATGCCGTGGAACTAAGGATCACTCTCCAGTTGGAGAGGGAAGACCGCGAGAGAGAACGTGCAGAGAAAGAAAGAGACGTAGAGAGAGAAAGAGCCAACAGATTGACTGAAAGGGAGAAACGAAGGGCCATGGAGGCCCAACTATTTGAACTCCTAATCAGCCTTGGCCTTACTGAACAGTGGCTGAGAGATGGTGAGGAGCGCTATCGAAGAGCACGAGAGCGCGGCTTTCGTGTTGGTAGCTTCTCTGCTGCTTCCGAGGATCAATGCCGGGGTGTGGGAATAGGAAGGGGAGTACAGAGCGGTAGGAGTACCGCTTTTCGTGGTTGGGTAGCACCTTTGAGAGCGTCTTGCCTGGAGAGTAGTGGGACGAGTAATGCGGAGAGAGAGGGCGGAACTTGATGTAATTTTTTTGGTTTTTTGGAATAAAATACAAGGTTCGGTTTGTTTGATTTTCACCTTTGCTTCTGTTGCCTGAATCCCTGTACATATCACTGAAACAAACAAATCAGAATTTCTGTTCTGACTTGGCCCCTTGCTCAATAAGCAAATGGTCACTATGACTGTCCTTGATAACCGGTCAAGGGGCCAAGCCTTTATTAACGAAGGCAAGGGAAAAAAGTGGTGATAATAAATGCGACAGGCAAGCACACGAATGCAAGCGGTATTAAAGTGAGATGCTGCACGCAAATGTAATCATGCAAAATTGATTTGTTTTCTTTTTTATATTTGGCATTTTTTTGGTTTTATCATAAAAAAGATTTTTTTTTTTGCAAATATGTACATTTTCTCTTTTCCATTTTTTTGTTGTTTTTATCATTTCAATTTTTTTTGTTGCTAACGCCCGGCAAGCACTCACATGGCACCTAACCTACGTGAGAACAAGGATTTCTTACTAACCTCCCAGGTATCCTAAGTGCACATCTAGGTTGATTTGGGCCTCTAGACCCCTCGAATGATGATCCCGCCGGCTAAGACTTACCCTGATGACAATACCGTCATGCCATGCTTAGGCTCCCAGTCGCTTCCGACCACAGGGATTCACCCAAAAGGTGTTTGAGGTAAATGATTTGCCCGACCCGGGTCTATTTCCTCACAACTCTAGATGGTATATGATGGAACACCCTGGAACCCTAACGACCAACCGCGCGACGCTGACCCGGAATCAGACGTCGTCGCACCCATAGGTGACGCTCTTGCATTGGCCTAAGCCCAAGGTTAAGCAAGAAGACATCAAGGTGGTAAACAGGGGTCTTGACCAGCCAGAAACACAGAGACTCCTTCGCAGCGATAGCTTTTACTTTTCAAAGTAGGCAACCAAATGTGTATATTAAAATAAGGTCGCAAACCCTATGCAGTTTTCACCCCTTCAGAAACTCCATCGAACCTTCATCTTTAGAGGGAGAAGGAAGAGTGTAGGGGATAAACCTCCTGAGAGGACCGGCAAAGCCGTTAACCCGGCGAGCGAATAAGGGCCCATTAACTCTTTCCTTTCGGACAACTTCGGACCAAATCTCGAGCATTTACATTCCACGGCCCCCTTTGTAGATTCAGACTTTTGCTTTGAGGGGTTCCGTTTATCGCAACAGGCACGGTCACGACCAGACTTTTCTCTTGATTTTGTTTTTGTATTTCTTTTTGTGAGGGAGATATAATCGTTTGATGTTTGTGTGGCTCCCTTTTCGTATGCCTGCGGGGACACTACCCTCTTCTCGTACTCTGATCGATGCTCGAGGAAATAGATCCTACTCTTGCCTTTGGGGTTTGAGTTTCGGTTTCTCATGCTCAGCGTTTTAAGGGCGCCGACTGTCTCATTTGGTCGAAGAGAAAAGAATAAAGATTACAGCTTCCGGAGATCTTTTGGGTGGGGCCTCACCGTAGGTGATGCTACCGACTTTTTTTTCAATAAAATACATAAGTGAGCATATGTTAGCTTCCTTCGAGCGAGCATAGGCTGACGTGGCCGGACAGGGATCTCCACGGTTCTGGCAAACCAAGACCCGGTGCCTAACAAGCCTTAATGGGCCCTATCCTATCATGAAGGTTAGATGCAGGGACTTAACTACATGGTGACTGCGAGGCATCGGCATTTTGAATTTTCCATATTTTTAGTGGTTTTCGGTATTTCTTTGTTTTTAATGTTTTTATCTTTTCATCATCATTTTGTTTGTTTTGTGCTAAGGGTAGTATTTCTTAAGATAAAGCCCATTCCAAGGGTGGGATAACTCGGTCCCTTCGGCGTTGACTAGCTTGTAGGCATTGCCAGGGTACACGGCTTGAATTACAAATGGTCCTTCCCAATTGGGTTGGAGCTTAGAACGCGGACCTCCAGGTTTGACAGAAATTTTTTTTACGACCATCTCACCAACTTTGAATTTTCTCTCAACGACTTTCTTTTGGTAAAAGCGAGCGAGTCTATTTTGATACATACGCGCGTGTTCGGCAGCGGCCAGTCGCTTCTCATCCAAGAGTTCCAACTGGGCGAGGAGTGAATTACGACGATCGTCGAGGGGAAAATTCCTCGTCCAATTGTACCCTAAGAGAAGGATCAGAGTCTCGTACGGGACTACCGCTTCCATACCATAAGTAAGGGCAAATGGAGTCTGCCCGGTGGGGGTACGGATTGAAATGCGATAGGCCCATAGGGCTTCGATAAGTTTTTCTGGCCAGTCTGAAAACTTACTAGACTCGCAGGTTTTTTTTGATGATTTTGAGCAATGTTTTATTGGTGGCCTCAGCTTGGCCGTTACCTTGTGGGTAATAAGGCGATGAATGATGCAATGCAATTGCGTACCTTTTGCAGAGGTCCTGTAGGTCCTGAGAAATGAACTGTGGCCCATTGTCGGTGACGATCGTGCTTGGGACGCCGAATCTGGTGAGGATGTTCTTCATGATGAATTTACAGAATGTTGACGCCTTGATTTCCGTGTAGGCTTCGGCTTCGGCCCATTTGGTAAAGTATTCCGTCGCAGTAAGGATGAAAGATTTCTGCTTGGTGAGGGAATTGGGATCACCTAGGGGACCGATGATGTCGAATGCCCACATGGAGAAAGGTCATGGGGAGGATATTGGATGAAGTGAGGAAGATGGTGAATGGATTTTATCGGCGTGGAGTTGACACTTGACACACCTACGGACATAGACAGCACAATCCTCTTCCATAGTGGGCCAATAAAAGCCTTGGCGAATGATCTTCTTAGCGAGTATCTGACTATTCACGTGGCCACCGCACACACCCGAGTGCGTCTCCTCCACACATTTCCAAACCTCATCGTCACCAAGACATCTTAACAGAATACCAGTAAGACTCCTCCTATAGAGTAGACCTCCAACCAAAGTATATTTCTGAGCCACCCTTCTTATGGCTTTTTTGTCCTTTGTGGTGGCCCCTTCAGGATAAGACTGATCTTGGCAGTATTTGATAATTTCATAGAACCATGGTTTCTCTTCATCAGCCAGTTCTTCTTCAACCTCTGCCAACATGATCTCCCTCTTCTCAAGGATATCTTCCTGCAGGATCTTCCTTGCTATCCTGTCTTTGATATTTACGTAGGAAGCATCATCGATTGCAGGGGCGTGAAGTTTGTAGATGGAAATGGACTTAAACCATCTTCCTAGAGGGAACCTTATGGATGATGCCAACGAGGCGAGGGCATCGGTAAGAATATTCTGATGACGAGGGACATGAACAAAGATCAGTTTGGCGAACAGTTTGGCAAAGGCAGCAGTGAGTTCTTGGTATGGCTTGAGTTTGGGATCGCGAGTGCGATATTTAGTGAGCACCTGGCGAAGGATGAGTTGACTATCACCTACGACTCGCAACTCAGTGATACGAAAAGAATGAGCGAGTTCTAGGCCAGCTAGAAGAGCTTCATATTCGGCTATATTGTTGGTAATTGGAAATTTGAGCTGGTATGCCAATGGGAATGTGAGGCCTTCAGGCGACAGGAGGGCGATGTCGATTCCTCTCCCTTGAGAATTCAGAGCTCCATCAAAATATAGCGTCCACATTGGCTCATCTGATTGGTTGACGGACATTAGTTCCTCATCTGGAAACTCTGATTGGACGGGATCGAACTTGGGAAGAGGATGGTGAGCGAGATGCTCGGCTATGGCATAGCCTTTAATCGCCTTTTGCTGGATGTAGGTGATGTCGAACTGAGAGAGAAAACTTTGCCAGTGTGCTAGCCTATCCGTAAGGACGGATTTCTCCAGAAGGAATTTGATAGGATTCATTCGAGCAATCAAGTGGACCTCATGAGCCAAGAAGTAGTGCTTCAATTTCTGCACTACCCAAACGAGGGCAGCACAGGTTTTCTCCATGCCGGTGTACTTCTGCTCACAGGGATTGAGAAGTTTGGACAAGTAATAGGTTGCCCGTTCCTTGCCTTCTTCATCAGCTTGTGCGAGGACGGCTCCTACGGAGTCATCCAAGACTGAGACGTAAAGGATCAGAGGTTTTTCTGGTTTGGGTGGAATGAGAACGGGTGGACTAGCCAGATATTCCTTTAACCCTTCAAAAGCTTTCTGACATTTAGAATTCCAGTGGAATTCTACTCCTGGCTTGGTCAACTCGTAGAGAGGTCTACACCTTTGTGAATGTTGGGACACAAACCGACGAATAAACTGCAACCTCCCGATTAAACCTCGGACTTCCCTCAAATTCTTGGGAGGCGACATATCCCTGATGGCCTTAGCTTTGTCGGGATCTATCTCGATCCCTCTTTCGCTCACAATGAACCCCAGCAATTTACCCGACGACACACCAAACACACACTTTTTCGGGTTCATTTTCAATTGGAACTCTCTTGACCTCTGCAAGACCTTAGCCAAAACTTCTGGATGTTCCATCCTGGTTCTTGATTTCACCAACAAGTCATCCACATACACTTCCAGATATATGTGCATCATGTCATGAAATATGGCCATCATCACTCTTTGGTAAGTAGCTCCAGCATTCTTTAATCCGAATGGCATGACCACGTAACAATATGTTCCCCAAGGGGTAGTGAATGACGTCTTCTCCTGGTCCTCTTCTGCCAAACGAATTTGATTGTATCCTGAAAATCCATCCATGAATGAGAGGGTCTCATAACCTGCCGTGTTATCGATCAATACATCAATGTGAGGCAAGGGAAAATCATCCTTTGGACACGCGCGGTTAAGGTCCCGGAAGTCGATGCAAATCCTGACTTTCCCATCTTTCTTCATGACCGGGACAATGTTCGCCACCCATTGAGGATAAAGGACGACTCTAATGAACCTGGCTTTATGGAGCTTATCGACCTCTTCTTTCATTTTCAAAGCCATCTGAGGGTGGAAACGCCTTAACCTTTTTTTTACCGAGACGGACCCTGGTTTTAGGGTTAAACGGTGTTCGACCAAGGTTGAATCCAGACCCGGCATATCCTCGTAGCTCCATGCAAACGTGTCCTTATATTCCTTGAGAACCTCAATTAATGCCTCTTCTTCAGAGGGTGGTAGGTTGTCACTTATGAGGATGATCCTAGGGTCTTCCTCAGTTCCCAAGTTGACTTCTTTGGTGGATTCTTCTACGGCGGTTGACGGCTCGTCGAATCTCCTCATTCCACTAGCGTATGCGCCCGCCGCATCCTCATATTCTTCACCCTCATCTTCAGTGGGGCATTCTTCATCCGTGATCTCGTAGACTCCATACCCTTCATCAAATGCACAGTCGCCCTCACATTCTATTTCCGGTAGCTGGATGGGGTTTTCTAACAACTGGGGGATGGCAAGAAGGGCCTGACACCTGGCGGCTAAATCCAGAAGGAATCGACGAGGGATCTGCCTACCCTTGGATTTCTTCCTAGGTACTACCCTTGGCCATTCCTAGATTGACTGACAATATTTACAGAAGAAGAGGAAGATGAAGAGGATGGTGTAGAATGTACAGGAGAAGACCCCTCAGAGGAGGGGTAGAAAAGGTCGCTCATCGGACCTTGGACGGGTGGTCCGCAGGGCGGTACGCACCCGTGGGAGATGTAGGAGGTTTCCTCAACGAAGATGTGTTGTTGGGGAGTTTGAAAATTGACGTTTTTTTTTTCGTTTTCAGTTTTAATGACAAAGCAGTGAAAAGAGATTGGAGGAGAGAGAAAAGTGGTTATGGCTAGAGGATTGTGAGGCTCATAGAGCAGATCATGGTTGAAGACCTGGCGCGGGTTGAAAAGCCCGCGTAGGTATGTAAGCAAAGAAGGGGACCTGGGAAGATCATCAGACAATTGTCTGGCCCAGGAAGAAGATATCAGCAAAGGCTGAGACGAGTGGATGGAGAAGATGGCGGCTAATGAGCCGTCGACGGCAATGTTGAGGACGGATGAAGATCCGTCGATGACAGGGTCCTTCTGGCGAGGACGAGGATAGTTTGGAACCTTGGCAAGAGTGGTAATATTCTCTGGTATTCCGGAGATCAATGGTGGTCCTTCAAGCTGCGGAGACGAGAACATCCTTTCCAGTGCAACGGAAATGTCCCGTATGTCGAACCATTTGTCCACTCGCATTCCGGATCTTTGATCTTGCCTCTTTTGGTGATCCTCGGACATTTTTCAGCCAAATATACAGCATGTGATCCCCATATGCTTCTCGTGGGTAATCTCCCATCTGAACAACGGGCCCTCTGTTGAAGTGGTTTGATAGAGTCCATGTGAGGGGCTTCCAATCCGCCTTGAACGGTCCTTGAAGCCTAGGCCAAACCTTCGGTTCGGCCTAATTTCCTTTGGCGGTTTGAGCATACCCTGTAACTGTGCGCCCAGACCTTTTCCCTGTTGATAGCCGATGTTCCTCATAATCTCCCAACCTTTGGAGTGAAAAGGGAGACATGATGTTGTGGTTGCCCTGACCGGCTCCTTTGGTGCTAGTGGAACGTGAGATGGATCACGCACGTCCAGCAGTGACAATATGGGCCGATGAGACGGCCAAACAGAGGGCAGAGAGGTGTTGATAGCATCCACTGTGTGAAGGACAGGTGTACTGACCACTTTAATAATCCTCCCATTGTAAGGAAACTTCAGGCACTGATGGTTGGTGGAAGGCACAGCGTCCATGGCTTCGATGTAAGGGCGACCCAGTATAGCCTTGAATGTGGGGTCCATGTCGAGGACATGGAATTCCGTGGGAATTGACATGGGGCCTAGTTCTGCCTTCAGAATAATCATCCCCTGCGGCGGCCTTTTGCTATTGTCATAAGCCGTGACCGTGATCGAGGAAGGTCTTATTTGTTCCTCGTCGACCCCACACAACTGAAGAGTGCTCATGGAGATCACATTTATGGACGCACCCGTGTCCACAAGACACGGGTTTATGGATACCCCATTAATTTTTATTGAAATGCACAATGCATATTTCCGAGCTTCCTTGGGAGCGAGCTCGTAGTTGTGGAACATGATGGCCGGTTGTGTGTCTGTTGGGGTCAGGACGGTCGAGATCTTCTACAGGGAGGTCCTCATTAACCATGACCTTTGAAGGTACTCCATTAAGGCTGCCTGGTGGGATGTGGATCTTTGAAGTAGCTCCAGGATGGAGATCCGAGCAGGCGTCTTGTCCAAGTGTTTCAATAGATCATACTGTGTTCCAGGGATAGCTCTTTCTGGTTGTTCTCCATCATCCTTCTCTGGCTGAGATTGCTCAGGATTCTGACTGTTGTGGGGGAAAACCCTGTGGAAAATCCTTCCACTCCGGAGCACCATTGCCTGCGGCTTTTGTACCTCTGTGGGGGTAGCAGTGGGTTTTAACAGGGATTTGAGGGGTAGTGGTGGAGGAATGGTTGATGAAGCAGGGGTGATGACGGGAGCAGGGATTCTGATGAGGGGTTTGTTAGGTGGAGGCATGGTGGAGGTAGAGGGGATATCGCGCGGATTATGAAGGATAAGGGGTCTGGAAGGTGGAGGTGGAGACGAAGTAGAAGTGGGTAGGGCTTGAAGCGGGAATGATTTTGAGGTGGGTGATGGGTAATGAGTGGTTTTGAAGGCATTAGTGGTGATACGGTGGAGAAAGACGGGGTTATGTATGGTTGACGGATGATAAGGGGTTTAGAAGGCGTAGGGGTAAATGTGGTAGAGGTGGATGGTAAAGTGGGGGAGTGGGAGAAGATGAGAGGGTGTGAAGGCGTAGTGGAGAGTGTCGGTTGATAGGGGATCGGGGTACGGATGAGAGGGCGTAATGGTAGTGGAAATGGTGAAGGTGATACTGACGCGGGTTGATGAGAGAGAGGTGCTACCCGGGCAAGGCAAGGGTGTTGCGTGACGATAGGATTGGCGGTAGAAAGAATGGAGGTACTTTCCTGGTGCCACACCTGCTCTCGCCCGACTTCCGGAAGGAGGAGATGGGGTTAACCTGATGATTGGGCTGTTGGTGCTCCGGTAATGGATTCTGGATTATGCCCATGTCGGGCTGTTGTTGTGGGGCCTGCTGAGGCTGTTGTTGTTGTTGTGGTTGCTGCTGCTGCTGCTGTTGTAACTGCTGCTGTGGCCTATGAGGAGGTCTCCTAGCCTTGAGAGCGGCGACGTATCGTCTCATTTCATCCCAATCTATTTGATGTTCATCATTCATATCGTGGATGTAATCTTTGAAATGGAAGCAGTAATCTACTGTGTGTCCTGGCTGCCTGTGGTAGACGCAGTATTTGGAGGTATCAACATTTGGGGGCCACACGGGCCTTTCTCTGGGTAGGGCGAGTTGGTTTGATGCCATGAGGGCATTAAAAATGTCTGCTAAGGTTTCTGGCAATGGTGGATAGTAGGCTCTCTTGGGACCGAGCGGCCTCCTTTGTTGCTGTTGGGGACCATAGTTCCCCGGGGGTGGAACTTGGTTGTACTGAAGCGGTGGTTGTTGTTGCTGAGGTTGTGGTTGTTGTTGCTGGGGTTGACGTAATGGAGGCATATTATCCTGGGGTGGATTATTTTGGGGTGGAGGACGAAGAGGGAAAGGACCTGGTTGGAGGGGAAGTCGGGGCATTTGTGGAGGCCTTGGGTTGACTGCATAGTTGGCATTGTTGACCGCACCCACTTGCTCATTTGTCACGACCCCTTCTGTGGCTCCGCCCGGGACACCAGCGCCTGTCTTTCTGACCACTTTGGGCTTCGGTGACTCAAACATGTTCATAATGGGGGAGTCTTTTAACTGGGTTTGGATGTACCGGGCCCTTTCATAGAGTTCCTCCATTGTAGTAAGTTTATTCATGGCCAGGACGTGTCTGAACTGTGGGGTTGCATTAGACACAATCATCTTCACTTGTTCGGGCTCGGAGAGGGTATCCCTTATTCTTTCCGCCAGAGACCTCCATCTATCAGCATAGCGGACAAAATCCTCGTCGGGCTTCATCTTTTCGGCCACTAGGTCGGTAATGGAGAGTGAGGGACCGACCCTATCCCTATATTTCTGCAAGAACCTTCTCTGGACTATTTCAAAATTCTCGGCCTCGCGGGGCTCCAAGAATAGAACCACTCAAGCGCGGGACCATCCAATGATCTCCGAAAGAGGTATGCCAGGGACCTCTGATCGTTTTGCCAATAGGAGGATTCATACATGAAATCCTTGAGGTGAATGAAGGGGTTGCCGGTACCATTGTATCTGCGGTACGTGGGCATTTCGGAGGGAGGAAGATGAATGACGGGAAGGATTGGCAAAGCAACCTCCGGGGTGGCTTTCACGTCCACCATCCTTCTCAGATTTTGAAACTGCTCGTCCATGCGATTGAACCTATTGAGGAGCGATTGGGCGAGCTCCTCTGGAGGTGAAGGTGGCACTTGCCACTGGGGGAGAAACTGTCTCCCGGAGACTTGAGGGGGGAACCCGGAATGAGAGGGAGCTGTCGGACCGCCGACAGTTGGCCCTGGCTGAAGCGGTGTGTGGGGAACAACGGGAGTTTGAGATTGTGACGGGAACTGGAATGAGGGTGGTTGTTGGCTCGCTTGTCCTTGAAGCGAGGGAGACTGGATGGCTTGCGCCAATGAAGGAGATGGAATGGCCTGCACGGACTCTTGGAGAGGTGCGATGGCCGGAGTTGATTCCTGGGGCGTGGGGGAAACAGATTTCCCCTTCAGAATGGCCTGGAAGGCCCGGAGCTGTTCAGAGGTAAGCTCCGTGTTGGCGAGGACGCCCAGTAAGGAAGAGATATCCTGTGGTGGGGACGTGTCCCCGGCAATAACCTGCACCTCATGCGAGGGCTCATGAGAAGGACCCGAGTCCATAGCATAGACTCGCGGGTCGGCTGACAAACCACGACTAGGGTGGTTCTCCTCAAAAGACTCGTGAGCCATGCTCACAGTTTTCCCAGAACGCAAAAACATACACTAGCAAGCAGGTAGCAGAGATTATCAAACAAGTGGATGCCTTTACGCCTTTTTTGTGTTTTGATTTTGATGATTTTTTTGTGTTTTTAGCGAGATCCGAAGTTCACACAAAATGGGACCCTAGTTTATTTTTGTTTCACCGCCGTGTCAGCTAGGGTCTCTCGTGTCACCACGAATGGGATGACTAACTCCGGGGAACTTCAATGGTACAACCAGCCCAGTGAACGAAGAGGAGATTCTTCGATGTTGGGGACTTACGGAGGTCCCAGTGTAGGAGATTCTAGTCCGTTGAGAGGAATTCCCAAACGGAGAGTCATTCCTTCACCGGGAAAGGGTGATCCTCAAAAAAAATGAAAAAGGGATAGAAAAGAGGGATGGATGCATGCAATGAAATGCTGACAAAGATATGGAGTGGGAAAGCAACAGAAATAACAGACATATAATAAACAAACAACCAATCACAACTGACAGTGCTGCCGTGAGCACAACGGGGGCGCGCACGGGCGCCAAGGTGGAGAGGCACGGATGGTGCCGAACTTGCAAGGGTAGCCGAAAGGAAGCAGTAGAGGTCCCACCGTGATCGCCAATCTGTGAGCGACGTCACGAGGTTCCGGGAAGCGGAGAAGACGCGGAGCGCGCGGGCTCCTCTTTTGTTTGCTGCAACACAGAAATAAGAGAAAAGAGAAGGGGCCACCACGGGAGATTGCTCCGGCGGGGCGAGCGGGACAAATGTAATATTAGCAAGATATGGGGGTTAAACGGCCATAGCGAGAAGTGACTCGCCGCGCCTCGGGGGGACGGGAATGGTGCAGAAATTAAATAGCAAGAATGAAACGGCCATTGGGGAAGTGACTCGCCGCGTCCTCGAGAATATGTGCAGATAAAAATATAACAGAATATAAGAAGAATATAAAGAGCGGGAATTTAAACGGCCAATGGGAAGTGACTCGCCGCGGCCTCGAGAACATGAATAGATAAGAATATACATATAGGAACGGAAATTTAAACGGCCATTAGGGAAGTGACTCCGCCGCAGCCTCGAGACACGAATAGATAAGAATATAACATATAAGAACGGGAATTTAAACGGCCATTGGGAAGTGATCGCTCGGGGGGGGGGGTCGAGAATATGAGCAGAATAAAACAGAATAAAAGAGAATATAAGAACGGA